>JAMXDD010000001.1:2611423-2674440 GCA_024733475.1 Syzygium grande
CACTTCAAATAAAACTCCACATAAGCTCTAGAGAAGAATTTGCTTGATGTAGATGTTTATCTTTCCATAATTTTCTGCATATATATATTTGTAAAAATTAACGTCGAAACCGACATTTAAAATAATATAACAAATGTAGTCTTAGATCGGTACGTGCATGAGCATCTTGCTAATTTTGTATATGCATCTTCCTTGTTTATTTTGTTACATATTGAGATCCTCTGAACTTGAGCTAATTGACATTTTTTTCCTGGTGAGTGTAAATTGACAATCTCAATTTGCTGCATTGAGAAGATGACTTATCAACATAAAAATAGAATGGAATAAATATACTGTTCCTATTTATATATCACTTTTTTTTCTTTTCATTTTCTTTCACATATTTTTCTTTTCCTTTCTTGAGAAAAAAACAGTATAGGTATCAAAACTTTCATACAACGCTCACTTATTTGCAAAGCTCATTTGAGTGTCATAATTTTTTTTAATCACTTGAGTGCCATGTAACTTTTTAATTGATCACTTGAGTGTTACAAATCTTTTAAAATGTAAGTGCTATGTCATGTTTGATTTCCAACACTTAAGTGAATGTTTTTTTCAAAGTTATGTCACTCAAATGATCAATTGAAAGTTACTGTACTTAAGTGAACGTTTTTTAGAAGTTATAACACCGAAGTGGTCGACAAAAAAAAAGTTATAGTATTCAAGTAAGTATCGTACAAAAGTTATAATACTTGTAATGACTTATCCCCATTTTTCTCAATCTACATTATTTCCTCAATTCTCCGGGTAATGTCACCACCCTCCTCCCTAGTGCGATAGAGAGGTGAGCTCGTGCCATAGCCAAAAGTGCCGAGGCAAGGCAATGAGGTGAGTTCCGTGTGAACTGCTACGTAGAGAGAGAGAGAGAGATGTGTTGGGATTTTTAGTTTTTGTGTTGATTTTGCTTCCTTCATTGATCGAAAAAACTTTGGAAGGTAAAAGGTCACTTATTGGATTGACCCAAAAACTATGAATAAAATGGCTGTTGGTTAGGCCATTATGATTCGGGTGGGGAAAGAGAAGAAGATGAACGGTGAGGATGGTCGCCCTTTTGTCCTCGTACAACGGTCATTGTCAAGGTCTATTGCGTGTGCTTGCATTCTCTTCTTGAGGGAGAGGACTTGACCAACAGAAGTCGAGATGTATGTAACTTTAATATCTGAGTTTCGAGTGATGGCGACGGCGACAGAGAACGCTTTGTGACCCTTCGAGCTCTGAAACTTTCTGAGGCGGACCTGCCAATATCAAAGATTGATGGACTGGGATCATATATTCTTGCTGCACCAAGACATTTTTCAAACTTCATGCAAGAAAACTTATCAGGTTCAATTGCAAACGTTTAGTGGGTTCTACATGAGACTCATATAATCTAATTATTTTCATATGAAATAGGTTTTCGTGAGCTGAGTTAATGGAATAATACATTACTTTCTACGTCGACCCTTCATGGGCTATGAAAACATTAGCGCATGTTCATTCATTTTAGAATTGTTTGGTCATCGGCCCAATATCTCGTGCTCTCCCTCCCTCCCCTCCCTCCCTCCCTCCCTCGTCATCCCATCTCGCTACTCAACACTAGAATGTTTGAGCACTTGCTGTCCATAGAGGAGCTCGTCAACTAGCTCCACTCCTTGGAGGCCATGGCTAAGATCTTGGATGGATAGAGACATCTGTGGACTTGAGGCTGTGAGTTGATCGAGATCGAGAGAGATCGAGAGAGAGGGAGGGGAGGGAGGGAGGGGGTAGGTTATTCTTATGTGTGTGTGTGTATATATATATATATATATATATATATATATATATATATATATATATATATATATATATATATATATATATATATATGAGGAAATATGCATGTGAAGTTGCTTGCCTTTCCATCATAGTCAACCCCCACCATTATAATCGAGTAATGAGGCAGGTGATGCAAAGAATATATTGGGAGTTGAATATATCGGGAGGTGAGGTTTATGACCTCAATTTCTAGTTAGTATGACTAAATAAAGCAGTGCGAATTATGTATGAATGGATGCATGTTATCAGATATCATGAAAAGTACTATAAGAAAATCATGTCAATTAAGTGAAACTCTAGATTCAATTAGTTATTTCTTTAGACAAGGAAGAACTTGTATTCCTCTATCCAATAAAACCCCATGTATGTATATTAATATCAACAACCTTCCATGTCTAGTGGATCAAAACATGATTAGCCTAAAAAATAAGACACTTTGTAGTTTTAGTTGTGCTAGACATAAGTGTTTGCTCATTGTTCATTATTGAACTTAGTGGAATGCTAAGGATCATTTGTTCAAGTTCTTTGCGAGACTATATGAAGAAAGACTTCCACTCACATCACCATTCACCGAGGGTAAACTTGGTGATCGAAATCTCATTGGTCGGCAATGCCAAAGACCTATTGGTGGATTGGTTCAATTTGAGCTCTTTCATTGATCTATCAGTCCTGCTCCGGAGGAAGAAGGCTGGTTGTTGGGGCAGTGCAAGAGTAACAGAGTAGCTGCTCAACATCAAGACTATGTTTTCCATTGACGGTTTATCAAATGGATCTTCCTGAACACATAGTAAACCAATGTGGAGGCATCTAAGAACTTCATTCCTTGGATAGGAGTCTCCAATGGACGAATCTAGCACATCCAATGACGTACCATCTCTCCAATTTTTTTCTAGACCTAAAAACAATTCATGAAAAAAACTTTCTCAATACGTCAGATTTGCTTGGTTTTACAATTTTCAAATCCATTAAAGAGTCAATTTGTGCAACTTACATAGCTAGCAAGATCTTCACCCCTGTCTGCTTGGTAGAAGAAACTATTCTTCTTGCCGCTAATGAGCTCTAGAAGTAGGATACGAAACTATAGACATCGGACTTCACGGAGAATTGCCCATGCATTGCATACTCAGGTGACAAGTAAACACTACAAACCATAACACATCAGCGATATAAGCATACCTAAGCATAAAAAGTAGAGAACAAAGCATAACAACACTTACAACGTCCCAACAATTTTACTGATGTTTGCCTATGTTTGATTGACTCTAAAAATCTTTGTCATGCCAAAATCTAAAATCTTTGGGTTCATTTCACCATCCAAGAAGATATTGCTTGATTTTAGATCCCGATGAATGATCCTAAGTCGTTGGTCCTCATGTAATTAGAGCATTCCTTGAGCAATCCCAAATACTATTTTGTAACGTATCGACCAATCAAATTGCCTGCTCTTTTAGGATCCGCATGTATGCACAATCGATATCGGAAATTTCAGTTAATAAATCGCCTTGAATAGATTTTATGCAAGGAACTAACGTTAGGTTCCAAAAGCTAGTGAAACATTCACCATAATTTGAGGCTAATCACATATTCGCCTCAACATGGAAAAGCAATAGCTTTGGAAAATATATAATGCGATATACCAAATAAAAAGTAGTCGAGACTTTTGTTCAGCACAAACTCATAGACAAGCAGTTTTTCTTCACCCACCAAGCAGAACCTGAGTAGCTGAACAAGGTTTCGATGTTGAAGTTTCGCTACCAGTATCATTTCATTTTTAAATTCTTCAGCACCTTGTTCTGAGCTTTGAGATAGTCTCTTCATGGCTACTAGTTGTACATTAGGAAGCATACCCTGCAAGATTAGTTTATTGAGGTTTAAGTACACATGAATAGCTTCTGATCACAACTTTTCAAAGTTACCAAATAGAAGATCATTTTTAAACAATTCCCTATATAATTTTGACTATTATACTTGGAAAACTTCACCAAATCTGCCCTCACCCAACTTGTTTTGATGTGAGAAATTGTCTGTGGCGGCTTGTATGGTGGCTAAATCGTATTGCAAAGACTCTGTATTTGTAATTTCATTTACGCCTACACAATGAAACAACACGAGATGGTCATTTCACCCAAAGCGTAGAACAGTACGTCTTGCATATATGGTTTCATCATTCTATCCAACTATACAGCACAGGTACATATTTCGTACCGCTTTGATCTCCTTGCACGACTTCATACGTCTTGGTCTCTTTCCTTTGCCTGAAACAACAAGCAAGGAAGAGAAGCACCACGCCTACGCCAATAGGACCAGTGACAGCGACGATTATCACAGTAGATTTATTGCTTCTGCCTACATATGTGCAACCATATCATAATAGCATCAGTTTATGTGTTTATGACTGTATGATTTTTTTAGAAAATGGAATTGCTACCAAAGGCCAGAGCAAATTGGAAAAATAGAAAAACAAAGAGAGTCCGCTTAAAGAGCAAATGTCCAGAAGAAATTAAGCTGTAATCCAGAATCTGTCCATCTCACAAAATCCATTCTTTTAGTAATTCTCATGTGAGTGCACCAATTGTTTATAGGGGATTAACCATTAATTGTTTAAAAGCCACCTTTAACCAATTGTTATGTAAATAATCTAATCTCATAAGTTGATGTAGAACCCACCATATTCAACTGGTATGAGTGATTGAGATAATTGCTCCACCTAAGAAAAACTTTTCACCTAAAATGTACCGTATCATGACTTATGAAGCACTAAAGACTAAAAGCCCAGGACCATCAAACGCACTAAGTCCAGAAATTTTTTATGTGCTCCTCAAATATCACCTTATTGTCTTCAATAAACAATTATCTCATTTTTTCTTTGAAGAAAAATTGTATAGCTTATGATGGTTGATGATCTATGACTAACTTGTTGGACAGGTACCTAAATCTTGATTCAAAATAAAGCGAGAAGAGTTAGGAAAAAAACATAGGTTTAACTCGAAAAGTAACCCTGCTAGAAATAAAGAGTCGGGATGAAGGATGACAAGCAATACAAACACATACGTACTTTTAGGTCCGGTCACCAGAGCAGGAGCAGGAAGTGGAGGCGCCGGCACTGGCTGGGCTGAGGTGTTATGAAAGGACTAGACCTCGTACCTCACGTTGCAGCTCGGGTGGGCACCCTCCCACCTTGCTTCCCCTGATCCAGATTACCGATCCCAAACTGGAGGCACGTGCTACAGTCTGACGCGGTCAAATCTGGCGTGCACTGCACGAGTGTGTACAGCTTCTGCAAGTTCGTGAAGTTCACCTCCGCCACAGCGAGCTTCTTTTTTGACCCCGCCAGCTGAAGCCCTCGTAGTGAGGTCGGTTAGGGTTTCTCGTAGGAGCTGCATGAATTGGGTTGTATCGGTGATGTTCCCGATGTTGTACAAAATCTGCTTCGGCGATTGCTCCATGGCTGAGAAGATGGACTCGCTTGAGTACCGCAACATGCACTGGTCATACCAGATTATGGAGACCCGCTGGTTCGGGCATCTTTGGGGATACCCTGTTTCCCATTGGCCACGCAGTTGCTGCATGTGGCAGTGTCAAGGTCGCCGCAGCAAAGGAAGAGCCCGTAGGCCATCAGTGCTGTTGGTGGTGGCGGAGGAGAGGGAAGAGAGGAGTGTGTCGAGGTTGGATTGGTAGGTGGAATTGGGAGTGAAGAGGGTGGTGTTTGGGCAATCATGATCTATGTATTATGTGCAGCTTCAGTACTCAAAATTTTGATGAAGAAGAAGGGGGGGGAGAGAGAGCGAGGGAGAGGGTGAAGCAAGAATTCATGATTAGCTAGCTTGATGAATAGATTGAGCTTGCAGCACGGGCACGGAAACGGAAGAAGAAGAGGATGGTCTGCTCTCCAAATCAGAGAGTGAAATAAAGGACATTATTGCAAATAAAAATTCGAGCATCAAGTTTCGAACATTTAAAATTAGAAATTTTATTCCACATGACAATATATAAAAGTTTTAAAACATATAAAAATTACGATATAGTTTTCGCTTCTTCGACAAGGTCAAAAGAGATTTTTGACAAGTGAAGATGAAACGGTGTGAGATCCTCCCTAAAGTCAAAAAACAACATAAATCCAGTCCACAACGTTAAAGAGACAGGAGTTGGGGTTCGTTAGGCCATCAATATTCAGGTGGATAGGGGAATAAAATGAACGGCGAGGATGGAAGACAGCATCTGTCCTCGTACGAGGTCATCGACTGAAGTCAATTCCGTGAGTTGCATTCTTTTTTGGCTCCAATGTGGAGACTGCAATTAGAAAAAGTCAACATATGAATGCCAGTGACATTGTTGTCGAGGAAAGTTTCTTTTATATAAATAGGATTATGTCGGTCGTCTTTATCTTCGCTATTAATGTTGTGAGTTCCCCATAAGATGTACATGATCTAATAATCACTACAAAAAAAGAAGGGATTAACGATGCATTTTACAACGAAAAATTTGGCAAAATCCGTCGCAAATTGAATTTGCGACGAAATCAGCGACGGAATTTTTGCGACGGAAAAGAATTCGTCGTAAAATTACAACGGAAAAAAATTCATCACAAATTAGCCACGAACTTTATTTGTCGCAAATTAGCCACAAACTTTATTCGTAGCAAAATTCGTAGGAAATTTCGTAGCAAAATTCATTGTAAATTAACCACGAACTTTATCTGTTACAAAATTCGTTGCAAATTAGCTAAGAACTTTATCCGTCTCAAATAATTCATCGCAAATTAGCCACGAACTTTATTCGTCGCTAAAATTGCCACCAAATTTTTTTACTTTTGCCATGAACATTATTCATGAACAAATTTAGCGACGATTTTTTATTAATTCTTTAACGACGAACTCTACAATGAATATCATTTACGGATGAAATTAACGACGAAATTTTATTTTTGCAGCGAACTTTTGTAATATGTGATCATACGATAAAATCATTTATTTTATCTTTTGATTTTAAACCTAATTAAAAGAAAAATTAATTTTTGAAATTTATATTTAACATTGATTAAACACTTAATAACATCAAAATATTATAATAATATGAAAATGAAATACATTCATCTACATTTTCCACAAGAATGACGTAAATATTTTTCTTTATAGTACACATAATGAGAGAATAAATAATCTTGCACAAAAACCAATCTTGCACAATAAATAAAGATGACAGATTTGAATAAAAAAAGAATATCTTGCTTTTAGCGACAATCCCCATCATATAAAATACTGAACAAAACTAAAGACACGGTCCATGTGAGATGCTCACTTCCTGCTCCAGTTTTAACAAATGCCTGTTGAAATGTTGTTGCAACCTCTCATTTGCATAACTTATGCAGAATTGCTCAAAGCTGTTCTTCTACAAAACATAAATTGTCTGGAATTAGACACAAAATTAGTGACATTGTTTCCACATTAAATGTTATTATATTCAGCTTCTAAAGGATACATAATGACTGTGAAGCAAGCAATCTTAATTAAGTAAAGCAACGAAGGTAAATGAAATATAGAGGAAAAATGTTGAAGTTCACTTTCAGTGATAAATCTAATAGAAGTAAAGAAACAAAGGTGCAAAGTAGGTGTTCCAAATTGGTTCACTATCCACAACTGCACACTTCCACCACAAAAAAAAAAAAAAACATTTATGCAAGTGAGATGAACAAAATAAAGAATAATATTGGATGCTATTTATCTTTTAGCTACCACAAAATACCTGACAACACTGCACACTTCCACCACAAGCAGCATAATGAAGTGGAGTGCTTCCAGCACCTGCAATGTGCAAGGAACAATACACATGACTTTCCACAAATGAATGATTCTAAGCAAGTATTACTGCATTCAAATAACTAACTTTTTCAATGGCTCAAGTAGAGGAGACGTAGACAGCACGAGTAAAAGAGATGTAGAGGGGGCATAGGAATACAATCTGTTAAAAAAAGTACCAAAGAGTGAAAGTGAAGTCCAATACAAAGTTAGGCAAGTAGCAACTCCACTCCCCATAGAAGACAAGGATGATTAAAAGGGAAACTAAAAACAACATTTCCTTTTGTGCTGTTTCAAGGATAAAAAGCAGTCTAAGATAGATAAGCGACAATAATGTTAATACCAAAACATCTCCTAAGATGGTATTGACTAGGAGATGAATACATTGCGAAAAGAAACATTAGCATAGCTTTTACCTGCTTTTGAACCATCGAACTGCATGGTAAGAAAAGCCAACAAATCGACCAAAGATATCAGATTTGAACTGAGTAAAGCAACTGGGGAGATCATGAAAGAAAATGAAGTTCCATTAGAGAGGCAAGTAGTAACATTATAAGAAACTCCTGGGGAATCATGTTCATCATGATAACCCACTCAAAGCAAACACCAACTTGTTGTGCGGGCTGCACTACTCCTACTTCTGTGAGTGAAGTGTTAAATAAATTACATGCACAACCAATTACTTCAGAAACTTAGCTTGTTAGAGTACAGCGCAATATTAAACTCACATCTTGAATTATTAAAGGTTGCTGCATCATGCGTACGATTGACCAAAACCTAAAACATTTAGGATCCCATCGACCAAAATAGATCATTAATAACTCAATCTCAGGACCTTTATTTTGCTTATTCCTTCAATACCATACTGTATATGTGCAGCATGATCGAAATGACAGCCTAAAACAACCGAGTCACACCGAACAGATACACTGTCCATCATCACACCAAATAGATACATTACTATACCTATGCATAAGCACACAACGATTAACAACTAATCCCCTGTATAACCAAAAAACGATCTCCGTGAATCTCTGTTAGTGAACACAACTACGCCGCCATAACCTTGACCTTGTCATCCCAGAGCTGCCATGCACCATCACCATCAAAATTCTCGGGTAAACTTCGACAAGTAAGACGATACCTGTCAAAAGAAGCATTGGCAACACAAGTCCATTCGTGATCAAGCATGATACAGTTACAAATACCTAAGCACAAGGCAGAAGAATATTTCGAGCTAATAGCATCTCCAAAGTAGGATTTGTGACATTTATGCAAAATACAGAGAGTTTCATGACCCATGAGCATTAACTTAGTCATTTTGGACTTGGATATGGTGGCTCCAACAAGCAATAAAAGCATGCAAGAGCCTCCAAGAAAAAACATGTGAAACGGAGTATATAAGTGAACTCTAAAAGACTGAAAGAATTGCACGATTCCATTTGTATCGATAACAACTACAATGAGAAGCTCCCTGCAAAATATAGGAGCAAAATCACGCACAAAGCACTGCATAAATATGACCAAATGCGCCATTTCGAGCAGACATCCAGCCTTCACAATCATGCTAACAGTGTGTAAATTGTTTAAAGGCACCAAATAGTAGGTCGTAACTGTGCATAGTAACTTATAAGTTCGATACAAATGACATCAGATGCAAAATAGATTAAGTCGCAGATGTCTAATGCATTGTGGTTAGTCTTTTTGCAGTCGGCGAGTGCACATATCATCTTATAAGATCAAGATGAGCAAAGCAGGAAATGATGTCAATTTATTCTGTGCACATCAAGCAAATATAGAGCCTCACACTACGTCCATATTCTCTTTCCACAGCCAAATCAGAAGCTTCCCTCTCCCCAAAAAACAAACAAACCCATTTTCCTTGTCAGCATCATCATCAGGCAAGAGGATTGGTTGTCGGAAGGACAACGAAACCTAGAAAATGGCGGACAAAAAGGGCGACAGAAGAAAACCCAAACTCCTCCTAGTGTAGAACAAATCCAATAAAACTTTACCATTACAGAACTGTATCCACAACCTTGATGACAGACCGTACAAGCAGTACTACTATTCCCTGTTAAAGAAGGCAATCTGCCTACGGTGTGCTCATTTATTTAGATCAATCTTTTCGAAAAAAAAAAAACAGAATCGAACATGACGGCCATCCGACATTTCGTCAAATCAGCATCAAGAAACAATTAGCAATGGCCAGCTAACCCAAGTACCCGAATCAGTCGATCCAGCATTTCCAATTTCAATTCACGACAACACCAAGAAAGCAAACGGCAAGAAACCCCCACCACAAACCCACACCACACCCCCGGTGGACGCTGAACCCACCTGGCTTGTAGAAGATGGACAACCCAAAATCGGTGGCCTTGAGCTTGGCGTCGTCGTCGGGGCTATCGAACAAGAAGTTCTCGGGCTTGAGGTCCCGGTGCCTGACCCCGAGGGAGTGGCACGCCTTGACGACGCCGACGATGGTCTTGATGAGCTCGGCGGCCTCGCGCTCGCTGAAATGGCCCTTCTGGATGATGCGGTCGAAGAGCTCCCCGCCGGCGCAGAGCTCCATGACGATGTGGACGAACATGGCGTCCTCGTAGGTGCCCTCGATCTGGACGACGTTGGGGTGCTCGGAGAGGTGGTGCATGATCTGAATCTCCCGCTACACGTCCTCGTAGTCCTCCCGGCACAGGATCTTCCGCTTGGGGATGGACTTGCAGGCGAAGGGGCCGCAGGTGACCCTGTGGGTGCACAGGTAGGTGGTCCCGAACTGCCCCTGCCCCACCTTCTTGCCCAGGGCTTAGTGATCCCGCAGCCGCGGGGTCTAGTACGGCAGGACCGTGCTCGCGGGCTTCGCCCATTCTGATGGCGGGTCTTGCTGCTGCTGCTGTCGTCGTTCTTCTTCAATGTGGAAGGACGGGGCGAAATCGAGGAGGAGCGAAAGGTGGGACCTTTGCGAGCGCGAGACGTTCGGGGGTCTGGGGGAGAGGGAAGAAGGAGAAGGAGAAGGAGAAGCGGGAGCAGATCTGATATGATCCAGAAAGAGGGAGTGAGAGGGAGAACAACGAGGGAGAGACAAATCGGGGGTGAGGGCAGCGCTTTGGGGGCTCCTTTTTTAATTAAATTAGCACGAACCTTATACTTTGTCCCAAATTTTTAGCGGCGCACCTTTCAAGTTCAGTCGCTAATTTGCGACGAACCTTATGTTTATCGCAAAATTTAATGACGAACCTTATAGTTCATTGCTAATTTTTGGGACGAACTTTTATGTTCGTGGCTAATTTTTGTGACATTAATTCCGAAAATTAAAAAAACTTGCGATGGATTTATTTTCCGTCGCAAATTTACGACGGATTTATTTTTTCTTTATAAATTTGCGACGGATTTATTTTCCGTTGCTAATTTGCGTTAAATTTTTATTTCGTGGCAATTTCCGTCGGAAATTAGCAACGAAAATTTTCCGTCGCTAATTTGCAACGGATTTATTTTTCGTCGTAAATTTCGTTGCAAATTAGTAACGAAAAATTTTCCATCGCTAAATTCCGTGACAAAGTCATTTTTTGTAGTGAATCGAGATAGAATGAGGACTCACATGCTCCAAATGCGTCAAAGGCATTCTCGTTGTAGAGAGAGAAAGAAAGGAGAAAGATCCAACACTGACTCAAATGTCAAGAGAATCTGCTTATCTCTTTTTGTGATTTCGAGTTCTAAGTCTTGTTGGAAGCTTTCCAAGGGTAAGATCTGCAATGCACCAAGATGATATAGGAGACTGTGCCCTTAAGTCACTTGGGGAGGTAGACCAATTAAGATGTGTGAAAGTTTCCACATACAATACCTTAATGCTAAAATAGGGGAAAAAAGAGGGGATGAGGTGGAAAGTGATACTGGTGATGCTGACAGCTTTGAATTTTGCACCAAATAACTGCACATGATAATGAAATGATTCGTAACATTGGTTTATAAAGTAAGGTGGCATACTTTTATAAGGAATACACTTTGTCTATCAATAAAATGAAATACCCTTAGAAACTAAAGTATAAAATCACCATATCGAAAATTCTTAATCAATTTTGTAAATCAATACGATCATACATCGAACATTGATATATAGTCGAGGTTTTGATTAGAAGAAATGGAAATTATGCCATCACATCTACCATCATACCTTTAAAATGGCGCAAATATCTCACTGAAAAAAAAGTGAAAATGTTCCAAACAACACTTTAAAAGAGAAATCAAAATTACTAATGATAAAATATGTTTGAGTAACTTGGATTATTTTGTCCCCTGGTGGAGACTTGGGAAGGAAAAGTAAGGATGTAGACGTAACTGAATATGAGAGAAACAGAGAGAGGGGTCTTCATTCTAGTCACAAAAACAATGGAAATTCATTAAAGTTGTTAAACATAGAGAGAGAGAGAGAGAGAGAGAGAGAGAGAGAGGTGTCTTCATTCTAGTCGCAAAAACAATGGAAATTCATTAATGTTATTAGACTGCTATCCATGATGACATTTGACAAAATTGATTATGATGCTCGCACAAAATTACCAATCAACTCTAAACTCATCACACGGCTATCAATTCAATTCTAAGCTTCATAATTTATTCAATTTACTCCTATACTTTTTTGATAATTTCTAATACAGTCCTTCCGGCTAATTTAGACTAGGAAATAATGACATAGCGATCTAGTCATTGTTGGTCGCCCTACATGCAAGACAAGAATAATAAGTAAAATGAACTGTATTGGTCGTAGTTGTAATATTTGGATTTTTGTTACCAAGTGAAAAAGTGGCAGGGACGAAAAAAAAAAAGAAGAAAATGTTGTCCTGGTCAACAGAGCAGAAAATTGGATACCTCAGCTCAAATAAAGGGACTGAGAGCTCACGTGAGAAAGGGAGAAAGAGAAGGAAAAGAAACAAAAAGAAAGAAGAAGAAGAAGAAAGAGAAAAAGGGAAAAAGGGGCTTCGTATTCACATCGGGTCCCCACCAAGCTAGATTCACATCGATTCGTAATGCCTGGTAAGTGTTCGAAACCTTCGTTCATCCAATCGGAGAAGTTTTCAAAATTAAGGCTTAACTTCAAAATTTTGTGAAATTCAAGCCTCGAAGTCTAATTTTGAGATGTTGATGAGATTTCATGGAAATTGTGGCTTATGGCATTTTGGAGCTGTGGGGTTTGATGGGAGTTGATTTAAGGCAACGGTTTAATCGAAGTGAGAATTTTAGGGTTTCACAATCAAGCGACAGCTTTGAATTCCACTTTGATCGAGAGTTTTATTAGCATATGGGAGTCGTTTTGCTAGCAATTAAGCTTATTATAACCATTTCGTAGTTGAGGTAATATTTTACTTGATTTTGACATTGATTCTTGTTTAATTAATAGGATTGTGAGATCATCGGTTCGAGTAAGCATCGTTATTTAATTTTTGGGCATTCCTAGGTGAGTGGTGTTATCTGCTCTTCGAGTTTGTAAATTCATATTTTGGAAGCAATATGGATTATATATAGCATTAATTAAGAAATTACATTTTTTGTTGCATAAAAAGTCAGATTGAGCATCTACTAATACTTGGTTATTTACGAATGTTTTAGAAAACGTATTATGCAAGGTAGTGTAGAAGTTTATGTATATGTATTAGAATGTAATGAGAATTGCTTTGAGAAAGGTATTTCTAGTGGATGAGATATGTTGCACAAATGTTATTTGTTTCAGTTTATAAAATGTGTTATGGTTTACGAGATTGATTATGGATTGGATTTCTAGTATTGGAGGATGATTGTTTGATACTCAATATGACTGCGAACCTAGAGGAAGTTCTGGGTATGCATATTGGTTTTAGGATATTTTTCTGGGGCCGAGCCACCGATTGACAATAGGTGAAGACTTGCCAAATGGGGAATCTTGGCCGTCTTATCACCAAGCGTAGTATCGTGATCATGGTTTGATATTAAGCAATAAATGATGTGTGATTGAAAAATAGATGGATTAATGGAATAGAATATTAATGTGTGGCATAAGATTGTTTCATTGAATAGACCCTCGATACTTAATGGACTAGACAATTGATGTTTGTTATGATATTATCGATTTAACGAATGTTGCCTAATATGTATATGGTTATGTTAAAGCAATATAACTCATTACTATCTTGTATGTGTATTATATACTAGAATTGAGATAAGTGAGTTTCAATATTGTTTTGTAAAGTGCATAGTGGATCCTCAATCTGCTTATAAGAGATACGCAATATTTACTAAGTTGTGGTTGCTCATTTCATTCATCTTTCATGTTTTTAAGGTTCTTCGGCTAGTGACCGATAGTATGAGAGCGCTATTGCGAGGACTTTTTAGAGTTGGATTTTTGGGTATGGTTTAAGAGAGTTGTGTATATGGTTATTGATAGTTTGCTAGGTTGGCTGAATTTTAAATTGTACATATTCTTTTTGGTGGATTATAGAAACTTTGATATTGTAACTAACCTATTGGTTTATTTGATATATATGAATGGAATGTATATACTTTGATAACAGGTTGTTGGTTGTTTGAGACTGCGCCCTTTGAATGGAAGGACGGCTGTGTCATCTCCCATTCTTGTTGGTTTTGGGGTGTGACATCTGCTGGATTATAGCTTAGTTTGTGATCTTTTTGGGTGTAGATTTTATGGGATGTTATGAGATTAAGTGATAGTTTTAGTGCATTAATCTTTTAGGTACTAAGGCTATGTTTCGCTTTAGATGTAGGTGATAATGTGTTATGACTTAGAGACACTTGTGTTGCTTTGTAAAAATAGCAAAGGCAAGCAAGTCATTACCTCCGACACTAGATATACATCTCAAGCTTCTTGAGATGTCCATCGAGGAGCTCATCGACTAGCTCCACTCCTTGGAGGCCATTTCTGTAACATCCTGAATTTCGACCCATTTTCGGGATCAATAAAGTGTAAATTATTTCTCATTTAATTTTAGAAAGTCTAGCCCAGACCTGATCAATCACGGGATACTAACCTTATGGGAAAGGCTAAATAGGAATAGGTACATGGACCGGGGACCCGATCGCGAGTTGGGCACGAACTTCGAAGAACGCCGAGGGAATATTTTGGACCAACGTGGGCCGATCTTTAGGAAGGTGACGGATTCGATTTGGCCAACGATGTACGACCGGATCGCGAGTGATTCCGCATGACCAGGAGTACACATGGCGAATGATTCCCGAACTAACCTAAATGACCGAGACCTCCGGTACTAGTAATAATTCCTCGCGCTCTCTCGAAAATCAAGGCCATTACGATTCGGACAACCCTAGGTCGATACGCGTAATATCTAAACAACCACCCGTTAGTGAGAGGTTCTAAAATTTTAAAATGAGCAAATTTGATCGCGAGATTAGACCCGAACTTCGACGTCGAAATTTTGTGGACGTTTACGATTATTTTGCAAGACCAACATCGTTTTGGTGTGGCCACGTACATTTGGGAATAATCTAGCCAGAAATTGGAATTTCGACGAAAATTGGGGAAAATTACGGTTTTGCCCCTATGGTCACCGGGACTGGATTCGGAGGCCGTTTGAGGTTATTTTTCACGGCCAAGGTCATTTTAGGGCATCCGCACACATTTAGAGTGGTTCCGGTCAAAAAATGGAATTTCGACAAAAATTGAAAAAATAATATTATTTTATTCTCGGAACTTCGCAGTCGATTTCCGAGGGCTTAAAAAGTGAATTTCGCGAATCCGATGCCATATTATGTTGGCCACGCACATATGGAACGCGTATGTGCAAAAATTGAAATTTCGCCCCGGGACCGGAAAAATGACGGTTTTGCCTCTGGGCCGGTATTAATTCCGAATTTTTTTTGGGAAAATTTTGGGATAATTACCAGAGGATTATCAGCTGTATTATTGGACCAAAAGACCACTTTGCCCCTCATTTGTGGATAGGAATGAATTAGAACCGTCGGATTAGGGATATTTTGGTCAAAACTGGGTGGAATAAATTCAAGAAAAATTAGTGGGATTATTAGAACTAATTATTGGGCTAATTCGGATTAGATGTACATGATCTAATAATCACTAAAAAAAATAAGGGATTAGCGACGAATTTTGCGACGAAAAATTTGACAAAATCCATCGCAAATTGAATTTGCGACAAAATCAGCGATGGAAAAAAATTCAATAACTAAAATTATGACGGAAAAAAACTCATCACATATTAGCCACGGACTTTATTTGTCGCAAAATTTGTCGGAAATTTCTTAGCAAAATTCATTGCAAATTAGCCATGAACTTTATCTGTTACAAAATTCGTTGCAAATTAGCCACGAACTTTATCCATCTCAAATAATTCATCGCAAATTAACCACAAACTTTATTCGTCACAAAATTTGTCGTTAAAATTGCCAACAAATTTTTTTACTTTTGCCATGAACATTATTCACGAACAAATTTAGCGACGATTTTTTATTAATTCTTTAACGACGAACTTTGCAATGAATATCGTTTAGGGATGAAATTAACGACGAAATTTTATTTTTGCAGCGAACTTTTGTAATATGTGATCATACAATAAAATCATTTATTTTATTTTTTGATTTTAAACCTAATCAAAAGAAAAATTAATTTTTGAAATTTATATTTAACATTGATTAAACACTTAATAACATCAAAATATTATAATAATATGAAAATGAAATACATTCATCTACATTTTCCATAAGAATGACGTAAATATTTTTCTTTATAGTACACATAATGAGAGAATAAATAATCTTGAACAATAACCAATCTTGCACAATAAATAATGACGACAGATTTGAATAAAAAGAATATCTTGCTTTTAGCGACAATCCCCATCATATAAAATACTGAACAAAACTAAAGATACGATCCATGTGAGATGCTCACTTCTTGCTCCAATTTTAACAAATGCCTGTTGAAATGTTGTTGCAACCTCTCATTTGCATAACTTATGCAGAATTGCTCAAAGCTGTTCTTCTACAAAACATAAATTGTCTGGAATTAGACACAAAATTAGTGACATTGTTTCCACATTAAATGTTAATATATTCAGCTTCTAAAGGATACATAATGACTGTGAAGCAAGCAATCTTAATTAAGTAAAGAAACGAAGGTAAATGAAATATAGAAGAAAAATATTGAAGTTCACTTTCAGTGATAAATCTAATAGAAGTAGAGAAACAAAGGTGCAAAGTAGGTGTTCCAAATTGGTTCACTATCCACAACAGCACACTTCCGCCACAAAAAAAAAACATTTATGTAAGTGAGATGAACAAAATAAAGAATGATATTGGATGCTATTTATCTTTTAGCTACCACAAAATACCTGACAACAGTGCACACTTCCACCATAAGTAGCATAATGAAGTGGAGTGCTTCCAGCACCTGCAACGTGCAAAGAACTATACACATGACTTTCCACAAATGCTTGATTCTAAGCAGGTATTACTGCATTCAAATAACTAACTTTTTCAATGGCTCAAGTAGAGGAGACGTAGACAGCACGAGTAAAAGAGATGTAGAGGGGGCATAGGAATACAATCTGTTAAAAAAAGTAACAAAGAGTGAAAGTGAAGTCCAATACAAAGTTAGGCAAGTAGCACCTCCACTCCCCACATAAGACAAGGATGATTAAAAGGGAAACTAAAAACAACATTTCCTTCTGTGATGTTTCAAGGATAAAAAGCAGTCTAAGACAGATAAGCGACAATAATGTTAATACCAAAACATCTCCTAAGATGGTATTGACTAGGAGATGAATACATTGCGAAAAGAAACATTAGCATAGCTTTTTTTACCTGCTTTTGAACCATCGAATTGCATGGTAAGAAAAGCCAACAAATCGACCAGAGATATCAGATTTGAACTGAGTAAAGCAGCTGGGGAGATCATGAAAGAAAATGAAGTTCCATTAGAGAGGCAAGTAGTAACATTATAAGAAACTCCTGGGGGGAATCATGTTCATCATGATAACCCACTCAAAGAAAACACCAACTTGTTGTGCGGTTGCACTACTCCTACTTCTCTGAGTGAAGTGTTAAATAAATTACATGCACAACCAATTACTTCAGAAACTTAGCTTGTTAGAGTACAGCGCAATATTAAACTCACATCTTGAATTATTAAAGGTTGCTGCATCATGCGTACAATTGACCAAAACCTAAAACATTTAGGATCCCATTGACCAAAATAGATCATTAATAACTCAATCTCAGGACCTTTGTTTTGCTTATTCCTTCAATACCATACTGTATATGTGTAGCATGATCGAAATGATAGCCTAAAACAACGGAGTCACACTGAACAGATACAGTGTCCATCATCACACCGAACAGATACATTCCTATACCTATGCATAAGCACACAACGATTAACAACTAATCCCCCGTATAACCAAAAACGATCTCCGTGAATCTCTGTTAGTGAACACAACTACGTCGCCATAACCTTGACCTTGTCACCCCAGAGCTGCCATGCACCATCACCATCAAAATTCTCGGGTATACTTCGACAAGTAAGACGGTACCTGTCAAAAGAAGCATTGGCAACGCAAGTCCATTCGTGATCAAGCATGATACAATTACAAATATCTAAGCACAAGGCAGAAGAATATTTCGAGCTAATAGCATCTCCAAAGTAGGATTTGTGACATTTATGCAAAATACAGAGAGTTTCACAACCCATGAGCATTAACTTAGTCATTTTGGACTTGGATATGGTGGCTCCAACAAGCAATAAAAGCATGCAAGAGCCTCCAAGAAAAAAACATGTGAAACGGAGTATATAAGTGAACTCTAAAAGACTGAAAGAATTGCACGATTCCATTTGTATCGATAACAACTACAATGAGAAGCTCCCTGCAAAATATAGGAGCAAAATCACGCACAAAGCACTGCATAAATATGACCAAATGCGCCATTTCGAGCAGACATCCAGCCTTCACAATCATGCTAACAGTGTGTAAATTGTTTAAAGGCACCAAATAGTAGGTCGTAACTGTGCATAGTAACTTATAAGTTCGATGAATGACATCAGATGCAAAATAGATTAAGTCGCAGATGTCTAATGCATTGTGGTTAGTCTTTTTGCAGTCGGCGAGTGCACATATATCATCTTATAAGATCAACATGAGCAAAGCAGGAAATGATGTCAATTTATTCTGTGCACATCAAGCAAATATAGAGCCTCACACTACGTCCATATTCTCTTTCCACAGCCAAATCAGAAGCTTCCCTCTCCCCAAAAAACAAACAAACCCATTTTCCTTGTCAGCATCATCATCAGGCAAGAGGATTGGTTGTCGGAAGGACAACGAAACCTAGAAAATGGCGGACTAAAAAGGCAACAGAAGAAAACCCAAACTCCTTCTAGTGTAGAACAAATCCAATAAAACTTTACCATTACAGAACTTTATCCACAACCTTGATGACAGACCGTACAAGCAGTACTACTATTCCCTGTTAAAGAAGGCAATCTGCCTACGGTGTGCTCATTTATTTACATCAATCTTTCCGAAAAAAAAAAAACCAGAATCGAACATGACGGCCATCCGACATTTCGTCAAATCAGCATCAAGAAACAATTAGCAATGGCCAGATAACCCAAGTACCGGAATCAGTCAATCCAGCATTTCCAATTCCAATTCACGCCAACAGCAAGAAAGCAAACGGCAAGAAACCCCCAACACCCCCCACCACAACCCCCCGGGGACGCTGAACCCACCTGGCTTGTAGAAGACGGACAACCCAAAATCGGTGGCCTTGAGCTTGGCGTCGTCGTCGGGGGTATCGAACAAGAAATTCTCGGGCTTGAGGTCCCGGTGCATGACCCCGAGGGAGTGGCACGCCTCGACGACGCCGACGATGGTCTTGATGAGCTTGGCGGCTCGCGCTCGCTGAAATGGCCCTTCTGGATGATGCGGTCGAAGAGCTCCCCGCCGGCGCAGAGCTCCACGACGATGTGGACGAACATGGCGTCCTCGTAGGTGCCCTTGATCTGGACGACATTGGGGTGCTCGGAGAGGCGGTGCATGATCTGAATCTCCCGCCACACGTCCTCGTAGTCCTCCCGGCACAGGATCTTCCGCTTGGGGATGGACTTGCAGGCGAAGGGGCAGCGGGTGACCCTGTGGGTGCACAGGTAGGTGGTCCCGAACTGCCCCTGCCCCACCTTCTTGCCCAGGGCGTAGTGATCCCGCAGCCGCGGGGTCTAGTACGGCAGGACCGTGCTCGCGGGCTTCGCCCATTTCCGACGTCGGGTCTTGCTGCTGCTGCTGCTGTCGTCGTTCTTCTTCATTGCGGAAGGACGGGGTGAAATCGACGAGCGCGAGAGGTTTGGGGGTCTGGGGGAGAGGGAAGAAGGAGAAGGAGAAGGAGAAGGGGAGCAGATCTGATATGATCGAGAAAGAGGGAGAGAGAGGGAGAACAACGAGCGAGAGAGAGACAAATTGGGGGCGAGAGGGCAGCGCTTTGGGGCGCTCTTTTTTTAATTAAATTAGTGATGAACCTTACATTTCGTCCCAAATTTTTAGCGACGAACCTCTTAAGTTCGTCGCTAATTTGCGAGGAACTTTATGTTGGTCGCAAAAATTAACGACGAACCTTATAGTTCATTGCTAATTTTTGGGATGAACTTTTATGTTCGTGGCTAATTTTTGCGACATTAATTTCGAAAATAAAAAAATTTACGACGGATTTATTTTCCGTCGTAAATTTACGACGGATTTATTTTTCCTTTACAAATTTTCCATGGATTTATTTTTCATTGCAAATTCCGTTGCTAATTTTGCAATGGATTTATTTTCCGTTGCTAATTTGCAACGAATTTTTATTTTATAGCAAATTCCAATAACTAAATTAGCGATGAAAATTTTCCGTCGCTAATTTGCGACGGATTTATTTTTGATCGTAAATTTCATTGCAAATTAGCAACGAAAAATTTTCCGTCGCTAAATTCCATGGCAAAGTCCTTATTTTTTTTTTTGTAGTGAATCGAGATAGAATGAGGACTCACATGCTCCAAATGCGTCAAAGGCATTCTCGTTGTAGAGAGAGAAAGAAAGGAGAAAGATCAAACACTGACTCAAATGTCAAGAGAATCTGCTTATTTCTTTTTGTGATTTCGAGTTCAGGTCTTGTTGGAAGCTTTCCAAGGGTAAGATCTGCAATGCACCAAGATGCTATAGGAGACTGTGCCCTTAAGTCACTTGGGGAGGTAGACCAATTAAGATGTGTGAAAGTTTCCACGTACAATACCTTAATGCTAAAATAGGGGGAAAAAAGAGGGGATGAGGTGGAAAGTGCTACTGGTGATGCTGACAGCTTTGAATTTTGCACCAAATAACTGCACATGATAATGAAATGATTCATAACATTGGTTTATAAAGTAAGGTGGCATATTTTTATAGGGAACATACTTTGTCTATCAATAAAATGAAATACCCTTAGAAACTAAAGTATAAAATCACCATATCGAAAATTCTTAATCAATTTTGTAAATCAATACGATCATACATCGAACATTGATATATAGTCGAGGTTTTGATTAGAAGAAATGGAAAATATGCCATCACATCTACCATCATACCTTTAAAATGGCGCAAATATCTCACTGAAAAAAGAAGTGGAAATGTTCCAAACAACACTTTAAAAGAGAAATCAAAATTGCTAATGATAAAATATGTTCGAGTAACTTGGATTATTTTGTCCCTGGTGGAGACTTGGGAAGGAAAAGTAAGGATGTAGACGTAACTAAATATGAGAGAAAGAGAGAGAGGGGTCTTCATTTTAGGAGCAAAAACAATGGAAATTCATTAAAGTTGTTAAACACAGAGAGAGAGAGAGAGAGAGAGAGAGAGAGAGAGAGAGAGAGAGGTGTCTTCATTCTAGTCGCAAAAACAATGGAAATTCATTAATGTTATTAGACTGCTATCCATGGTGAAATTTGACAAAATTGATTGCAATGCTCAGAAAAAATTACCAATAAGCTCTACACTCATCGCATGGCTATCAATTCAATTCTAAACTTCATAATTTATTCAATTTAGTCCTAAACTTTTTTGATAATTTCTAATACAGTTCTTCCGGCTAATTTAGACTAGGAAATAATGACATAGCGATCTCATCATTGCCGGTCGCCCTACATTCAAGACAAGAATAATAAGTAAAATGAACTGTATTGGTCGTAGCTGTAATATTTGGATTTTTGTTACCAAGTGAAAAAGTGGCAGGCATGAAAAAAAGAAGAAAATGTTGTCCTGGTCAACAAAGCAGAAAATTGGATGCCTCAGCTCAAATAAAGGGACTGAGAGTTCGCATGAGAAAGGGAGAAAGAGAAGGAAAAGAAACGAAAAGAAACAAAAAGAAAGAAGAAGAAGAAGAAGAAAAAGAAAAAGGGAAAAAGGGGCTTCGTATTCACATCAAGGGGTCCCCACCAAGCTAGATTCACATCGATTCGTAATGCTTGGTAAGTGTTCGAAACCTTCGTTCATCCAATTGGAGAAGTTTTCAAAATTAAGGCTTAATTTCGAAGTTTTGTGAAATTCAAGCCCCGGAGCCTAATTTTTGAGATGTTGATGAGATTTCATGGAAATTGTGGCTTATGGCATTTTGGAGCTGTGAGGTTTGATGGGAGTTGATTTAAGGCAACGGTTTAATCGAAGTGAGAATTTTAGGGTTCACAATCAAGCGATAGCTTTGAATTCCACTTCTATTGAGAGTTTTATTAGCATATGGGAGTCGTTTTGCTAGCAATTAAGCTTATTATAAACATTTCGTAGTTGAGGTAATATTTTACTTGATTTTGACATTGATTCTTGTTTAATTAATAGGATTGTGAGATCATCGGTTCGAGTAAGCATCGTTATTTAATTTTTGGGCATTCCCAGGTGAGTGGTGCTATTTGCTCTTCCGAGTTTGTAAATTCATATTTTGGAAGCAATATGGATTATATATATCATGAATTAAGAAATTACATTTTTGTTGCATAAAAAGTCAGATTGAGCATCTACTAATACTTGGTTATTTACGAATTTTTTAGAAAACGTATTATGCAAGGTAGTGTAGAAGTTTATGTATATGTATTAGAATGTAATGAGAATTGCTTTGAGAAAGGTATTTCTATTGGATGAGATATGTTGCACAAATGTTATTTGTTTCGGTTTATAAAATGTGTTATGGTTTACGAGATTGATTGTGGATTAGATTTCTAGTACTGGAGGATGATTGTTTGATACTCAATATGACTGCGAACCTGGATAGGAAGTTCTGGGTATGCATATTGGTTTTAGGATATTTTTCTGGGGTCAAGCCACCGATTGACAATTGGTGAAGACTTGCCAAACAGGGAATCTTGGTTGTCTTATCACCAAACGTAGTATCGTGATCATGGTTTGATATTAAGCAATAAATGGGTCAATGAAATGGACCATTGATGTGTGATTTAATAATAGATGGATTAATGGAATAGAATATTAATGTGTGGCATAAGATTGGTCAATTGAATAGACCATCGATACTTAATGGACTAGACAATTGATGTTTGTTATGATATTATTGATTTAACAAATGTCGTCTGATATGTATATGGTTATGTTAAAGCAATATAACTCATTACTATCTTGTATGTGTATTATATACTAGAATTGAGATAAGTGAGTTTCAATATTGTTTTGTAAAGTGCATAGTGGATCCTCAATCTGCTTATAAGAAATACGCACTATTTACTAAGCTGTGATTGTTCATTGCATTCATCTTTCGTGTTTTTAAGGTTCTTCGGCTAGTGATCGATAGTATGAGAGCGCTATCGCGAGGACTTTTTAGAGTTGGATTTTTGGGTATGGTTTAAAAGAGCTGTGTATATGGTTGTTGATAGTTTGCTAGGTTGGCTGAATTTTAAATTGTACATATTCTTTTTAGTGGATTATAGAAACTTCGATGTTGTAACTAACCTATTGGTTTATTTGATATATATGAATGGAATGTATAAATTTTGATAACAAGTTGTTGGTTGTTTGAGACTACGTCCTTCGAATGGAAGGACGGCTGTGTCATCCCCCATTCTTGTTGGTTTTGGGGTGTGACATCTGCTGGTATTATAGCTTAGGTTGTGATCTTTTTGGGTGTAGATTTTATGGGATGTTATGAGATTAAGTGATAGTTTTAGTGCATTAATCTTTTAGGTACCAAGGTTATGTTTCGCTTTAGATCTAGGTGATAATGCGTTATGACTTAGAGACACTTGTGTCACTTTGTAAAAATAGCAAAGGCAAGCAAGTCATTACCTCCGACACCAGATATACGTCTCAAGCTTCTTGAGATGTCCATCGAGGAGCTCATCGACTAGCTCCACTCCTTGGAGGCCATGTCTAAGATGTCGGATAGAGAGAGACATATGAGATGATGGCAGTGGAAAGAGCTAATTAGTTAGGGAGTTGGTTGAAGTGGGGCTGGTATCGGTGAACTTGTGGCCGTGTATAGATAAGGAAGAGAGAGAGAGAGAGAGAGAGAGAGAGAGAGAGAGAGAGAGAGAGAGAGAGAGAGAGAGAGAGAGAGAGAGAGAGAGAGAGAGAGAGAGAGGGGTTATTCTTGCGTAGACATATGAGGAAATATGCGTGTGAAGTTGCTTGCCTTTTCATCGAGGTTAAGAATGACAGGAATGTCATGACTTTCGTACAATACTCACTTAAAAGTCGTAACTTTTTTTTTTGTTCACTTAAGTGTCTCAAATTGAAAAATTGATCACTTAAGTGCTATTGGCGATTTGCCTTGTCGAAAAATCTAATGTGGACGCTGGTTGTCCTATGTGGCATTGTTGGTGCCAACGTAGATAATTTTTTATAATTTTTTTAGCTCACTTAAGTGTCACAAATTTGAAAAATTGATTCTTTAAGTGACACAAATTTGAAAAATCAATGACTTAAGTGCCATCGATAATTTGTCTCGCCGAAAAATCCACCGTCGGCCTCGCCAAGATCTGGTGAAGTCCTTTGTGCCCTCACACTTGGCTAGAGAGGGCCTTCACGGCCCCGTCGGCCACAGGTGAGGTGGCCTCGCCTAGCAAGGGCCTTTGCACCCTCGCTCGTAGCCGGTGGAGCCACAATGGCCCGGGGCAAGGCCATTGTGGCCTTGCCGTGAAGGCACTCGCTTGTAGTCGGCAATGGCCTCACCCAACAATTGAGGGATGGTCTTTTGCGGCCGATGCATGGAAATAAAAATAATAAAGAAAATGAAAAATAATAAAAATAATAAAAAAAATCAATGTAAAGAAAAACAAAAAAATCTAGGTAGGGCGATTTGTTTGAAGTGTCACTCAAATGATTGATTTTATACCGATATGGCACTTAAGTTAGCAAAAAAGGTTATGACACTGAAATTATTATCGTATGAAAGTTAAAGCACTCCTAATATTTTTATATCCATTTCATCGTAGTCAACCACCCACCACTATTATCAAGTAAAGAGGCAGGTGATGCAAAGAAAATATCTAGAGGTGAGGATTATGACCCAAATTTCTAGTAAGTATGGGTAATGTACGAATGGATATATGTTGTCAGATATCGTGTAAAGTACTGTAAGAAAATCATGACAGTTAAGTGCAACTGTAGTCCTTTTAAAATAGTTATTTTTTTCTTTTTGGTTGTGAAATAGTTATTTCTTTAAACAAGGAAGAACTTGTACTCCTCTATCCGTAAAGCCGCATGTACTTACATTAAATATCAACAACCTTCCATGTCTAGTGGATCAAAACATGATTAGCCTCAAAGCCAAGACACTATGTACTTTTAGATGTAACGGACATAGGTGTATGATCATTGTTCATTATTGATCTCAGTGGAATGCCAAGGATCATTTGATCAAGGTCTCTATGAGACTATATGAAGAAAGGCTTCCACTCACATCACTGTCGACAAGGGGTAAACTTCGGTGATTGATATCGCTTCAGTCAACAATGCCATAGAGCTACTGGTGGATTGGTCCGATTCGAGCTCATTTATTGGTCTCTCGATCCTACTCCGGAGAAAGAAGGTTGGCTGTTGGGGAAGTGCAAGAGTAAAAGAGTAGTTGCTCAACATCAGGACTATGTTTGCCATAGACGGTCTATCAAATGGACCTTCCTGAACACATAGTAAACCAATGTGGAGGCATCTAAGAACTTCATTCCTTGGATACGAGTTTTCAATGGCCGGATCTAATACTTCCAATGGCGTACCATTTCTCCATTTTTTCCAGACCTAAGAATAGTTTATAGAAAAAACTTTCTCTGTACATCAAACTTGCTTAGTTTAACAATTTTCATATTCGTTAAAGAATCAATTTGTGCAACTTACATAGCTAGCAAGATTTTCGGCCCTGTTTGCTTGGTAGAAGAAGCTATTCTTCTTACTGCTAATGAGCTCAAGAAGCAGGACACCAAAACTATAAACATCGGACTTCACGGAGAATTGCCCATGCATTGCATACTCAGGTGACATGTAACCACTGCAAATGCGAACCGTAATACATAAGCAATATAAGTATACCCAAGCATAAAAGTAGAGAACAAAGCATAAACACACTTACCAAGTCCCAACAATTTTGCTGGTGTTTGCGTGTGTTTGATCAATTCTGAAAATCCGTGCCATGCTGAAATCTGAAATCTTCGGGTTCATTTCATTGTCTAACAAGATATTACTTGATTTTAAATCCCGATGAATGATCCTAAGTCGAGAGTCCTCATGTAAATAGAGCATTCCTCGAGCAATCCCACATACTATCTTGTAGCGTCTTGACCAATCCAATTGCCTGCTCTTTTGAGGATCTGCATGTATGCACAATTGAAATGTAGGTATTTTCTGTTAATGAACCCTCTTGAATAGATTTTATGCAAGGAACTAACTTTAGGTTCCAAAAGCTAGTGAAACTTTTGACATAATTTGAGGCGAATAGCATATTTGCCTCAACATGGAAAGCAATAGCTTAGGAATATATTGAAACACAACACACCAAATAAAAAGTGGTCGAGATTTTTGTTCGGCACAAACTCATAGACAAGTAGTCTTTCTTCACCCTCTAAGCAGAATCCAAGCAGCCGAACGAGGTTTCGATGTTGAAGTTCTGCTACTAGTATGACTTCCCTCTTGAATTCTTCAGCATGTTGTCTTGAGCTTTGAGATATTCTCTGCACGGCTATTTGTTCTCCATTAGGACGCCTACCCTGAAAGGTCAGTAATTTTTTTTTTATGTTTAAGTACACTTGAAGAGCATATGACCACTTCTCAAAATTACCAATCGAAGATAATTATTTAAACCATTCTCTATCTAGTTTCTAACTAAACATACCTGAAAAACTTCACCGAATCCACCCGCACCCAACTTATTTTGATGAGAGAAATTGTTTGTGGCGGCTTGTATGGTGGCTAAATCATATTGCAAGGACTTGGCATTTACACCTACACAGCGAAACACACGAGATGGTCATTTCACCAAAAGCATAGAATAGTACGTCCCGCTTACACGGTTTCATCATTCTGTCCAAGTATATGGCACAGGTACATATTTCATGTGGTCGTGAGCTATTTTAGCCTATTTGTTAGGGATTCTTTTTATTGTATAAATTCCTTTTGTATATCTCCGATTAGGGTTATCATACGTCCATATATATATATCGGGTTTGAGTCTTGTAAATGTACGAAAAAAAAATATTCATTGAATACAAAGAGGAGAGTCTTCTTCTTCATGGTATCGAGCCCTAGGGTTTCATCCTTGGGGTATCAGTCGTCAATCATCGACTCACGGCGGTCCCGCTTTCTTTCTCCTGTTGCACCGTCCGGCGTACATCTTACCCGATCCGGCGTCGTCTTACCCGATCTTCTTCATCGCATTCAGTTTGGAAGGCGATCTCATGGCCGATGAACGATCCAAGTGTTACAACCCACCAAGCGGATACTGGTGCTTCGCTTTTGCTATACTAGCGGAACTGGCTAACTGCGATGAAGCGCTCTTGACCCAAAGAGCCGCACCGCCGCTTGAAACTCTGTTGTAACCGATTGCTTTGTCAAGCTTGATGGCAAAAAATTATGGCGTATGGTCCCGTGTTGTTGAGATGTATGTCTCGGGCAAAGACAAACTGGCTATTTGAATGGTGACTCTCTTGAGCCCCTCCCACATCCATCTTTTAGACAATGGAAGACCGATGATTCTACGGTGAAAGGTTGGCTTATCAATTCTATAGACCCGGTCTTGATACCAAACTTTATTCGGTTTCCCACCGCCAAAGCCGTATGGGATCTTGTGGCAACGACCTTTTTGATGGATCCGACACTTCCCAAATCTATGATATTAAGAGGCGATTTCTCGATTGAAGCAAGGCGGTGGACCCATCGAGAAATATTACAATGATCTTCAAGGCCTTTGGCGTGAGATTGATTTCCGCCGTCCTAATCCTATGCAATGTCCGGCCGATATTCAAGTACAATGCCATTGTCCATGAAGATCGAGTCTATACTTTTTGGATGGTCTCGATGACCACCGGATAATGTTCGTCTTGATGTTATGAAGATGGATCCCTTTCCCACTATTGAACAAGCTTATGCCCGAGTCAGGCGAGAGGATATGCGCCAATCTGTCATGCTCTCCACTCCTGTCGAGGTCACCTCTGGTTCCGCCATGGTGTCACAGCGCGGCAAAGGTGATCAGTTAGTGCTTTCTGCCCGGGGACCTCGCCCTAAACCTGGTATGCCAATTCAATCCGAGGGATGCTCTCACTGTGGGAATCCTAAACACATAGCAGCATCTTGTTTTAAACTGCATGGTTATCCGGACTGGTGGGATGATTTTCAGACCAAAAAGAAGAAACAGGGCTCCCAAAAGGGGCGGAATGGAGGGCAAGCCTCCTTAGTGACTAGCAGCTTGTCATTAATTCCCATGGAGCCTGAGTCTGCTAATGCCGAATCTCTTGAAGGTAATTGTGGGTTTGTCTTTGCTAATGGACATGGTGATGGTCATCATGGGTGGATAATTGATTCTGGCGCTACAGATCATATGACTCCGGAATCTGGTGATCTTCTTACATCTACTACACCACGTCGAGATCATATTTACAATGCTAATGGATATAGCTTTCCTGTGACGGCTTCTGGGCGTGTGTCTGTCACGCCTTCTCTCTCTCTATCTCATACCTTGCTTGTTCCTTCACTGTCTAATCGTCTGTTATCAGTTGGACAACTTACTAGTGAGTTGAACTGTGTTGTGCTTATGTACCCTGATTTTTGCCTGTTTGAGGACATTCTCACGAAGGAGATTATTGGGCGTGGTACTAAGAGGGAGGGGCTGTATTTCGTGGATGAAATTACTTCTGGACGGACCTATCATTCTCGTGGACAGTTAGCTCAAGAGAAGGAACTTTGGTTATGGCACCGTCGGTTAGGTCACCCATCTTTTGGGTATTTACGGCATTTGTTTCCCAAGTTATTTCATGGTCTATCGAACTCTAGTTTTCAGTGTGATACATGTATTTTGGCAAAGAGTCATCGCACTTGTTTTCCTCCCAGTTTGAATATAAGTGCTACTCCTTTTTCCTTAATTCATTCTGATGTATGGGGTGCGTCTCCTATTACTCATCAGATGTCCGGATTTCGATGGTTTATCATCTTTGTTGATGATTGCACACGTATGACTTGGCTATATTTGATGAAACATAAGAATGAGGCTAAAGATATCTTTCAGACTTTTCACCGTATGGTTCAGACTCAGTTTGGGGCTAAACTTCAGGTTCTCAGATCTGATAACGGTGGCGAATACTTAAGTAAACCTCTTGCAGCTTATTTTCAAGAACATGGTTTGATACATGAAACTTCTTGCCCTCAGACTCCTCAGCAAAATGGTGTTGCTGAGCGCAAGAATCGCCATCTTCTTGAAACCACTCGAGCACTCTTGGAAGGTAGCCATGTTCCCCATCGTTTTTGGGATTCTGCCGTAGTCACAGCTGCTTATTTGTTAAATCGCATGCCTTCCCGCATTCTAAGCCATCGCACGCCAATGCAAGCACTTGCTGCCCATGTGTCTATTCCTTCAGTTCTTACATTGCCTCCTAAGGTGTTTGGGTGTGTCGCTTATGTCCATCTTCACAAAAATCAGTGGACCAAACTTGACCCTTATGCGATCAAGTGTGTGTTTCTTGGTTATGGTCCTTCTCGGAAAAGGTGTCGGTGTTATGATCTTGCGGGAAGCGCATGTATGTCACCATGGATGTAACATTTATTGAGGCGGAATCCTATTTTCCTTCCCCAGTGTCCTATTCGGGGAGACTAGTTGTAAAAGCCGGACATTGGTGGGAGGTAGGAATTGCGGGAGGCGATCTGAGCGTGATTACGAGGCTGCTGAGGTTGAAGGTTTTGAGCTCTTTTTGCCGCATGATTCTAAGGCTGCACGATCGAACAACCTTTGAATTCGACATGGGTCCGAGCAGTGTCAACGGATGCACATCAATCACATTTGCTGGCTACAATAGCCCTCCTTATCTTAGCCCTCTTAAGCCTTCTTTAGTACCACTCCAAGCTCCCGAGAATGTATAAGTACTTCTCAAGATCTTGATATTTCTAAGCACCCGATAGGCATAATAGGGGTAAACCACCGAATCGATATTCTCCGGATGTAGAGGACCTAAATCATGTATGCACAAGGGCTATCCACACCACTACAAGCCTTCGTGTTTACGATTTCCCTCGATTCAAGTTCCAAAAGGTTGAAGAAGCCATGAAGGATCCGAAATGGCTTCAAGCGATGGAGGCGAAATGGGGCGTTGGAGAAAAATCGAACTTGGAAACTTGTGGAACTACCAAAGGACAAAAAGCCGGTTGGATGTAGGTGGGTGTTCACAGTCAAACATAAAATGACGGCACTATTGAGAGGTATAAAGCGCGCCTGGTAGCTAAAGGGTATACATGCAGACTTATGGGGTGGATTATCGAAACATTCTCTCCAAAAGTTAGACACTATAAGAGTGTTGTTATCTCTAGCTGCAAACTTGGACTGGCCTTTACATCAATTTGATGTGAAGAATGCATTTCTTCATGGAGATTTAGAGGAGGAGATCTATATGGAACTTCCACCGGATACGTATGTGCGTAGAAGCGGAACATGGTCCATAAAATGGAAAGATCATTGTATGGGTTGAAGCAGTCCCTCCGTGCATGGTTTGGTCGCTTTAGCTCAAAAAGGGTATGGATACTCCCAAAGTAACTCGGATCATACTTTGTTCTTAAAAGGTGCTCAAGGAAGAATGACAAATCTTATCATATATGTAGACGACATGATTATTACAGGGCAATGATAGTGCGTAGATTATGAGATTGCAGGAATTATTATCAAGGGAGTTTGAGATGAAGAACTTGGGAGGTCCGAAATATTTCCGGAATCGAGGTTGCTAGGTCGGCGGGAGGGATTTACTTGTCTCAAATGAAGTATGTTCTTGATCTTTGACTGAAGTTGGCATGCTAGATTGTAAGCCCCTGCAATGGTGCAAACCCGTAAGCTTGAGAGTACCCCGATCGACGCCTAAATAAAGAGAAATACCAAAGGTTAGTAGGTCGATTGATTTACTTATCACATACACGCCCCGATATTGCTCATGCGTAAGTGTGGTAAGTCAGTTCATGCATGCACCTAGTAAGGATCATATGAGTGCTTTGTGTGGCGATCATTCGACATTTGAAGTCAGCCCCTGTGAAAAATTGCTATTTGCAAAGAATGGTCACCTTGAAATAGAAGGTTACACTTTGGGTGGAAGTGTGATGACATGAAAAATCTTTACATTTGTGGGAGGCAACCTTGTTACATGGAGAAGTAAGAAACAAAAGGTTGTAGCTCGGTCTAGTGCAGAAGCTGAATTCAGAGGTGTAGCAAAGGGGTTATGTGAACTTTTGTGGCTTCGAAAACTGCTAACTGAGCTCGGGTATCCACCAGGTTTGGAAATCAAATTGTTTTGTGATAATAAAGCAGCCATAAACATTGCTCATAATCCAGTTCAGCATGATAGAACCAAACATGTGGAGATTGACAGACATTTCATCAAAGAGAATTTAGAGGCAAAAGTGATCCAGTTACCATTTGTCAAGTCTGAAGACCAGTTAGCTGATATATTGACAAAGGCTCATCAAGTAGAGAATTTCATTGCTCACTTATCAAGTTGGGTATCAAAGACATCTTTGCACCCACTTGAGGGGGAGTGTGGTCGTGAGCTATTTTAGCCTATTTGTTAGGGATTCTTTTTATTGTATAAATTCCTTTTGTATATCTCCTGATTAGGGTTATCATACGTCCATATATATATATCAGGTTTGAGTCTTGTAAATGTACAGAAAAAAAATATTCATTGAATACAAAGAGGAGAGTCTTCTTCTTCATTTCATACCCTTTGATCTCCTTGGGTGCCTTCATGTGTCTTGGTCGCTTTCCTTCGCCTGAAACAACAAGCGAGGAAGAGAAGCACAACGCCAACGCCAACGCCAATAGGAATGGTGACAGTGACGATTATCACAGTAGATTTATTGCTTTTGCCTGCATATGTGCAACCATATCTTAATAGCATCAGTTTTAAGTGTTCATGACTATATGAGATTTAGGAATTGCTACCATAGGCTAGAGCAAATGTGAAAAATAGAGAAAGGCTCCGTTTGGGAAAGGCTTTCTCAGGAGGCTTTGGGCGTCCAAAGCCCCTTGGACCAAATTTTGGGTGTTTGGTAAAAATGTTTGAAATGGCCTTGAGGAAAAGTGAGCCTTGGGAAGGCTGAAAGCCCAACGCAGATCTTGGGGTGCCTTGGGCTTTTAGCTTTCTCGGCATGCACGTGCCTAGGTTAGTAATTTTTTTTCTTCCAAAACAATCCTCACCAAATTTTTGATTTTCCGATTTTGCCCTTGGTATTACTATTCATCTTCTCTACATGAGGATGGTCGCGTGACCCCCGTGAGGGCCATCTGAGGTCATTCAATCGAGACGATCTCCCTAGGGTTGCGCAACCTTAGGTTGCCCTCTTTGAGGGTTGCGGGACCCTAGACAGCCCTCATCGAAGGTTGCGTAACGTTGTGAGACCTAAGACAATGGCTGTCGGCGCCACATCTGGGTCATAGGCAACCTGAGCCATTTTGCTGGCTCAGGCAAAAGATTTGAGTTTTTTTTTAATTGAAAAATAAGAAAAGTCCTCAGCAAAAATAATTTTTCTAAATACTATTTTATCAAAAGTTGCTTTATAATGGACTTTTAAATTATAATTTAGCAAACACAATATTCATTTCGAAAAACTCATTTAACTTAAAATCCTTTGTATTTTCTCAAAGGCACTCCCCAAAAGTCCAACAAAACGCAACAAAAAACAAAAAGAGTGCGCTTAAAGAGCAAATGTCCAGAAGAAATTAATCTGTAATCCATAATCTGTCCATCTCACAAAATACGTTCTTTTCCTATTTCCCATTCAAGTGCACGAACTGTTTATGGGGGATTAACCATTAATTGATTAAAAGCGACCTTTAATCTATCGTTATGTAAATAATCTAATGTCATAAGTGGATGTAGAACTCACCAGCTTCAATTGGTACGAAAAATTGAGATAAGTTATCCACTTAAGAAAAAGTTTTCACCTAAAATGCACCTCATCATGACTATGTAGCATAAAAGACTGAATGCCCAGACCAACAAACACGCACTAATACCAGAAATATCTTACGTGAATATCACCAACTTATGTCTTCAATAAACCAATCTAGTCTTTTTCTCTGAAGATAAATTATATAACTTATGATGGCTAACTTGGTGGAGATACAACATTGATACATCCTTAATCAAGATCTCGATTCAAAATAAAGTGAAAAGAGTTGGGAAAAAAAGAATACGTTAACTCGAAAAGTAATCCTTCTAGAAATAATTAAAGAGAGTTACGACAGAGGAAGACAAGCAATACGAACACACACGTACCTTTAGGTCCGGTCACCGGAGTGGGAGCAGGAGGTGGAGGCGCTGGCGCCGACGCTGGCAAGGCTGAGGTGTTATAAAAGGGGTAGACCTCGTACCTCACGTTGCAGCTCGGAGTGAGCACCCTCCCGCCTTGTTTCCCGTGAACCACATTACCGATCCCGAACTGGAGGCATATGCTACAGTCTGATGCCGTCAAGTCCGGCGTGCACTGCGCGAGGGCATACAGCTTCTGAAAGCTCGTGAAGTTCGCTTCAGCCACCGCGACCTTCTTCCCCAGCCCTCCAGCTGAAGCCCCAGTGGCAACGTTGGTCAGGGATTCTCCTAGGAGATGCCTGAACCGGGTTTTGTCGGTGACTTTCTCTGTGTTGTACAAAATGACAGACGGCTTACTCTCCATGACGGAGAAGATGGACTTGTTCGAGTACCGCAACATGCACTCAGTGTACCAGATTACGGAGACTCGCTGGTTGGGGCATCTTTGGAGGATATCCTGTTTCCCTGTAGTCACGCATTTGCTGCACATGGCGGCGTCGAGGTCACCGCGGCAGAGGAAGAGCCCGTAGGCCCGGTCAGGAGGGTTTTGGCCGGCAGTGGCATTAGCGAATCCAATGGTGCTGTTGGTGGCGGCTGACGAGAGGGAAGAGAGGAGGGTGTGGAGATTGGATTGGTAGGTGGAGTTGGGAGTGAAGAGGGTGGTGTTTTGGCAATCATGATACAGATATTCGGGTGCAGCTTCAGTACTCGAAATTTTGATGGAGAAGAAGCAGAGAGAGAGGGAGATGGTGAAGCAAGAATTCATGCTTATCTAGCTTGGTGATTAGATTGAGCTTGCAGAACAGGCACATATTTAAAATTTTAAAACATATAAAAATTGATATCTTAAATCATAAAAAAAAATTACTGTATAGTTTTTGACTTTTTGTTTCTTCGGGAAGGTCAAAAGAGATTTTTGACAAGTCAAGACCAAACGGTTTGAGATTTTCCATAATGTTGAAGATGGACGGTGTGGGTGGAAGACAGCATTGGTCATTGTACGAGGCCATTGAGTAATGTGAAGACTGCAAGAAAAAAAGTAATAGATGTATGCCAGTGTGGTCGTTGTAGAGGAAAATTCCTAGGTATATACTTGGACGAGCATAGACGCCCACTTCACAGCATTCGTTTATAAAGTAAGATGCCATACTTTTATATGGCATTGAATATACTTTGTTTGTTAATCAAACGAAACACCCTTAGAAACTAAACTATGTAAATCACTATTTTGAAAATTCTAAATCAAATTTGTAAATCAAAATGAATTTGTACACTGAAGTTTTGACTAACTGAAACAGAAAATTTGCCCTCACATCAACCAGAGGGTTAATACTACGAAAAATCCTAAACTGATATACCTGTAACAAATTTACCCTCCATTAGTTTTCATTAAATTTTACTGTCAAATTGCTGGGTTGGATGATACATGACAGTTTACAGATACACCGAGGTTTTGACTAATTAAAACAAAAAATTTGCCCTCACATTTGCTAGAGGGTTAATACTACAAAAAAATCATAAACTGGTAAACTTATGACAAATTTACCATCCATTAGTTTCTATTAAATTTTAACATGAAATTGCTAAGTTGGATGATACATAACAGTTTAAAGATATACCAGTTTGAGGTTTTATCCCTCCGTTTGTCACAGGTTTACTAGTCTGTGATTTTTAATAGTATTAATGCAATTTAATGGAGGGTAAATTTGTCACAAGTGTACCAATTTGGGATTTCTGATAATCAAAAAAATAGTTTAGAGTAAATTTGTCACAGGTGTACTAGTTTTGAGTTTTTAGTAGTTAAAAAATTAGTTTGAGATAAATTTGTTATAGGTGTATCAATTTTTGATTTTTCGCGGTATCAACTGTTCAATTAATGTACCACCCACCTGGGTGGCGCTGCTGGCGCGCGCACTCTTCCTCTCGCAAAAGGTTGAGTGTTCGAATCCCGGGCACCGCAGGGTGACTTAACCGGTGGCACGTGTGTGGTGGCTAGCACGTGTCGCCCCCAGGGTTTACTCCCCGACTGTCGGCCGTGCGGGGGTTCCCTGGGTTACAAAAAAAAAAAAAAACTGTTCAATCAATGTATACATTTTATGGAAAGAAAGGTGGACATATTCTAAACAAGCTTAAGAAAGAGAAACGAGAACCGTTATCATGTAAAAATATATTCGGCCTCGAACTCAAATTATAAAAGTAGTCAAGCAAATAATAAAAGTTATTAGAGCAAAGATTGCACATATAATTTCAGGTCATCTCAATAAGAAAATTCTCTATAAGATTCAATTTAACTTTCTTATCTCCACGTAGAATAAGGATTTTTAAATGCTCTTGAAGCATGAAGTTCCATATACTCATTATGGATGCAAACTTCATGCACCAAATGTACTTATAGGTTTTTCTCACAGGCAATTGACATGACGGTAGTTGTCTCCTCCGGCGATCAACATTCGATGGTAACCACAATTTCTCATATGCACGATCTAGGGTTCTTTTGCCTTAGATATGTGAAGGTTGGCCTAAATTGACCACCACAAGAGTGGTTACCGACCTGCATTGCATGCTTGGGCAATCACTGCCTAAGATCATCACAACGGTTGAGTCTCCTTAGGGCGAGATCAAGTGGTGCTCACGTGTTACCTTCCTCACCTTGCTCTCCTTATCGGGCATCAAGCATCGGGCAATCACCACACAGCGATCATCGAACTCATGCGGCCATCACATAATGGTCCGATCTCTAGCCGACTGCTGTTCAGTGGCTTTGATTGATATGGTGAGCACCTTTGTCTTTTCATAAATTTTCTTTTCCGCTTAATTGAATCTCGACTTTCTAATTTGCCTCGTCCCATTCGAGATTTTACCAAATAAGAGATAGGCCATCTCTTATTAATGGTCAGATCATCGAAGCAAGTCAATAACGCTGTCCTGCGTTCCTCCAAAGTTGAATATTGTCGAGTGACTTGGGACTATTTTGCCGTCAACCTCCAGCGGAGACCTGGGAAAGAAAAATCATGGATGTAGACCACGAGAGAGAGAGAGAGAGAGAGAGAGAGGTCTTCATTCGTCTCCATTCAAAGGTTTTAGAGAGGGAGAGGGGTCTTCATTCGTCTCCATTCAAAGGTTTTAGAGAGAGAGAGGGGGAGGGTCTTCATTCGTCTCCATTCAAAGGTTTTAGAGAGAGAGAGAGACGGGTCTTCATTCCTGGGTAGACAAATGAGGAAATATGAATGGAAGGACCGGTGTGAAGTTTCTTGCCTTTCCATCATAATCAACCACCAACCACGACATTCGAGTGGACCAGGCAGGCGATAAAAGGAATATATATGGAGTTGAGGTTTATCATCTCGATTTCTAATTAATGTGACAGAAAAAAAAAACGGGTGCCAATTACGTACGAACTAATATATCTCATTGTATATCATGAAAAGTACTGTGAGAAAACCATGAGAATTAAGTGAAACTCCAGCCGTTTCAATTAACTATTTCTTTAGACAAGAAAGAACTTGTATTCCTCTGTCCGATAAAACCACACACAAATGTATCTTTATCATACATAATCTTCCGTGTACATGATTAGCCTCACAGAAAAGACACTTTGTGTTGAAAATATGTCCCGAGTTTAGGCACGTTAAGCAAATTGCGATCTGTATTGATTATGTCTATGAGTCTTGCCCATATTGCAATGAAAATAAAGTAGAGTACCTAATTTGAAAAGTTCGGACTTGTGGCTGACTTGTTAAGCTGAACGTGTTGTAAACGGGATTTCGTTTTTCACCTTGAAGTCAACCAAAACTACTCCACGTCTTTGAGCATGAGAAGAGGGCTTAAACAAGGAAATTTGGGTTTGACCTTGAGCAAGGGTATTTACATGTTTCATATATAAATAATTCCTTCTTTCGTCACATAATGAATGTTGCGGGGTGGGTCTTTGTGCCTTGTGTGCAGATGTTAGTGGTGGCTTCTTCGTGAATAACATCTTGAAGCAATGCGAGAGCCTTGAAGTCCATTAAATTTTATGGGTAAGACTTTATGTAATTCTTTCCAAGATTATTTCACAAGGAATTTTATGGTTTAAACACTTCTTAAGTCATTAGATGTAATTGAGGGATGGAAAATGCTGAGAGTGTATGAGTTCTTGAGTGTGGTTGGAACTTCCATTGTATTGCTTAATTGATAATGGATTGTGTTATTGTCGCGACCTAAACTTGGCTAATGGATTATTAAGTCGGAATCTATTTCGGCCCTCCTAAGCCCTACTAATTTACGACTTAAGATTTAAGTTCTTAACGTGCAAATGTTTTCATACTTGGAGTCGCTACTAATCTATTTGTCATAAGTCGATTAAAAACCTAAATAAAACATAAGGAGATATGTTTTATTTCTATGAACCGGAGAATCTAAGCACGGGGACTTGATAACGCTAGATCTAATCTGATGCTCTTTCAGTACCTTTTCTTTTCAAAAATAAATGTTTAAGCAGGCAGTCTGGATTTATTTTATTACCTAGATACTGACATGTGGGGTGATCATGCGGGTGTGCAATCCATCAATTTAACACCCAATAAGGAAAGCAATAAATAAATTGCTAGATTAGGAGAATAATGTACCTTAGAGCAACGATAGCATCTGCATTGTTAGCTAGAAAATCATACAGATAATCCTAATACGATTTCTAATTAACAAAGCAATCCACCCAACGTGTTCTTTAGGGTTTTCTCTTTATTTAAGTGAAGCTAACTTACGTGCCATGACGTGCAGATTGACATGCGATTAATCCTACCATGCGAAACTATATGACATCCAACAACATGACGTATTTCCAATGATGGGCAAATGATTTATTTTTGGTATTTTTCCAATGAAACTCGGAATAAATAAAATGCCTAAGTTAACATGCGATCTACCCTAGAACAAACAACTTTAGTTATTCTAGACCAACTTCTTTTTGGTATTTTTTTATTAAAATTCGGAATTAAAAATTACTCAAATTAACATGCATTCTATCTTGAAAATGGCGAAGAAGAAGAAGGAGAGAAGAGAGCAGTGTTAGAGAGAGAGAGAGAGAGAATACATTGTGTCACTAGGTTTGACACACTTCTTCTATTTAAAATAGATAATCATTTACATTAGATGGGCCAAGCCCTATACACCAATAAACAATCATAAAATAATAAATAAAATAAAAAAGAAAGAGAGAAGGGGAAAGCCCACTTGACTTAACATTTCCCCTCAAGCTGAAGCATAGATGTTCATTATGCCCAACTTGTTACAAATGAACTCTATCCTTTTTCTAGTACATGATTTTGTAAGGATGTCAGCAAGTTGATCACTGGTCCGAACATATCTAAATTTGATGACATTCCTGAGCAAAGCATCTCTGACAAAGTGACAATCAACTTCAATGTGTTTAGTCCTCTCATGAAAAACTAGATTATCTCGAATATGTAGGGCTGACTGATTATCACACCATAATTTAGAAGGATAATCAACGGAATAACCTATCTTTGTCAAAACCTACTGCAGCCACATAATCTTAGCAGTTGTACTTGCCATTGAGCGATACTCTGCCTCGCAACTAGACCGAGAAACCACATCTTGCTTCTTACTCTTCCACGAGACAAGATTACCTCCCATAAATATAGTAAAACCAGATGTAGATTGCCTATCAGCGGGAAATCTAGCCCAATCCACATCACTTTGATGCGGGAATGTCCGTGATTTTGATAGATAACACCCTTCTCGGGATCCTTTTTTAGATACTTTACAATCTGCAGAGCAGCCTCCCAATGAGGAACACGAGGGTCACTCATAAACTGACTAACAACACTAACCAGAAAGGCAACATCAAGTCTGGTCATAGTGAGATAATTGAGTTTTCCTACTAATCTACGATACCTCTCAGGCTCTAGAATCGGGGCACCTTCTTGCGGTATGAGTTTTTTTGGATTTTCATGGAAATTCGAAATCTTAAAATACCTTAAATAATCTATTAGGATTAGAATAACACCTAATTTAAACTAGGAAATAAATTATCTTAAGTCCCAATTTAATAATTATCCTATCTTCTGGATACATTTAGGATTCCTTAAACACGCAAAACTTCTAATTTAAATCCTATCTAACATATTTTTTTTGGATTTTCTTTTTAAAAGGAAAGTAAATCGCACACAAGATAACAATCAAAGATCAACCACCCATGCGATCCGTGAGATTTTTCTTATCATATTCGAATTAGGAAAGAGAATCGAACCAACAGTCATATCTATAGGTTATAGACATCGATAGAGAGTCGATTATTTGAATTTGGAAAGAAGATAAAATCTATTATCGCATCTGTCGACACCTATTTTTAATTGTCCAAAATTTAGGGGTTAATGTCCTTAATTCCTAAACCAAAAAAAATTATTTGGTTTTAATCGCATTGCATGTAGACATAGGTGCAATTTGCAATATTAGAATATATTTTTCCTCTTTTAATAAAAAAATTAATTTAAAAAATCAAAAAACTTAATTTAAAAAATTTTTAAAAAAATTAATTAAAAATATTTGGAATGGGTCGGGTCCGGCCTTGACCCGGCCCTCTCTCTTCTTCCCCACAGGCCCCGGCTCGCCTTTTTTTCCCTTTCTTTTTTCCCTACATGCAGGCTAGGCCAGGCCTAACTCTCTCCTTCTCTTCTCTTTCCCCAGCTTGGCTGTCCCTCTCTTCTCTTTCCCCTGTTCTCCCTTGCCCCAACCGGTTCGCTTGGGGGAGGAAGACTTTCCGCCCCACTACGCAGCCGTGGTCACCAAAGTTGTGTCCGGTGCAGAGAGTAATTGAGGGCCATAAATGATGACAACCGGGGTGGGAGCAGCGACCGGCGGCCGCTTTATAAGCGGTGGAAAAGAGAAAGAGAAGGGTCGGCTGGTTCGGTTTTGGTGAGCAAGAATAGAGAGACCGTGAGAGAGACATAGAGAGATTGAGCGAGACTGAGATACTGAGAGCACTTCCGACGACTGCCGTGCTCGTACCACAACCATAAAAAGAAGAGGAAAGGGAGCTCGTAGGGGAGATGGTCCGGTTCAATCGACAATTTTCAGTTAAAAAAATAGAGCACAAAGAGGAGAAGAGAGAATCTAGGAGAGAAACCGAGAGCAAAAGCGAGAGTCGAGCATTTGCAATAACTGAAGATGAAGCCAATCGGCCTTGCTATCGCCTATAGACCGCCGACGACCCCCTAGACACGTCTTCACAGGTGTGGCTTCTGGGCACCTCTTGTTTTCCCCTGTGTTTGTATATAGGTTGGCCGAGGCTCACAGACCGTTAGGTGCGAATCTCGGCCAATACCGATCCTCCTCCCGTCCATAGTCGCCGTCAAGAGCGAGCTATATTCACCGGTGCTCCAAAACAGGTCGGAGTTCCCTGTTTTCAGCCATGCACACCAGGTGTTTGTCGAAATGCCTTAATGAGCTAAACATGATTTTGGTCGCCGGCCAGTGAGTGAACGGTCAGATGGCGGACTGGGAGGTCGACGAGCTTCGTGGGGGTCTCGAAAGGTGAAAGGCAGGCCGAAGCCGGCCTAACTCGGCCAGCGAGAGGTTGATTTGCCCTCGGCTAGCGTCCCCGCGTACTTGTGCACGTGGGAACCGCCCGACCCGTTTCACAACTCGGGTCAACGACCCAAGTTGACTACCTGACCCTGTTCGGATTCGAAAATCTAACCCGAGTCAACGTTTTAGGTCGGATTCGTTGACCCAGGTCAGTTTTGACCTACCCGAATCCGCCGACCTGACCCGGTTTGATTATTATATTAATATTTTTTTAAAAATTATTTTCAATTAAAAATATTTTTAAAAAATTAATAAAAAATAAAAAAATTTTAATTTTTTTTGCAATTGTGATTATTATTACTATTTCTAAAATAATAATTAAAAAAATTATTTTTAAGATATAATTTAGAAATTAGTATTTTTGAATATTTTTCTAAATTATGTAAATTTTCTGATTATCAATCACATTTTAAATCGGATAGGCCTATAAGACTATGCAATAGTATTTTTGCATGTTGTATTCACCGTTGTTGTATTATTATTATGCATGTTGTGTTATTAATTAGAATGTAATTGCATCCATTGTCATATTTTGAAATGTTGTCACCTTAGTTAGGATTAGAACTCTAGATTGCATATTTATCTTTACTATTAATCGTTAATGATTGTGCAGTCGCTTGATTACCTCACATATTAGGAGAAAGGTTTTAAAATCAATTCAAATTGCCTGATAAATATTTTTAGAAATAAACAGGGTAAAAAGGTACCAAAAGGACATTAGTTATCCAACTAGTGTAACAAAGTTCTCAAACTCATTTAATCTCTGGTTCGTAGGAATAGGGTAATTCTCCCGTCACATTACTTAGGTTTCTAATTGATCCACCCAAATCGATTAGTGGCGACTCCTAGATAAAAATCAATTGCAAGTTAAAAACCTAAACCCTAAGTCGTGATATGGTATAGGCTTGGGAGAGCCCGAGTTAAATCCAAAACCTAGACTTAGCGCATACCAGACGAGACCCCCTTCTTTTATGTTCAAAAAGCCGAAGGTCGGCCGCGACAGATTGACGACTCCACTGAGGACTTGCATTTTTTAAAGTGAACTTAAGCCATAAATTTTATCCTGTTAAAAAATATTGTTTTGGCAGCAAAAATTCTAGGTATGACTTTAACATTAGAGTATTAAATGTTCTTGTAGGTTTCAAATCATGATTGTTATGAACTGTCGTACATGCTTTAATGATTTAGCATTACACTGTTACACACACAATCATGTTGCCGAACCTAGGCCGCAATAGGACATTTTAGGATGGTGTTAAGAAAGATACGATCTCGAACGCGAGCATGCGATGTAGAGGTTGCCTTTCTTTTCTCCGAAATTTTTTCTAAAAAATCATAAAGTGTCTATGTTTAGCCGTTATTCGCATGACTATAAGATATTCCTTTCGATTTGGCCGAGGTTAAAAGGACTTGATACCAACATGAAATTGCGATGGTCAGGCACCCTTTTAAGTTCATTTTGCTAAACCAATCTAGATAGAAATCGAACCTCACTTTTCATGCGCATGTCTCTGTGATTGCCATGATTCCTGGTAAAGTAAGTTTTCTATTCATGCACTTTGCAATTTGCTTATTTTTGTATATCCCGGTCAATCCATGATTAGTCTAGGTTAGTTGTGGATTTAATGCCGTGATCGTTTTGGAAGAAATAGTTACTAAAAATTTTTCAAAATATTTACTTCCAATTCACTCTCTTATTTTTAAAAAGTGCATTATAAATCATTATTTTCCTATGCGATTTTTGTCGTTTTCAAAAAAGGAGGAAATTGTGCATAAATAAAAAGAAATGCGCCCCGGTAACACTACCAGCGCCTCAGCCTAGTGGTACCCGGGAGTGAGGTGGTCCGGAGCGACAGGGGTTCGAACCCCAAGGTCGCCGTTGTAAAAATATATAAAAAAACTTTTTTGCTTCTCTTTTTTTTTGCAAAAAATGGATAAACAATGTATGTGAATACATGGTTAGACTAAGTCATGGATTGATCCCTTATGAGGTCTTATACTCATTCATTACCACTTCTTGACAGGTAGTTATGGATTATGCCTATTCGCCAAGCAAAAATGGCCAAAGGAAACATGCCAAATCGTCTCAATAACATGGAAAGCAAAATGAAGATGGTCCTCAAACGTAATCTAAAATCTCACAAAGCAGGTGGATTCCATCCAAGGCAAACTCACTCCCATGCTTGCATCAATTGAGGTGGTGCTACCATATTCGTCTACTGGAAATGATCAACCCAAAGCTAGTGACAACAAGATGTCCTTGTTAGAAGATGACCCACTTCCACTTTCTGTCAGGAAGGCTGAACTTGTAAATGCACCGCTGACAGAACATGACAAATACCTTGCGAAGGTAGAAGAGATGTTGAAACAATTGTAGGGCCTACAACATCCTGTCCCGCTTGACCTATCCGTGTACAAAAGGGTCAAGGTGCCATAAAAGTTCAAGATGCCTGAATTCGAAAAATATAATGGCACCTTATGCCCCAAGCACCACTTGCGTATGTATCATGTGCGAGTGATCCAGTATGTCAATAATGAACTCCTTATAACCTTTCAAGCAATTTTGGCAGGGCCAACTTTGACATGGTATATATCAAAAGAAATAGATGCCCTCAAATCTTGTGATGATGTCATTGATGCATTCCTCAAGCAGTACCAATTTAACCTCGACCTCACATTTTCTCGTGATGACCTTGAACGCACTAAGAAGAAGAAGAGTGAATCATTCAGAGAATATGCCACCAGATGGAGGAACTTGGCCACCCAGGTCACCCTAGAACTTTCTGACCATAAATAAATGAAGCTGTTCATTAAGTCTCTCCCGTATGAATACAGATATCGCCTGGTTGGTGCCACTGCTAAGTCACTTAGCTGGCTTGTTCCAGCAGGCGAACGTATCGAGATGGGATTGCGCGAAAGGTGGTTTGCTAACCCGACCTCCACAAGTTGGAGACTCGACACGGAAAAGGAGAATGAGCTCCTAGCAAACGTGGATTTCATATACACCTAGAACGCTTGTCCTCCCTCGACAATGCAGATGAGCAATGGATAGCAGCCTGGCCTCAAGCCGCCAGTCGCCCTAAAGGCGAAGTAACAAAAAGCAATTCAATCTACTCCCTGGATCCCAATCTCAAGTGCTAGTAATTCTCCAGAAGAAAGCCTTACTCTCTACAGAACCGACGCGTCCTAATCCTAAGAACTTCTCAAACTATGATCCATCCGAGAAGTGTGACTATCATATTGGTGAGGTAGGGCATTCAACTAATGAGTGCTACACTCTTAGGCGTTGAATCCAGAGTTTGCTGGACAAGAAAGCTTTCTCATTCCAGACTGGTGGAGAGAATGGGTGCAAGCCGACTTGAGTAGAACTCCTCTCACTCTTTTACGTGAATCCCTGAAATCCCTGAAAAAGGGGGCCATCCTTGTATTTTATTTTTTGTTGCCATTTTTGCCAAAAGAAATGCCTTTTTGAACTCCCCCTCCCCTAAGGTTGTAAATGCACTTGTCCTAAATAAATAACGTTTTGAGGGCTTGAGGAAGTATCCCAAACCGCCTCGTTGATGATATCCAGCTATGTAAAGGAAAGTGTTCTGAGGCTTGGGCTTCCTCATGCTTCCTCGTGTCTAAACTTTTGAAAATAAAATGAACGTTTTACCATTTTTCAAAAGGACCAAAGAAAGAATCATGTTAGGAAGATATACATGCTCATAGCCCTGTTTTATTTTTCTAACTCGCTCACTTCATGTCTCAGAGCATACTCCCTCTTGATTTATTATTATGAAGGGAACATTTGGAAATGATACAAACTGAAAAATACATCAGACCCTAGTGATGATAACAGACCAACTAATCTGAAGGCAATCCAAGCGAAGATCATCTAACCTTCAAAATGAAATATGGGGCAAATCTCATTACCATCGATGGGAGATATCAGTCCCAGAGAGTCAAAGGGAATGTTGAACATTCCTTGACTCCATGATAAGTGAAACATCATTTTGTACAAAAGTCGGGGGCAAATCAAGAAGAGATTACCTCTTTTGAAGGCAAAAGGTATATCTTATTCCCTAACAAATTTTGGAAATGATGTTCCATCCTTTTTCTTTTACAAATAACAAATTGAGGAGCATGCTAGACTTTGACATGCTAGCGAGCCAGATAAAGCACAAATGGAGTGCTTAATTGGAAGAGTAAACTGGGGCCATGTAATCCCTTAGTCTATCAAAAAGGGTGTATTTCGCTCCTAAAAGTTCATCCACTTTAGCATAGAAATGACATATCCTTTCATTTTATGTAGGACAGATTTGAGTAAAGGTCTAGCACAAGCAGCTGAGAAAGGATTTTGCATATGACAAAATGGTGCCAATGCTAATCCTAACAATCATGAAAGTTTTGACTGTAGTTATTCCCATATCAGTCGAAGACATTTGAAGTAGAAATTAGTTTTGCTGCTAAGAATCCCATGTAAGCAATTGCACATACCCTGTGCAGTTAGGAATAAGAGGATTTCTAAAAGCTCCTCAATGTGCCGGAACTGCATTGGCATAGCAAGCGCCGAGAATAGGACTGAGCACCCTCAATTATAGAAGATTTTATTCGAGCTTCAAGACCAACCACAAAAGAAGTTTTGAAAGAAAAGACTCTGTTAGCTTTAAAAGGCAAAATAGAAGAAGGGTAATTTGTATCGTTCTCAATTTGCCCTCAATCATCTTATTTCTAACATAATCTCATGTTATTGTCAACAAGAATTGTCAACATCCGAGAAAAGCTCAAAGAGTCATTAGTTTAATCTCAAATGAAGGGAGTCACAAAGGGTACTATTGTATCGTTCCCAATTTTTGTCCCTTAAAGAGCTGTTCATTAACGCGGTCTTTTTTATTACCTTGTAAGTTTGCCTTGCGATTGCAGCACAGGTAAATATCTCTTTCCCTTAAAAACTCTTCTTATAAGAGCAAAAAGAAACAAAGAAAGAGGAAACATTTAAAACAAATGGACGCTTAGTACTCCCCCAAGTGCATCGCATGTCTTTTGGAAAGGAATTTTGCATGGTAACTTTATCTATTTAATTCACCAATTCCATGTGAAAATTTTGACAATTCAATGAATGGTGTCAAACTGCTCGGGTATGCTGAACGAGATGTACTAGGATGATGAAAGGCAATCCTTAACCCATACACATGCTCATGTGCTTATCCCTGGCGAGACGAGTGAAAAAGATTCCATGTCTGCAAGGTGAAGGGATTTCTCGCATAAGGTACGGTAGCTAAAGTGACAAGAGGCAATTCATTTCTTTGCCCCATACAATACCGGCGATCATTTGCTTAATCATTTTGAGCCCATATACCTGGAGGTTCCTTTTCAAATAACCTCCGTCAAGAACCACCCCACACTAGGGCAACTGGAGGTAAGTCTGCAGCGTAAGGTGAGAAAAATGAATAGAAATTTTCTTGCTCTCACTTGCATCGATTTTTGAGTGATATTATTACATATGAACTCTCACGATAATTTAAGTGCCCTAGGATGATAAAGAGCAATTTTTCTTCTATCCCATACACTTATATCGTTTGCTAGCTCAATCGAGCTGGCAATTTCATTTTGTACAAACCCAGTTGGTGATCATTCCTGACACTGAGGCAAGGCAAAAGTCACTACAGTTTGAGCATCATGGTCCAAAGTGCTGAATGAAAATGAAAACTCCAAAAACCTAATAATATTGTTCTGTTTGAACTTGTCTAGGCTAGTCCTAACAACATCGAAAGAACAGCAAAAAATGATGAAATCAACGAAAATTAAGGGCGTAAAAAAAAAGTAGTGTGCCTGGTAAAAGCAAGGCCAATGCCCATAATTGAAAAAAAAATGCTAAAAACTAGAAGCATAAAAAGCAGTATGCCTGGTAAAAGTAAGGCCAATGCCTATAGACAAAAAGCGATCAAAAAGAAAAAGAAGAAGAAGAAAAATGATGAACAAAGAGCGAAGGAATTCGTATCTCCAAGCAAATTTGCAATAAGCCAAAGCACGAGATTACCTAGGGAGTTTTCCAAGAGGATCCTGACGGTGGAGAAGAAGATTGGTGACAATGTCAAGATGATCACCAATTCTCACCCTTGCACACATTTTTTAGCCCATCGATCATTTCGTTCCTTGACCTGTGAATCAAGCCTACGCTACGTCCCTCATGAAGTCTCTTTTGACTAGGACATTTGAATTAATGTGGAATTTTAAATGTTTATAAACATCACTCGAGGAAGTGCGAGCAAGACTACTTTTGTCTTGTTTTGCCAGATTCTTGACTTGTAAAACTGGAGATAATTGCAGAATATTTTTTTTTCATGGCCTTAACTTGGACAGTCTCCTTTGTTAAGCCATTGACCAAGCCTGCATTACAATCCTGATAAAGACCTCTCAGATTGATAAGATTGTACCACTTGCAAGAAAACTCAGACCTTTGTTGATGTCATGATGGTTAAGATGAGTATTTTCAATTTTCTCGTTTTAATGGTCGGGACAAAATAAACCCTTTCCAGTGAGAGCGAGTGGAAAGTCCTTTCTGACTGAAGGTCTCTCGTTCAACATCTCGAGAAGTCTACCTTGCGAGCGAAAATTATCTTAATTGATAATTACCCTCGGTGGATATTTGGTGATACAAATATGACAAAAATCATCATACATGAACTTTCAAATACGCATTCTGAAATAGCCTAACTCGTCTATATCCTTTATGGATGCATGCATATTTGCGCAAATCGTCTTTGAAAGGTAAAATATCCTTGAAAACTCAAAAAGTGCTTGACCTTTGAAGTGTCTCCAAAGATGTCCCAAAAACTCTCCTGTTCCCTAGGTGGAATTAACATGGCATGCTTTTACAGCTTGGAGTCTTACTCCCCAAATGTACGCCATGAAAATTTGGGCACTGGAGAAGCCCTCTCTACCATCCCAAGAGAGGTGTCCTGAAAAAGGTTGGATATTCAGTAGATGATACATCCAAACCTCTGGATAAGAAACCTTAGGTATTTCATCAGAATTCTTTTCAAACCCACCTAGAAGGTAAATCGAGTGTTCCTTTGAAATAGAAAAGCATTTCTCATTGCACGAGATGTAACCCATATGTCTCAAAAGATGTACGTATTCTTAAATAGCCTTAATTGCCTATTTCTTCGATGAGTACATATGCTTTTTACACAGAAACATGTCCAATAGAAGAAATGCCATCAAAGATAAGAGATACTAGCCAGGTATTTCCCTTGAGCCATTTAATCGCCCTATGGTACAACCAAAGAAAAGTTTGGATGCTAAACATGCACTTTAATCGCCCTATGGTGCGTTCGAAGAAAAGTTCGGATACCAAATAAGCATTTTCATCGCCCTGCGGTGCATCTGAACAAAAAGTTCATATACTAAACAAGCACTTTTATCGCCCTTGTGGTGTGCCTGAATAAAAAGATTCAGGTACTAAGTAGGCCCTTTAATCGCCTTGTGGTGCGTCCGAAGAAAGGTTTGGATACTAAATAGACACTTTCAATGGCCCTGTGGTGCGTTCAAAGAAAAGTTCAAATACTACATAGGCACTTTCATCACCCTGTGGTGCACCTGAATAAAAAGATTTAGGTACTAAGCAGGCCCTTTAGTCGCCCTATGAAGCGTATGAAGAAAAGTTCAGATACTAAATAGGCACTTCAATCGCCTTGCAGTGCGCCCGAATAAAAGATTCAGGTACTAAGTAGGTACATTTAATCGCCCTGTGGTGAGTCCAAGAAAAGTTTGGATACTAAACAGGCACTTCAATCGCCCTGCGATGCGCTCGAATAAAAGATTCAGGTACTAAACAGGTACATTTAATCGCATTGCGGTGTGTTCGAAGAAAAATTCGGATACTAAACAGGCACATACAAAACAGACCCCGTCAAGGTGACCAAAGATAGGTCCGGGTCCTAGACAAACTAAATTCCCGTCAAGGTGATTGAAGATAGGTTCGGGTCCTAGACAAACCATTTTCCCCATCAAGATGACCGAAGACAAGTTCGGGTGCTCGACACACAATATCATCTATCTGAAATTACTCTACCCTTCTAGCAAGATAGGTAATCTCAGGTATGTTTTTATTTGCTTTAGCATGGATCATCTTATATATCGCATCAAAAAAATGGGACCCACAGTCCCGCAAAAAATAGCATTCATTGAACATATAAGAGTCAAATTTAAGTGTCATTTTATCTTTGAATGCAACCTCTATAAGCTTAGCGTCTGCGAGCTCACCTTCAAAGAGAAGCAACTATTAACACATATTTTTAATTGCCCAAAATTAATTTCACAAAATTTAAGGGTTAATGTCCTTAATTCCTAAACCAAAAAATATTATTTAGTTTTAATGGCATTGCATGTAAACATATGTGCATTTTACAATATTAGAATATATTTTTTCTTTTTTAATAAAAAAGTAATTAAAAAATTTTAAAAAATAATTAATTAAAAAAAAATTTCGAAATGGGCCAAGTCGACCTGGCCCTCTCTCTTATTCCCCCGTGGGCTTAGCCCGCCCTTTTTTTTCCTTTCCTCTTTCCCCACGCGCCGGTTGGGCCAAGCTCAGCCCACTCCTTTTCTTCTCTTTCCCCAGCCTAGCTGTCCCTCTCCCTCTTTCCCCTATTCTTCACTATCCTAATCGATCGCTTGGGGGAGGAAGACTTTCCGTCCCACCACGCAGCCTTGGCCACTAAAGTCATAGCCGGTGCAGAGAGTAGTTAAGGGCCATAAATGATGACGACTTCGGGGTAGAAGCAGGCGACCGTCGGCCGCTATATAAGCGGCGGAAAAGAGAGAGAGAATGGTCGGCTGGTTTGGTTTTGGTGAGCAAGAACAGAGAAGCCGTGAGAGAGACCCAAAGAGGTTGAGCAAGATAGAGAGATGGAGAGCTCTTTCGGCAACCACCGTGTTCGTATCGTGGCCATAAAAAGAAGAGAAGAGGGAGCTCGATAGGGGGAGACAATCCAGTTCAATCGATGATTTTGGGTTAAAAAAACATAGCACAAAGAGGAGAAGAGAGAATCTAGGGGAGAAACCGAGAGCAAAAGCGAGATTTGAGCGTTTGCAAGAGTTGAAGACAAAGCCAATTGGCCTCGCTGTCGCTCGTAGACCGCCGCCGACCCCCCAAACACGTCTTCACAGGTGCGGCTTCTCGGCACCCCCTGTTTTCCCCTGTTTTTATATGCAGGTTGGGCGGGACTCGCGTCAGCTGTTAGGTGCGAATCTCGGCCTATACCGATCCTCCTTCTGGTCCATAGTCGCTATCGAGAGCGAGCCGTAGTCACTGGAGCTCCAAAACAAGTCCGAGTTCCCTGTTTTTAGCCATGCACACTAGGTGCTTGTCGAATGCCTTAATGAGGCTGAACATAAATTTGGTCGTCGGCCGATGAGCAAATGGTCAGACAGCAGGCTAGGAGGTCGGTGAGCTTCGTGGGGGTCTTGGAAGGTGAAAGCCAGGCCGGAGCCAGCCTTGGTTGGTGACGAGATGCCGATTTGCCTTGGCTAGTGTCCCCGCGTCCTTGTGCACACAAGAACTGCCCAACCCGGTTCACAACTCGGGTCAACAACCCGGTTTGACTACCTAACCCGGTTCAGATTCGAAGATCCAACCCGGGTCAACGTTTTGGGTCGGATCCGTTGACTTGGGTTGGTTCTAACTGACATGGATCTACCGACCCGACCCATTTTGATTATTATATTAATATTTTTATTATTTTTAATTAAAAATATTTTTTTATAAATTTAATAAAAATAAAAAAATTATTTTTTTGTAATCGTGATTATTGTTACTATTTATAAAATAATAATTAAAAAAAAAGTTTAGATATAGTTTAGAAATTAGTATTTTTGAATATTTTTCTAAATTATGTAAATTATCTAATTATCAACCATGTTTTAAATCGGATAGGCCTATAAGACTATGCAATAGTATTTTTGGCATGTTATATTCAACGTTGTTGTATTATTATTATGCATGTTGTGTTTTTAATTAGAATGTAATTGCATCCATTGTCATATTTTGAAATGTTGTCACCTTAGTTAGGATTAGAATCCTAGATTGCATATTTATCTTGACTGCTAATCGTTAATGACTGTGCACTCGCTTGATCACCTTATATGTTAGGAGAAAAGTCATAAAATCAATTCAAATTGCCTAAGAAATATTTTTAGAAATGAACAGGGTAAAAAAGTACCAAAAGGGCATTAATTATCCAACTAGTGTAACCAAGTCCTCGAACTCATTTAATCTTTGATTCGTAGAAGTAGGGTGGTTCTCCTGTCACCTTACTTGGATTTTTAATTGACCCACCCCAAACCGATTAGTGGCGACGCCTAGATAAAAATCACTTGCAGGTTAAAAACCTAGACCCTAAGTCGCGATATGGTATGGGCTTGGGAGAGCCTGAGTTAAGTCCCGAACCTAGACTTAGTGCATACTAGGCGAGACCCCCTTCTTTTATGTTCAAAAAGCCGGAGGTTGATTGCGACAGCATCCAAGTGGTTATGGATAAGATAACGATTTCCATATCACTGCATATTGTACCTTAAGGTTAAGGTCAAATAGTCGTTAAGATATATTGCTAAATTAGGCCAAATTCCTAATTTGGGGTATCTTAGAATATTGCGGATATCGTATATTATCCTAAGATATCTAGCTATCTATAGAATATTCACATGATATTCAAATTATCTTAGAAATTAGGAAATTGAATATTTTAAATATATGGATGAGAATTATTACCTAATTTCGCGGATAACTTCCAAATTTGAATCGCCGAGATTACGGATTGGGATCGAGCGGAGAGACGGTCGATGAGTGGCTAACATTGGGTGAGTCGATGACGGTGGACAGCGGCAAGGCTGCTTATCATAGGGCTGACCTAGCATGGGCGGGGATAGCAGCTCAGTGGTAGATCGGCGGCGGCTTGACGCTGGGCATAGCAACAGTAGCGAGAGTCACGACAAAGCAGTAGCGTACTCAGGTGGTTGACGACATGGTAGGCTGCAATGATGGGAGCAAGCGTCGGTAGTGATTAGACAGTAGAGCAGGAGCTGGAGCCAGGCGGCGAGCCAAGCGGGAGTAGCGATGAGCACAACAAATAAGGGATTAGTAGCAGCAATGCCAGCGTGAGAGCGGCAGCGCGGTGAATTAAAGTAGCACAGGCACAATAGCTAAGGGATCAGCAGTAGCAGTGCTAGCGTGAGAGCGGCAAAATGGTGAAGGAAAGCGGCACGAGTGTTAGTCAGAGAGGCACGAGCTGCAAACACCAATAGTGACAGCTGGTACAACGGCAAGCAATCTGCAGACTCGAGCATGGGCTCCAGCGGCAACGGCAGTGGTGGAAGATCAGCAGTAGAGGGAGTAGCGGTAGTAAGCCGCAGGCTTAGTTGCAGTAGCGATGACTGGCATCGATGCGATAGGGAGGAACGGGCGCGAGGTGAGTGCGGCGCTAGCAATAGGACAGTGTAGGCACAGTTGGACCCACCCACGATCGTCTCTCACGCTCTCACTCACATGTATCTCTAGTGCTCTCAGGATTATTTTTGGAAATTAAGAAAGCTTCCCAAATTATGAGGTATAACCACATATTTATATCACATACCTAGGTTAATTGGTCGGGCTTTCCTAATCCTAGTGGGCTTTGATTTATGCTTTATCATCTAGTTTTATTTTAATTCTGAATGGGTTGAATTAATTTGGGCTTTTCTCTAATTAAGCTCAATCGGCTGATTTAAGTTCAAATTAAGATAACCAAAATCTATTACCCCACCCTCTGAATGAGCCAAATTTCGCTCGGTGCCCAAACTTAGTTTACGAGATGAATTTTCAGCTTACTTATCGCCACCAGTCCCATGTGGAAGGCAATTAACCTATATGAACCTAAACTACATGTTATGCAATTTTAACATTTTTATTTAGGTGTTAAATTTTAATCCCTAATTTTCTATGTAATTAATTGCTAAATGGTTAGCCAAAATTTATGTGTCAACAATTATTCTTCCCGTGAAATAGGTCACATTGACTAACAACGTAAATCAAATGTTTGATTTATTTCCTTGTTTTGTTTATTTTATTGTTCGATTGCTTGTTCTTCGTAACATCATATCCATGTTATGTTGACTTGAAGTGAATAAATGATGATAAAGAAGGAAAAATGAAAATTGACATATGTGATGTGAATGATTTTAGTTTCCAGAATATGAATATCCAAGATTGTCTGTACAAGAGGAACATGTACTTACTCTTATCTAAGAAGAAGCCAAAGTTGATAAAGCAAGTTGATTGGGATTTGCCGTTAGATAGGCGTTGGGTGTTATTTTGCTAACATTGGTTCATAGTTTTGCATTTAACATTACGAAAGAGAAGACCACTATCGAGCTAATCAATGGCCTATTGAATCTGTACGTTAAGCCTACTGGTAGTGTTGTCTATTGATATTGTGGCGGGAGGGGATATTTGTTGCAATCTTCTCAGAGGTGAAACATCAAAGAAAAATTAATAGATTACTAGGTGGGCACAAACACTAACTCATTAAAGAGACAGTACTGTCGTCTAGCATGGACACTCCCAAGTCTATACCAATCGCAACTTGAAATAATATATCTTACCTTAACGGAGCCACCACTAATTTGGTTAGGAATGCGTGAGTACATTTTACTTTTGTGAGCTAGAGATTCAAGGATACGAGAACTTGATTGCACTAGATTAATCTAACACCATTTTGGTAAATTTTCTCTTTATTTCAAAAACATTTGCAAGCAATCTTAGTCACTTTTAATCCTAAACGACTAACATGTAATGTGTGATCACATGGGTTTTTAAACAAATATGTAGCACTCAATAATTAAAGTAATATATAAATTACTTTAGAGGAGATGAAAGAACCTTTATGCATGCTATGTTATAATTAACTGCAACCTATAATGACAGGTGATAAGAGTAATCATGGTTTGACTCAATTATCTAACTATGTAAGAGATTTTTTTTTTCATTTATTGGAATCAAAACGAAACTCTAGGACACTAAATATAACCCAAGTGACTTTTATTAAAAGATGATGATATAATGATGCAATTTTAACTTTTTTTATATCTTCTTTTTGTAAAAATTAAACTATATGCAACATGACTAATGCATGTGATGCAACTATAGGGAAAATCCCTTGCGATGCTTTGAAGATGACAAAATAATCAAAAGGCTACTAATGTGTTTAATGGTTGAGTAACCAAGTGAAAGAAGCACAAGCCATTATGCAGATGGTGTCCTAACAAGACATCTAAAGGTTTTGAGTATTCTATCAATGGTGAACAAGGCATTGGACATATAAGTATCTACAAGCTAGAGGTAGACGAGTAAAAGGTGAACAAGTTTAGAATGGGGAGTTCAGTAGAGTTTTGAGGTACCATGGATAGATGAACATCAAGATAGAGCCATGATTGTCAATATGCTTGGAAGGCCCAGAAGATAGAAGAGTGAAGTCCGATATAATCGAGTTTGATATCAACTAAAGCTTGTGATAGCTTGATATTAGTAAAAGCCTGTGTTAGTTTTTTTTTTTTTTTGGGTCGATAAGCCTGTGTTAGTTTGATAGCAGAGGAAACCTACAGTAAACTAATATTTGATATCACCAGGTTGCGTGATTTAATGATATAAGCAAAACACATACACTCCAGCAACAACTATCACGAACTTCAAGATTATTATTTTGAGATATTTTTTCTCATCCCTTGACAGCTTGTTAGAGTAAATCAATTGCACGATACATCTAATAAATTCTTTCGCTATTCTAGCAACATCCGTTTCTTCATCATTTCACCATAATGGTCAACTTATTGTTGACACCTTCAATGGTGCAAACTCCATTTTCAATATGAACCTTGTGACCTTTTTTGAAAAGTTATCAAACACTAAGCAAATTCTAAAAAAGTGCAGGCACAAAGTAAATATCTAGAATAGTAACATTAGTATCATATTGATATTGATTTTACCTTTGCCCATCACGGAAATTTTTTATTTATTCCCAAATTTGACTTTAGCAACTTGTCTTGTCTAATTGGGAGAATAACTCCTTCTAGCCGAACATATGATTTACGTAATCAATATCTAAGTACCATATGTTAGTGCCTACGGTGCTCGAGTCATCCTTCTTACATGCTAGGACCACGTATTCTTTAGCATTGGTGGCATGTGCGCATTCAACTTGCTCATACGTTGCCTTTGTCTTGCATTCTAATTTGTAATGTCCGAATTTATTGCATTTAAAACAATTTGACTTTCGATTTGTCATGTGTTTTTTTATTTTCTGGTGAAATTTGACTTTCCACCTCTACCTTAGCCTCCTCTGCGACCTCGACTGCATCGATAGCCTCGTTAACTTATGGAGTGACCCAACTTTGCAATGCTTGCCCCGGGATGTGAATCAAAGTACTTTCAATCCCTCATTTGCTCATGCAAGTGCAATGAACCTATCAACTGGTCCAACATTAGGGTTGATACATATTGCCCTTCCACAATCACTAGGACAATATAGTCAAATCTTTCGGTCAAAGACCTCAAGATTTTTTCTACGACTTGTACATCTTAGAGTTCTTCACCATTAATCCTCAATTGGTTAATAATGGTTTGCATACAATCAAAATATGTTGAGATTGATTTAGAGTAGTTCATGCAAAAAGACTCATAATCACCTCAAATGCTTGAACCTGCACCCACTGGACACGATCATTGCCTTTGTAGGATTTTTGGAAAATATCCCATGCTACATTCATAGTCACCACACTCATTGTTTCAAATATTGTTTCCTCCATGGCTTGAAAGATCGGATACAAGGCTTCTGATCATTCTTTTGGAACTCCAGCAAAGAATCTTTCTTCTCCTTTCTTAAGGCCTCAAATGCTTCAGCATTACCACTGTCGGTGTAGCTGTTTTCCACCAGATCCACATATCTAGTGATTTGAAGAGAACCTTCATATGGACGGTGCAGTTGTTGAAATTATTTCCGTTCAACTTTGGAAGTTGCAATTGAATGGAACTGATGGATGTCATTTCTAAGTCTGATAACAAATGTTTGAACTGAAAAGAATAATGACAACTTTCAAAATTCGGAACAAGGCACAAATAAATATTGGAGGGGCAACTTAATGGAATTCAAATGTTTTCTGCTTCGGTGTAACTACAAACATGAAGTTCACTATCTTTTGTAGTGGTTGGACATGTACATCACTTGACAAACATTGAAGGAAAATAAAAAACAACAAATGCACATCATAAATGCACACAAACAAAGAAAAATAAAAGACACCCAATGAATGCATTCGAAGACAGACGCGGAGAATTCTTCAGTGAGCTTTGTTAGTCTTCTTTGTCTTCATGCTGCGGAAGCTTTTCTTCATTAAATGCATGTAGCTTTTTTGTCTTCGGTCTTCTTCAAGCGTCTACCATGAGTCATGCTTCACCAATTCGTTTTCATTCTTCTTCTCACACTAGTTGAAACTCATATTTTGACTACCCATTTACTGATAAATTACATAAAAAATTAGGAAATAAAGTTTAGATCCGTAACCAAAAATAGTATAATTAAATTGCATAGCATATAGACATTAGAAACATTTGCATTAATAATGATAAAATTTATTAAAATATATTTTAATTTAAAAAATAATTATTAAAATTTCCTTTTAAAAGAGCGAGTGGGGCAGGGCTTTCTTTCCTCTTTGCCTAGGCCAGCCCTTTCTTTTTCTTTCCTTTTTGTCTAGGCAAAAGTACACTGTTGGTGCCATAACTTGTGTACGGAGATCACTTTGGTGCCATAACTTTTTTTCGGATCACTTTGGTGCCAAAATCGGAGAAAAAAGATCACTTTAGTGACTCCGCCAAAATTCCGACCAAAACAAGTGCCACGTCGGTTCCGTGAGTCACGTCGATTCCGATGAGCCATGTCGGCATTGGAAATTAATAAAAAAAGAGCCACGTCGATTCCGGTGACCATGTCGAAGATTGGCACTAAAGTGATCGTTTTTCAAAAAGTTGGCACCAAAGTGATCCAAAAAAAAGTTATGGCACCAAAGTGATCTCCGTACACAAGTTATGGCACTTGTGGTGTACTTTTGCCTTTTTGTCTATGACCTGGCCCTTTCTGCCCTTTCCTTCATTCTTCCCAACCCAGCCTTACACTTCCTCTCTCGTCTTTGTACTTTTAGATGTACAAGATAAAGGTGTTTGCGCATTTTTCACTAATGATCTCGGGGAATAACAAGGCTCTTATGATCAAGGTCTCTATGAGACATATCATGAAGAAGGATTTCAACTCACATCACCATTCACCGAGGGTAAATTTCTGTGACTGACATCTCATTGTTTGACAATGGCATAGACCTATTGGTGGATTGGTCCAATTCAAGCTCTTTCATCCGTCTCTCTGTCCTGCTGCCCTGGAGGAAGAAGGCCGGTTGTTGGGGCAGTGCAAGTGTAACAGAGTAGCTATTCAACATAAGGATTATGTTCGCCATTGTAGGTCTATCTCTTGGATCTTCTTGAACACATAGCAAACCAATTTGGAGGCATCTTAGAACTTCATTCCTTGAATACGAGTCTCCAACGGCTAGATCTAACACTTCCAGTGGTGTACTATCTCTCCAATTTTTCCATGCCTAAAAAACGGTTCATTTGAAGAAAAAATTTCAGTATGTGGAGTTTGCTTTGTTTAACAATTTTCTTATTAGTTATAGTCAATTTGTGCAACTTACATAGCTAGCGAGAACTTCACCCCCCTCTGCTTGGTAGAAGAAACTATTCTTTTTACCACTAATGAGCTCAAGAAGTAGGACACCAAAACTATAGACATCAGACTTCACGGAGAACTGCCCAAGCATTCCATACTCGGGTGACATGTAACCACTGCAAACCGTAATACATCAAATATATAAGTATACATAAGCATAAAAAGTGGAGAACAAGGCATCACAATACTTACAAAGTCCCTGCAATTTTTTTGGTGTTTGCCTTTGTTTGATCGACTCCGAAAATCCTTGCCATGCCGAAATCTGCAATCTTCGGGTTCATTTCACTGTCCAACAAGATATTGCTCGCTTTTAGATCGCGATGAATGATCCGAAGTTGAGATTCCTCATGTAAATAGAGCATTCCTCGAGCAATTCCATATATTATTTTGTAACGCCTCGACCAGTCCAATTGTCTGCTCTTTTCAGGATCTACATGTATGCACAATTCAGATATGGGTATCTTTGCTTAATAAATCCTCTTGAATAGATTTTATGCAAACCAACTTTAGGTTCCAAAAGCTAGCAAAACATTCTATACAATTATGGGCTAATCACATACTCCCTCAACAAAGAAAGCAACAGCTTTGGAATATATTGAAACATAACGTACCAAATAAAATGTAGTCGAGACTTTTGTTCGGCACAAACTCATAGACAAGCAATTTTTCGCTAGCCTCCAAGCAGAACCCGAGCAGCCGCACAAGGTTGCGATGTTGAAGCTTTGCTACCAGTATGACTTCGTTCTTAAATTCTTCAACACCTTGTCTCGAGCCTTGAGATAATCTCTTCACAGCTATTTGTTGTCCATTAGGAAACCTACCCTGGACGGTCATCATTTTGATGCACACATGAATAGCTCCTAATGACAACTTTTCAAATTACCAAATCAAAGATCTTCAAATCTTTTCACACTAAAGATCTTTCAAGTATATTTAAGTCACTCTTAATCTAGTTTCTGAATAACCATACCTGGAAAACTTCACCAAATCCACCCTCGCCCAACTTGTTTTTGTGTGAGAAATTGTCTGTGGCGGCTTGTATGGTGGCTAAATCATATTGCAAGGACTCGGCGTTTGTAATGTCAATTATGCCTACACAATTAAACAACATGAGATGGCCATTTCACCAAAAGCATAGAACGGTACACCCTGCGTATACGGTTTCATCATCCTATCCAAGTATATGGCATAGGTACATATTTCATACCGCTTTGATATCCTTGGACGACTTCATATGTCTTGGTCGCTTTCCTCCGCCTGATTAAACAAGCAAGGAGGAGAAGCACCACGCCTGCGCCAACAGGAACGGTGACAGTGACGATTATCACAGTAGTTTTATTGCTTTTGCCTACATATGTGCAACCATATGTCAATAGCATCAGTATGTGTTTGTGACTATGAGATTAGAATCTGGAATTGCTACCATTAGCCAAGAAACAAACAAAATGAGTACTCTTAAGCGCAAATGTCCAGAAGAAATTAAGCTGTAATCCGTAACTGTCCGTCTCTCAAAATTCCATTCTTTTCCTTATTCCCATGTGGGGATTATCACTATTCAATCCTAAACTTATTGTGCAGATGTTTATTTAGTCATAAACTCTCCAATGTTGACAGTGTAGTCTCAATTCTTTCCACAAAATTCCAATATAGTTTTTCCAGCCAATTACCGTCGGAAATCGTTGACTTGACTATTCACGTAATACATTGTTTAAGAGTACAGTTGTCCATGTTAGTGTGCCATGTAGGATGCCCAACAAGGACTAATCATCATGTTAGCAATTGGCCGGAAGAACTACATTGGTAAAATTGTAATATCTAAATTTGAATTAGCATCCATACGATAAATTTGGTACTAATTCAGTAATTATTGTTCCCATGCGAGTGAACCAATCGTTTGTAGGGGATCAACCATTAACCGATTAAAAGCGACATATTACCAATTGTTATGTAAAGTCTAATCTCATGAGTGGATGTAGAACCCATAATTTTTTTTTAGGATAGAACCCACCATGTTCAACTGGTATGAGATTGAGATATATAATTGCCCGTGATCCACCTAGGAAATATTTCTCACCTAAATTGTACCACATCTTGACTTTATGGAGCGAAAGATATGGATGAAGTACTAATTTGTCCAACTTTGAGCACTTACTAATAATATCTTTACCCCAGACACTCAATAGCTTCTTTAACAAATATTTACAACAAAAACACCTAAATCATCACTCAAAGTGAAGAAAAGGACCGGACCCCACTAAGACCAGAAAATGTGCGAGCCACAAAATTTACAATAGATAAATAAGTCAAAAGCGGAATTTATTCCAAAAGGAAAAATGAATATAAGTAAAATTCAGAAAAAATTCAGAAAACAGAGAAACCAATATTAGAAATTTACATCACCAATCAAATTAAGAGGACAGCGAAGGAGAATGAGACTCAGAAAAGCCCCTAGAATAAATCCCAAAACTTGATTTATCACAGATATGTATAAACCGTTGACAGCACTTCAAATTTTATTTTTGTTAAACAAAGTCGAATCTGAGAATCTATACAATTAAGTAGAATAACCAGTTTACCAAAAAATTAAATAGATCACATACTTGTTGTATAGGAGGAAGACAAATAATAAAATCAAACACTCACCTTTACGTCTGGTCACGGGAACCGGAGGAGGCAGAGGCTGTGGGGGTGGAGGCGCCAGGGCCACCACGGCCGAGGCATTGTAAAACGGGTATAGCTCGAACCTGACGCCGCAGTTCATAGTGAACCTCCTCCCACCTTGTTTCTCCTGGGGGGAGGCCTGAGATCAGCGTCTGAAGGCACGAGTAGCAGTCAAGTGCCATCAAGTCCGGCGTGCACTGCGCGAGGGTGTACAGCGTCTGCAAGCTCGTGAAATTCACCTCCTTAACAGCGAATTTCTTCCCCAACCCGCTGTTGGAAGCCCTTGTGGCGATGTCATACATGGTCTGTCCCAGGACTTGCGAGAACCGGGTCAGATCGGAGATGTTCGTAGTGTTGGGCATCGTGCGAGTAGGCACCTGTTCATAGGCCGAGAAGAAGGACCGGTTGGCGTACCTCAACATGCACTCGTCATACCAGATCGTGGAGACTCGTTGGTTCCCGCATCTTCGCAGGATATCGTGCTTTCCAGTGGCCACGCAGTTGCTGCACGTGGAGGTGCTGATGTCACCGCGGCAGAGAAAGAGTCCATAGGCCCGGTCGGGATTGCTCTGGCCGGCGGTGGCGTTGGTAAAGCCGTTGGTGCTGTTGGTGGCGGCGGAGGAGAGGGAAGAGAGGAGGGTGTTGAGGTTGGACTCGTAGGTGGAGTTGCGAGTGAAGTTATAGATGCGTGGGCAAAAATGATATAGATAAGTGGGGGCAGCTTGCGTACTGAAAGTCTGGACGAAGACGAAGAAGAAGGAGGAAAAGGAGAGGGAGAAGGGAGATGGTGAAGCAAGAATTCATGATTTGCTAGGCTGATGAATTGACTGGGCTTGCGCCACTGGAACGAGCAGAAGATTGCAGGAAGAAGAAGAGCATGCCGAGAATCAATTTTGATGAACATCAATTCTTAGGATACGTAATTGCAGCATGAACAGTACCAGGTCGAGAAGACTTTCATTTTCATGCGTTAGGATCAAGCACAAGAAAATAAAGAGTAAAGGAGAGAAAGCAAAATCAATACACGAGATTTATCCTAATTCCGCATTTAAATTAGAGCTACATCCAACAAAAAATTCCGTTATAATTAACACATTTCACCTCTTTGTTACAATTATCAATTACAAGAGAAAGAAATTATATATACTCAGTAGTTAATCACGGGTCAAAGCGCAAATTACCAATAAAATACAAACCTAAACTATAAAAGCCTTCTGGCGTCACGGGAGCGTTGCCCCCTACTACCCCTTCCGAGGTGGCACCCCAAATCCCTAACAGCTCACCGTAGAGCGAGACTCTCGTGCCTTCCTATCAATGGAAAGTATGAACCCCACCCAACATTGTTCTCTTAAATTAATACAAGGGGCGCAATTGCAAATCGACATTTGAGGATATGAGTTTTGAAAATTATAAATTTAAAATATTATTCCTCACGACATATTTAGGAGTTCTAGAACATTTAAATTGATATATAAAATCATGAAGGCTATCATATTATATAGTTTTTTGCTAAGTAAAGAGGGCTTTTTGACGAGTCAAGATAAACTGGAGGAACATTAAAGTATGACCCCCTGAGCCGACCCCCCCAAAAAAAAAACCATTGAAGTCCATTCAGTGATGTTAGTTAGGTGAGCGTGGAACGAATGGACGGTGAGGATGGAAGACAGCATTTGCCCTCGTACGAGGCCGTTGACCTAAGTCAATTCCGTGACTTGCGTTCTAATTTGAAAATTGATTCGTATAATTTGATGCGACAGCGAAAGGAAGGATCTAACCCATCCGAGACGTTTCGTTTGAGTTACGCCTATTTATTGGGAGAGAAAATCCAATTGACTGTGTAACATTCTAACCCAATTCACACGAAATGTTGCCCCAATCAATCTATCGCATGCTAACTCTTTCTATAGGAATGTGCTTTCAATTAGGCACATTTAATATTGTAGTTTCCTTCTGACCAAAGAAAAAATATTGTAGTTTCCAACTCGAAATTGTATCATTTCTTCAAAAGGCACATCTTACATATTAGATTTGAATCCACATACATTATCTAGAGACACTATCACCTTCTCAATGGGCAAGTTCATTTATTTCAACCTCCATTGCCATTCTAGAAGTCTACCAAAGAAATAATTATGCATACAATTCAATTCGCAAGGAGTAAGCTCACAAGAAAGCTATCGGATCTAACGGTCCATATATATACATACATACATGTATGCTAAGTTTTATGAATGATTTTGTTGCCATGAGCGTTGACATTTAGCTCACTTGACTCGCGTCACGGATTGAATTGGACGCAATTCTAGTAACGTTGCCGTGGGTTCGCGAATGCTGGATGATGTTGAGTGA
>JAMXDD010000001.1:2674540-3041662 GCA_024733475.1 Syzygium grande
ATATGATGAAATTCATTATAGCTCAAAAGTCAAAGTTTGAATAGAGATCAGATTTCGACCAAAAAAAAAAGAGAGATCGGACACAATATATCAATGTGCAAAATAATCATTAAGAGTTAGGGGATAATAGAATTTGCACAAAAAATTTATAGTGATTTGGCTTATAGTAACCTACGTTCACTTCTTTACGCTAACAACCTACTGATTGGATTTTACTAGTAGATCAATAAGAGGTGACAAAATATGAGTTTTTACTTCTCAAGTGTATGTGATTGATCTTAGTATCTCACACTATCGCTCTTTACAATTCCTCTCAAAGATAACAATTTTAGCTCACAAAAGATAGGTATGAAGTTCTCTTGCGTTGGAGTTTCAAATTCTAATGTTGTCTATATTCTCTTGAGTACATTAATCTCCTTTTATACTTCTCCATTATCCAAACTACCGGTAGAACAATCTTCAAAGGATTGTCTTCCAATTTACCCGTTAGACAGTACTATATCAAAAAGATTATGTAGCCATTGAGGGACTTAAATCTAAATCTCTATTTAGTCTAGTCGCTCATACAACCAAAATCACCATCTTCCATAAGTAGAAATCTTTAAATATGGAAAGTTTTCTGTCTCGTGATTGATGTCAATTAATCAAGACGTCTTGCATATTAAACCGTTGCGAAACAATCTTTAAGGATAAGAGTCAATCAAAATTTCTTAAGAAGGAAATCTAAGTCAGATTACTAACTGTTGTGGGTCTTGAATTTTGTGTATGAATAGGATCATAAGTAGCATCTAGAATATAGAGTCTTTCTTCAATGTGAAGTCTTAGCAGCTTTCTCAGATTGAAGAAACTCAGTTTGTAGTCTTTAAGTCTGAATACATTTGGAGATATCCATACATAATTATTTCGATAGCCATTTGTTGCTTGATGATGTTCAAACAATATCTTCAGTAACATCCGCAAAGTAATAGTCCATATAATATCCAGACAAACTTAGATTTGAGTCTGAACCAAGTCTCATAGAAAATCATTTGTTGTATCACCAAAAACTTCAAGACATTTATCAAACTTAAAGAGCCAACACATGGATAGTTTTGTTAACTTCAAAACTCATTATGAGGTTTTCTCAATAATTTATCCCTTTTTTATGGTGTGATCAAAATAGATAAATATGATAATATTAAAGCTTTTATAAGGAAGAAAATTACTTCAGATTTTTGGATATGATGTCCATGCATTTGCAATATAGGTATAACCTACAGTATAATAATGTATTTCTTCAATATATTCCCTATATAATATTCTCCCCCTTTTTGTCAGCAAAAAAAAAAGTATATATTTTTAATAAACCATTTTATATGACAAACATAACCAAATAAATTATCCAAAGATAGTCGAAGTTTGAACAATTAAAGAAAATTCAAAAACTTAGTAACACATTAGAACTTAAAAGAAAATTATTTGGAGGATGAAGGCTGGTTCGGATCAGTGGTTTGAACAGTGGTGTCAACAGTTGAGACGATGTTAAATGGTATGTGCACAAGCTGAAAATATTCCAGTTTCTTTTGGCTGTCCTCCATTTTGGTCATGCATCGATCAGAAGCATTGTCAATTGCTGTCAAATGTTGTTCTGCTTGATGATTGTCATGCTGTATCTGATTTTTCGCTGTTGCTTCTAAAAACTGTCTTTCTCCAATGAATTCTGTTTTCCCTTAATATTATTGAGCAGCTGAATTATGATGGCAAGGGTTTGATCATTTGGAGTGTCATCAACAGGAGCTTGAGTCTTTTGAGCCTGTAGAGTCTGAATGTTAGCAAGTCTGAAACTCTCTATTATGTTTGAAGCTCCCTCGCAATCTAAGCATCCTCAGGAAAATTTTCCATCGTCTTTTTAAAATCATCTCTAGCAAATGAAGATTTACCTTCCTGGGTAGCAGACTGAGAGTTTGTTGGAGCAATTCCATTTCCATTGTGTTGCCTCTTCCCTTTTATCCAAAAGCCCTGCTCATAGTTCATCGACATTTCATTCTTATACCTTCTCCGTTCTTCTTCTTGGTCAAGTTATTCTTCAGAATCAACTTGCATATTCTCATCTCCTTCCTTCTCCTTAGCCTCTTCATCCTTCTCAACCTCTCTATCAAAAAACTTTTATGGGTCACTTTCTTCTTCTTCTTCTTCTTCTTCTTCTTCTTCTTCTTCATCAATTTTTTCTTCTTCTAACCTTAAGATAAGTGCCCTCACGGTTGATTGCCTTTTGGAAGATTAAGCTTCAGAGATAGATGATTTACCTTTTCTCTTCTTGGATGACTTGTTCATCCCATCCATGATTTCAGTCTGAGTAAGTTGAACTTTCACAAGCTGTCCTTTGCTGTTTGTCCAACCTTCCTCAGCATATCCGAACCTCATTTTTGCAATCATTCTTTCACCAACAATTATGACAAGAAGAGATTTGGCATTGATCTTTGTAGGAATGTTGATTTTTAAATGTTGAAACATTTTAGTAACCAAGGAGCCATAAGGTAGTTGACCTTTGCTCTTAAGAATAGTCCTATACATGTGGAGAATGATAGTGTGTTGAAGAAAGAAGAGAACATCATTCATAATAGCCCAAATGAGCTTAGCTTCGTACCTAGAAACATCAGTCTTTGAAGAAGCCTATGGTCTGAGATAGTTTATGATAATTTTCTGTGTAAATATGTTTTTCAAAGGCAAACTGGAATAAGAAATGTGACATTTTGAAGAACGAGAAAAATCAGGATTCCTAGTTAGTACTTTATAAGCTTTTTCAGGCGAATATTGATGGGAGTGACAATCAAGTTTTCAACACCAATAATTTCAGCAAGTATGGAGACATTTAGATCGTAATCATTGTCAAATACATTGAATTTCAATAAGTTTGGAGATGAGAAAAACAAATTTGAGTGGAAATATATAGTAAGATCAGGATAAGTGGGAGAAGAAGTTGAACAAAAGTTTTTCATTTTAAGTCCAGCAAAGTGATGCTAAACAGGAACGCCAGAATTATTAAGGAACAAGAAATCAACAGTTATGTGATTACTGCTCTTTGTCCTGTTTGCTTCCGAAAAGCTTACCCATTGGTTTTCCATCAATACCAAACCCAATCTTTCTTGTGAAACTGTTGCAAAATTTCTCATAATCATCTTCTCTCTTTCCATCCCATTTAGAAGCGTCTCTAGAAATAGGGATTTTTGCCTTTCGAGCAGACTTAGAAAGAGTTGATTCACCAATCTTCTCCTTCTCTTTACTAGAAGCACTAAACTTACTTTTCTCAACAACAGTTTCTAGAGCTAAAACTTGAAGAGGCTCAGTTGTAAAAGCTAAGAGAAAATCTTCTTCACATCTAAACCCATTTTCCTTAAAAAAATTGATTCATAAGGGTTTTGGAAGCATTACCCCTTTTAAAAAGTCCATAGGTTTTCCATACAAACTTTTGAATCATTAAATTTGAGACTTCTTGAAGGCACAGATTCAGGTTTACCAAATGATTGAGGATTACCAGATGGTTGAGTTGATTGCTTCTCAAATTCTCTTTAAGATGAGCCGCCGATCTCAAAGTGATTGATTTCTTCGGTATTATGCGGTCCCATGCTTGCAATTCGAGAATAACAACGAGCTTTCAAAGAGTTTGAAGCAATTTTGGGTGCCATTTGGTTTTAGAACGATTGAAGATGAAAAACTTTTGATCTTGAATCAAAGGAGAGAACGGTTTGTATTTTTTGCTGAAGAAATGTCAAGAGTCGCGAAAAAATAAAGAAGAAAACCAGAAAATGGTGGCCAATCGTGGTTATATATTATAAGGAGCAATTGTATATTATCACTTTTCAGTCTTAAATATGCATATTAGATCATTCAAATGGTGGCCAGTCACTTAAAGGCATTAAACACAATAATATATAACTCACGTAAATGAAATCAATCGCAGAACATTAAAAGCATGAAATTCATATAATCATGGTCAAGCTACATCGTAGCGTTAACAAAAAGAAACTAGAACATAATAGAAGAAGAAACAAATATATAAATTAATTAAACCCTATATCTTGAATCAAAGAACAAGAATTATATCACCACCTTTTGTTTTCTCTTCAAAATACCTGAAAAAAAAAAACTCTCTTAGAACAATGAAAAAAAGAATGATAAAAAAAAAACTAGCCATCCCTCTATGCTCTCAATGTTATCATATTTATAGGATAACATCCAAGGCTCCTAACACAAGGCAATTGCTTATTTTTCACATAAAATCGGGAAAAAAATCAAAGAATTCCCAATTTAGCATCCACATTCTAACTCTTCTATGGGTGACATCTTCCTTTCCTTCTTTTTGTCATATTTTCCTTATTTTCTTCATGTCTCATTATGCTCCATAAACAAGGAAAATTTGAGTAAATAGAAGGAAGTCCAAATATTGGATTATTTGATGCTTAAAAGAGGTGAAATAACTCTATTTTAATAGAGTTATCAAGCCCTTAAACTTAACATTTTGCTAGTGCTCAAGCAAAAGCAAGATAGATACATACTTAAGTTAACAACCCCCTCTATGACATCCTTCCATAGTTGCTCGAAATCACAAGACAAAGAAAAACTCAAATTTCATCCAATTAATGAAATTGATCAAGAAGTTAAGACCAATTTTAACTATGTGATCCAAATGTGTGTGAGTCTTCATCTTTTCAAATTATATGCAATCTAGATAAGTTCACACTAGTAAGCAACCTCTCAAAAACTCTCTATAATTATGATCAAATCTCATATATTTGCTTTTCATTTCTCTCTCCACTAATATAAGCTAATCATCTAACCAAAAATCAATAGGACTTTCCTCAGTTTATAATGTAAGGCTGGGCTAACGGTAACTTTAAGCTCAAATCACCCATGAACACATTGATTTCTAGGATCTAATTAGAGTCCATGCCACTATCCCCAATTTCACTCATTCAAGATAATCTTTCTACCACCACTTATCATCGTTCTTTCTTTCTTCTTCTTCTTTTTTTTTTTCGTTGCTTTATGTTCGAGTTCCTCCCTAAGTCCCTTCTAATCTAACATGAACATTTCTAACCCGCTAAGTATTCAAAAGGCTCACTCAATTGAAAGTTGGATAAGGAATCCTAAAAGCAATTTCTTTTTTTTTTTTTTTTTTTGAAATGATACACCCCAAACAGCCATAGCAATCAAATTATTTCCATGCCCCATCCTTCCTCCCAAATTACTATTATACTCAAATAAACTTTTATCCTTAAAAATCAACATATTCATGGAGCTTGGGACAATGATATGATTTGGTAAAAGGTAAGATAAAAATATGTGGGTTTCAATGAAATATTAGATAAGAATTAAGGCTCGACGGGGTGACTAGGGATAAATAAGCAGGGTTAGCTTGAAAGGCTCAATCGATCAAAAAATGGCCAAATCATTTACTCAGTTAGATGTAGCCTAGGATTTTGTCTCAAGAGAAAATCAAACAAATTCTAAGATTTATGTGAGATCTAAGAAAAACACATACTTCACATTAATGTTCTCTAGATGTTCACACAACTTAAAAATTAACAACTTTTAGTGCTTAGTAAGTGGATCAATATAATCAGAATCAAAATTAACTCACACATCTGTTGCAAGTTTGAACAAAATTTAAAGTTTCCTAAGAATCGCAAGAATGCACAACGAGGAATGCAATCATGACAATTTTTTTTCAGATTTAGCAAAAATTTTGTCTCCCCCTCCAAACTGGAATGAGCGTCCTCAATGCGAAAAAGAAAAACAGAAATAAGAAAACTTCTCTTGTTGTAGGATGTGTCCATAGATGGCCTCGATGACTAAACTCCAAAAAAGTAATCCCACAATATGAAAATTACCCTCGATAAAACAAAGAAAAATTAATCCTATTTTTTTAAACAAAATTAAAAATCAATGAAGAAACGTATTAAAAAATGCTTGGGTTGCCTCTCAAGAAGCTCATGCTTTATAGTTTCAACTAAACTTTCTCAGATGTTGCTATTTTGGAGGACGAAGTTCAATGGTGATCTTCTGCTTATTGTAACCACCTTCGGAAGTAGGGCTTGAGATGTAACATCCTAAATTTCAACCCATTTCAGGGATCAATGAAATAGATATTATTTATCATTTAATTTTAGTAAGTCTTGTTCGAAGCTGATCACTCTCGGAATACTGACCGATAGGGAATGGCTAACTAGGAAAACGATACGTGGACCAGGGATCCGATCACGATTTGGGCACCGATTCCGAGAAACGACGAGGAAATATTTTGAGCCATTGTGAGCCGATCCTAAGAAAGTGACGGATTTAATTAACCAAAGACGTACGATCGAATCGCAGGCGATTCCGCACAATCGAGAGTACGCGTGGCAAACAAATCCCGAACTTAATCCGAACGATCGCGACCTCCGGAACTAGCGATAATTTCTCGCGTTGTCCCAATAATCGAGACTGTCACGAATCGAGTAAACCTAGGTCGATACGCGTAACCCCTAAACAGCCGTCCATTAGTGAGAGACCCTAAAATTCTAATTGAATAATTTTGATCACGAAATTGGATCCGGACTTGAACGTCGATTTTCGTGGACGTACACGACTATTTCGTGAGGACGATGTCATTTTTGAGTGGCCAACTATATTTGGGGTCAATACGGTCGAAAAATGAAATTTCGGCCCGGAATCGGAAAATTACGATTGTGACCCTAGGCCTATTTTTAGTGTTCCGAATTTTGGAAGAATTATTGGAGGATATTTGGAGATTTAATTGGATATTTCAGCCCAATAATTCAGAAAAATCTTGGATCAAGGTGCCCCTAAATTATTTGACTAAGTTTAATCATCACCCTTGAATGTAAGGGCAAGATGGGCATTATCCAAAAATTTGGTCAAACCTCATCATTTCACCCCTAATAATTCATATTCTCTCTCTCTCTCTCTTCCTCATTTCTTCCTCTCCAAGTCACTCTCCCTCTCATTTCCCTCTCCCTCTCGCCGGCATTCTCTCTCTTCCTCCCGGTCGCGCACGCGCCTCGTCGGAACGCCATTGCCCGCTGCCTGCTTGAGCACCGCCACGGATCGCCGCTCGCCGCGCCTCTCGACTGATCCATTCTCTCCCCTCTCATTTCCATCACCACCATCCAGCCCTCTCCCCTTCGCCGTCACGACCACCGAGGACCGCCGATCGTCACCGCCGCCACCGATCACCGCCGTGAGCCGCCATTCACCGCCGAGGACCAACTCGGTCCGCTCGATTTGCCTCGCCGGTTCAGCCACTTTTGGAGCGTAAGATCAAGTGAGTAAATACCTCTAAACCATAATTATGACAATTACGCATTTCTAGACGAGTTTAGGGTGTTTTAGTGGCTAATTAGGGTAATTTAAGGGTAATTATGGTGCCGATCATAGTGGCTGGTGTTATGATGATTTGGTGGATTAATTGGCCGTGTATGTAGAGAATTATTGGCCTAGAGTGACCAAAATAGTGGCTGTCCATATCGGAAATTTATTGGACTAAGCATGGACGAATTGGCGTTAAGTTGTGTAATTGTCGGGAGTGCCTAGAATGACCTATTATTGGCTAATTTGTGCTTGAGTGTGTTCAATTGTATATTGCCATGCCGCGTGTTTGTGTGACCAAGTGGTGCGGTGTGTGATTGGCCATTGGCTTGGCGAGAATCCTATTGCTCAAGTATGTGAATTATGTGTGCCAACTTTATGCCATGCAAGATTGTATTAAATTGACTAATTGGGCCTGCTATCATGTTAATGGGGCACATGGTGATTAGATTGAGCATGCTAAATTGTGATTCAGGAAAGTTGGTTGTGGCATTGAGCACATTGTAATGCTCGTTGAATTGGCATTACTTGATTGTGTGCCTGTGTGGAATTGAATGCTCATTGTGCATCATGCTATTGCCCGAGTGCGGGAATTGCATAGCCACGTATTTCGTATGCTAAGAATGGGCATGAGACGGAAATTGCGCGAGTATGCATGCCTGACATGAGCATATGATCACCTAAAATGCCCTGATGCATTTTACGTAGGGTTCAGATAAAACTGACCGTGTGCATGTGTGATCACTAAAAGCCCTAATGCATTTTACGCGGGGTGTTGAACTTGTCTTGATGCGTTTTACGCAGGACGATGCCTGGTTCGACCGGAAGACGGCCAGCCTGATGCGTTTTACATGGGTTTTGGTTCGTGTATGGATATCAGTGTTGCGCCTGATGCGTTTTACGTGGGCCAAGAAGTGTTGGTATTGATTATTAGACCCGATAACGTTTTACGCGGGTTAGACCTGATGCGTTTTACGTGGGTCGAGCTCTAATTGAGAAAATGAGAAGTGTGCCAGTGTGCAGTATTGAGCTGGATCATGAGCATGACATATTGATGGCATAAGTGTGCAAGAATGCATAGACAAGTGTGTGAGTATGTGTGACTCGATGGTTAGTATGCGAATCAGACACGAATGAGCATGAGCATATGCCTGGCGTACGTGTGACTAAGCGTGTTCGTGTATGTGCCATGAATATTATTATGAACCATCTAACCTGCAGGGTCATTGATGTGTTTGATCTGGGCCCGAGGGCCTAGGTCAGTTGGTTGTTGTGTTGTTGTGTGTTTTGTTGCCTGTCAGAAGGTGCATGTTAGCTTAGTTCAGGTTTAGGGGGTTTTACTCACTGAGATTCATTCTCACGGTTATTAAAACCTCACTTTTCAGACCCCCGGCCCTGAGGTTGTCTGAAGTTCCAGCACGTTTTGGGATCTCGCATCAGTTAGAGCGATCGGTGATGATACACCCCGTAAGAAACGAGGAGTCGCACGTTAGACATTATACTATAGTATGGATTGATGCGGGGGAGACGTATTACTAGACCCACGAGTACGTAGCTTGGTGCTTTAGGGACCGCTTCGGAAAGCATGGACCTCTTCGTACTTTTGATGTCCCATTCAACGAGATGGGTGAGGTGGATCCACAGAGTGCCGATGGAGAATTAGTGGACCCCGACGCCGCGACCGAGGGGAGTTTGAGTTCCGATGATGAACCTGTTGTCTGGGAGGTGGATGAGCCAGATGTGATGGATGAAGAGCTGGTGGTTTTGGACGCAGAGCCGGTGGTTTTGGATGCAAACCCGGAGCCGATGGATTTAGAGGATGAGCCAGAGCTTATGGAGCAAGACCCCGGGCAGGAGGGTGAGCCTGAGCAGATGGATTCCGAGGAGGAGCTGGCAGAGGCCGAGTCCAAGCCTAATTCCCTAGACTCCGAGGTCGAGCTGCCTAATAGCTCTTTCGAGTCATCAGGATCTGACCCGGATTGGGTCTCGTAGGTCAGCCTTAGTCTCAGTTAGGACAAGCCAATACCTTTTTGACCGGAGCCCCACCTTAATATAGTCTAACCGCCCGAATCACTTACCCTTTTTAACCTTAGTAGCCGCTGACCCGCTTTTGGGCTTGTTGTATGTAATTTGTGTAAAATGGATATTATATATGTTTTCAGTGGTAATGCAAATGTATATTTGTAATCTTGTTGTTGATGTTGTGCTATCCCTGGTCATGTGTTTTAATTGTACGGGTGATTTAGAATCTGCTTCCGCATGTGCAATGATCTTTGTGTTAGGTGTTGGGTCGGCGACGCGTCCTGGGACGTCGCACCAATTCGACCTCGGTTGGGATGCTCGCATGCCGTAGGGTTTGGGGCGTGACATGAGACGTTGACCATTGACATTAAATGTGCATTTGGTGTCATGTGCAACTTCAACGGTTGCGTATGGGAATACATGTGTGACTGTGAAATGACCAAACCATCATGATAATAACTTTCATAGAAAAAGTTTAGGAAAAGAGTTATAAAGTAAAACTTTTTGGCCAATTTCGGACTTCCAATACATTTACCCTTTCATAGGATTTTTGCAAAATATCCCAAACTCCATTCTCAGTCTCAACACTCGATATTTTTCAAATATCGTTTCCTTTACGACTTGAAAGATCGCATACAATGCTTTCTGATCTTTCTAAAGCACTCCACCAAAGAACTTTCTCCTCCTTTCTTAAGGCCTCAAATGCTTCAGCATCGGCCACTTCGGTATAGCTATTTTCCACTAGATTTCACAAATTTTGCATCTTGAAGAGAATCTTCGTCTGGACAAGCCAGTTGTTGAAATTCCTTCCATTCAACTTTAGAAGTTACAATTAAATAGAACTGGTGGATGTCATTTCTAGCTTCGATACCAAATGTTGGAAACAAAAAGAACAATGACAATTTGGAAACTTGAACAAGGCACAAATAAAGACCGGAGGGAGCACTGATTGACATGCAAATGCTTTTCATTTCAGTGTAACTACAAATCTAAAGTTCACAACCTTTTATAGTGGTTGAAGTTGCACATAACTTGACAAACATTAAATGAAAAAAAAAAAACCATAAATGACACCATAAATGCACACAAACAAAGTCAGATAAAAGACACAATAAATGCATTAGCGTGGAGAACTCTTCAATGGGCTTTGCTAGCTTTCTTTGTCTTCATGTTGCAAAAGCTTTTTGTCATTAAATATTTTGTATGTTTTTTTGTCTAATCTTCTTCAAGCGTCTACGATGAATCGTGCTTCACCGATTAATTTTCATTTTTCTTCTGACACCACCATAAATCAAGGCATTCTTTGAAGAGTACTAACCACCAAATGTGAGCTCAACAGCCAAAGTGCTCAAATCTTCAACCATCAATTTTATACTATTCTAACAAGGGCTGTGTGAGTCACGATGGAGGTGAAGAGAGAGAGAGAGAGAGAGAGAGAGAGAGAGAGAGAGAGAGAGAGAGAGAGAGAGAGAGAGAGAGAGAGAGAGGGGCATGGGCTTTTAAGATTTGTGTTGATTTTGCTGTATTGATCGATCGAAAAACTTTGGAGGATAATTGTCACTTGTTAAAACTTTGGGACTTAGAATGTGTCATAAATACGAAAGCCAAACACATGCACTTTCGGCGTTCAAATGATCTACGATCACGCTCTATTGGTTTGGCCATCAAAACTCAAGTGGGGAAAGAGAAAAAGATGAACGGGAACCATTGACAAGGTCAATTGCATGAGTTGCATTCTCTTGTTGAATGAAGACTTGACCAGCAAAAGTCAAGAAATATGTAACTCATGTATCTCAATGACAAGTGATGGCGTAGATTTTACGTGAGACTCATATAATCCAATTGTATTAATTGAAATAGGTTCCCGCGAACTGAGTTTATGGAATCATACATTATTTTGTACATCAACCGTTCATAGGATGTCAAAACATTAATGCATGTTCATCTAATTTAGACTTGTCTGATCATCGGCCTTATATCTTGCACTCTCCCTCCCTCCCCATCATCCCGTCTTGCTACTCAACGCTAGAATCATTTGACCACTTGCCATCCATAGAGAACCTCGTCGACTAGCTCCACTCCTTGTAGGCCATGGCTAAGATCTCAGATGGAGAGAGACATACAAATGATGGCGGTGAAAGAGCTAATCAGTCATGGAGTTTGGCTGAAGTGGCTCCGGCATCGGTGGACTTGTGGCTGTGTGTAGATCGCGAAGAGAGAGAAAGAGATATGTTTATTCTTGTGTACACATGAGAAAATATATGAACGGAACGATCCACGCAAAGTTGCAAGCCGTTCCATCATAAGCAACCACCAACCATTATAATCGAGTAACTAGGCAGGTCATGCAAAGGAATTTATCTGGAGGTGAGGTTTATGACTTCGATTTCTAATAAACGTGACAGAATATAAAGCGGTGCGAATTACGTACAAACCAATATATCTCATCATATATCATGAAAAGAATCATACAAAAAGATAGTTAATAAAACTCTAGTTATTTCAATTAATTATTTCTTCAGACAAGGAAGAACTTACATTCCATGATCCAATAAGACCACACACATAAATCTTAATGTAAACAGCCTACCGTGCCTAGTGGATCAAAGCATGATTGGCCTCAAAGAAAGTACGCTTTGTACCTTTAGATGTACGGGACAAAGGTGTTTGCTCATTGTTTACTAATGATCTCAGTGGAGTGCCAAGGCTCTTATGATCGTGGTCTATGTGAGACTATCATGAAGAAAGATTTCCCCTCACATCACTATTTAGCGGGGGGTAAATTTCGGTGACTGACATTTCATTGGTAGACAACGGCATAGGCCTGTTGGTGGATTGGTCTAATTCAGGCTCTTTCATCTGTCTCTCCGTCTTGCTCTGGAGGAAGAAGGCTGGTTGTTGGGGCAGTGCAAGAGTAATAGAGTAACTGTTCAGCATAAGGACTATGTTTGCCATCGTGGGTCTATCCATTGGATCTTCCTGAACACATAGTAAAACCAATGTGGAGGCATCTAAGAACTTCATTCCTTGAATACAAGTCTCCAATAGCTGGATCTAACACTTCCAATGGCATATTGTCTCTCCAATTTTTCCAGGCCTAAAAAACAGTTCATTCAAAGAAAATATTTCAGTATGTCAAGTCTGCTTTGTTTAATAATATTCTTATTAGTTATAGTCAATTTGTGCAACTTACATAGCTAGCAAGAACTTCTCCCTCATCTACTTGGTAGAAGAAACTATTCTTTTTACCACTAATCAACTCGAGAAGTAGGACACCGAAACTATAGACATCAGACTTTACGGAGAACTGCCCATGCATTCCATACTCAGGTGCCATGTAACCACTGCAAACCATAATGCATCAACAATATATGTATATATAAGCATAAAAAGTAGAGAACAAATCATAACAATACTTACTAAGTCCCCACAATCTTATTGGTGTTTGCCTGTGTTTGATCGACTCCAAAAATCCTTGCCATACCAAAATCTGCAATCTTTGGATTCATTTCACTGTCCAACAAGATATTGCTCGCTTTTAGATCGCGATGAATGATTCGAAGTTGAGATTCCCCATGTAAATAGAGCATTCCTCGAGCAATTCCATGTATTATTTTGTAACGTCTCGACCAATCCAATTGCCGGCTCTTTTCAGGATCTACATGTATGCACAATTCAGATGCGGATATCTTCGCTTAATACATCCTCTTGAGTAGATTTTATGCAAACCAACTTTCTACATAATTATGGGGCTAATTACATACTCCCCAACAGGGAAAGCAACGGCTTTGGAATATATTGAAACACAACGTACCAAATAAAATGTAGTCGAGACTTTTGTTCGGCACAAACTCATAGACAAGTAGTTTTTCTTCACCCTCCAAGCAGAACCCAAGCAGCTGCACAAGGTTTCGATGTTGAAGCTTCGCTACCAATATGACTTCATTCTTAAATTCTTCAGCACCCTGTCCCGAGCCTTGAGATAGTCTCTTCACGGCTATTTGTAGTCCATTAGGAAGCCTACCCTAGATAGTCAGCATTTTGATGTCTAATACACATGAATAGCTCTTGATGACAACTTTTCAAAATTACCAAATCAAAAATCTTCAAATCTTTTCACACTAAAGATCTTTCAAGTATATTTAAGCCATTCCCAATCTAGTTTCTGACTAATCATACCAGGAAAACTTCACCGAATCCGCCCTCGCCCAACTTGTTTTGCTGAGAGAAATTGTCGGTGGCAGCTTGTATGGTGGCTAAATCATACTGCAAGGACTCGACATTTGTAATGTCACTTAGGCCTACAAAGCGAAACAACATGAGATGGTCATTTCACCAAAAGCGTACAACAGTGCACCCTGCATATACGGTTTCATCATCCTATCCAAGTATATGGCACAAGTACATATTTCATACCGCTTTGATATCCTTGGACGACTTCATATGTCTTGGTCGCTTTCCTCCGCTTGATAAAACAAGCAAGGAAGAGAAGCACCATGCCTACGCCAACAGGAACGGCAACGGCGACGACTTTCACAGTAGTTTTATTGCTTTTGCCTACATATGTGCAACCATATGTCAATAGCATCAGTATGTGTTTGTGACTATATGAGATTAGAACCTGGAATTGCTACCATTAGCCAAGAGACAAACGAAATGAGTACGCTTAAAGAGCATATGTCCAGAAGATATTAAGCTGTAATCCATAACTGTCCATCTCTCAAAATTCCATCCTTTTCCTTATTCGCATGTGGGGATTATCACTACTAAACCTATTATGCAAATGTCAATTTAGTCATAAACTTTCCAATTTTGACAATGTAGTGTCAAACTTTTGAACAAAATTCCAACATAGCTTTTTCAACCAATTACTGTCGGAAATAACTAACACAACGGTTCATGTAATACATCATTTTAAGAGTAAAGTTGTCCACATTAGCATGCCATGTAAGATGCCCAACGATAAGTGGTTGTCATTTTAGCAATTTGCCGGAAGGACCACATTGATAAAATTGGAATATCTAGATTTGAATTGGCATCCACGCAATAGATTTGATACTAATTTGGTAATTATTCTTCCCATGTGAGTGTACCCATTGTTTGCAGGGGATTAACCATTAATTGATGAAAACCGATATTGAATCAATTGCTATGTAAAGTCTAATCTCATGAGTGGATGTAGAACCCACGATTTGTTTTTAGGATAGAACCCACCATGTTCAACTGGTATGAGATTGAGATATATCATTGCCCGTGATCCACCTAGGAAATATTTCTCACCTAAAATGTACCACATCTTGACTTTATGGAACGAAAGACATGCATGAAGTATTAATTTGTCTAACTTTTAGCACTTACTAATAATATCTTTACCACAACCACTCAATAGCTTCTTTAACAAAAATTTACAACGAGAACACCTAACTCATCACTCAAAGTGAAAAAAACGGACATAACCCCACTAAGACCAGAAAATGTGCGAGCCACAAAATTTACAGTAGATAAATAAGTCAAAAGTAGAATTTATGCCAAAATGAAAAATGAACATAAGTAAAATTCATAAAGCAAAGAAACCAATTGTCACGACTTGCCCTTCGAGGGTCATGCCCTCTCATATGGGTTTAGAGATAATTGTTTATGAGATGATCCGAATGGTATGTATAGATAAGGGTCTTGGATAGACCATCACTTTATAACACCACAAGTGGGCCATTGATCACAAACGTGGACTCTCCCTAAGCCCATACCGCATTTGACACTGGATTACTTTTAAAATCTTAAGCAACTTATATATTTTCTTGGAGTCGCCACTATCCATTGTTGAGCTAAGCCAGAGCATCCAATCGAAATGCGGGAATTTCATTCTGATTCCTACGCAACCAGAGATTCTAATTCGGGGGACTTGTTTACGCTAACATTTCTATTAACTCCCTTTCAGTACCACTAACTTGAAAGAGTGTTATCTAAGGTGGTCATAAAATCTTGATTATTAGTTATGACCCTAAAAGATCAAAACCGCTAAGTGATCATGCAACATGTTTTTGTATGGTTATTTTCATGAAAGTCTAAAATAGTCCTAACCTATTCTAGGAAAGCAATAAACAACCAATTTATTGAAAGACAACACAGTAAGTAAACACCCAAGTATTGAAATGATTTCAAAGTAAATGCAGAAAAGAAGACTTGATACAAGTCAGGCAAAGAATATGTATGACTTTGTTATAAGTCCCGGGACAACAACCCCCATGAGCTTGGCATTAAAGATAAATCCCAAAAGTTGGGCTAGACTATGGTGAGCCTAATTCTACTCATTTTATTCTATGATTAGACTAAGCTAAGCCGAATTAACCATTATCATAAAAGAGTGATTCTAAGTCTATCTGAATTTTATTGTTTAGAGTCTACTCTAATTAAGACCTAAAATTATGACAAGCTAGTCTAACTATCCTAAGCTAAACTATCCTAGGCTACAGTTACCTTGGACCACCATGGATGTCAGTTCTCGTCCTTGCATTACAGTCAAGGCAAACGATCAACAAAGTTCATTCAATCGCTAATTGCCTGGAGATTGGCTTTGAAGTTAAACATGCATTTCGATTTTCCCAAGCACCCTCTTGATTAACTAGGGATTTATTGATTAAAGTTAATGATTATTAGCCTCCACTTGCGTTCACAAGGCAGTGGACTAACGTCATCAGCCCCAAATTAAACTCTGATTACCCTCCTAATCTGCTTGCATAATAGCATGAATCGAAGTCCTAACATTCATCTAGGCATTCACATGCAAAGTCGAGTAAGATATGCAATAGGCACATAAAACAACCAACGTCCAAATAAGCAAGGGTACTAATTGCACTAAAAGACAAGAAAAAGGCATTTGCGACCTAATTTCTGATTTTTTAATTTTGGAAAATTTTTAATTTATTTATCATTTTTTCATTTTGGAAAATGGACTTCAGACCGAGTCAAGGGATCCTGCTCAACTCGGCAATCTGACTTGGACCTTATTGGTCCGAATTGGGTCTAAATTCGGGCCAGCCTTAAAGCCTAGTCCGAATCAAATTGGATTTGGCTCAAGTGAAATTCAACCCAATTTGCATACCCGCCCCAGTTAATTGAGCCGATGACACCTCAGTCCGAACCATTGAACCTTTTGATCCGGCCTGACCTTCAACCCATCTCTCTAGGCGATGTCACTGTAGCCCCGGGAGGCAAACTTCCTCCCCTCCACTACCACTTAAAGTCATAAAATTTATCATGAAAATATAATTAATCTAAAAACTTGTAAAACATATAATCAAGTCCTAAAATTTATCAAATAAGTTCAATCGAGTCCTAAAATTAATAACATCTAGTTTACAAATGAAAAACGCTAACATATCTCATTTTATTATTTTTTTAAGAGAAGTGGCGATGATGTGGTGCCCACCAAACGCCACGTTAGAAAAATATTAAAAAAATAAAAAATGCAAACTAAATTAGATAAAAATTAAAAAAGCTAAAATTTTTTAAAAAATAAAAACAAAACAAACTCACTCACGGCTGAGCCAAGAGCTCGCCGGTTGTTGTCGCCGGGAAGGGCCAACGGAGGTCGCTTGGTCCTTCCCGGATTCTGGCAACCCTTGCCGGCCCCAACCAATGCCTTAGCAGCCCTCGACAAGGACCTATTGGCCCGGATCTAGGGGAGGGCATGGCCCTCGCCCTAGATTTGAGTGAAAGTCGCTAGCCCTTGCCTAGGGCCAGTTAAGGCTAGCTAGGCCCTAGGCTAGGGCTAGCTAGGCCTCGACAAGGGTCGAGCGAGCGCCTTCCCCCAAATCCAGGCAAGCAAGCCCTCACCAAGAGTCGTAAAGGCCTCGCTCGGGGCCGGCAAGGGTCATCGACCTTCAATAAAGCCCAAGCAACCTCTACCAACCCTTCCCAGTGGCTATGGCAGTAGCCCTACACAGTGAGTTTGTTTTGTTTTTTTATTTAAATTTTAGCTTTTTTAAAACTAATTTAGTTTGTATATTTTTGTTTTTAAAATATTTTTTTAACATGGCGCTTGGTGGACGCCAAGTGTCTTGCAAAAAATAATAAAATAAGACACATTAGCATTTTCCGTTAGTAAATTTGACAATATTAACTTTAGGGCTTGATTGAACCTATTTAACAAATTTTAGGATTCAATTGTACTTTTTGCAAGTTTTATGACTTAATTTCATTTTTTTTACAAGTTTTAGGACTTCTAGTATATATATCCCAAAACATTTCAAACAAAACAACAAAACAAATGCATACAGCGCATCGACGGTGTAAAGATCCACAGCAACACACCCAACATCCTATACACAAACGCAAACTGGTTCGGGCATTTCGTGGAACATGTGGGGTATACAGACTGATGAACAGATGAAGGCTAGACCGGGTCGTGAAACAAGCACCAGGGCAGACGACAATCAACTAAAACAAGATTCAGAGGCAACAAGACACATCATCGCCAGGGTTGGAACTCACGTGAACCAGAGAATTGTAAGCGCTGATCTGGCGAGACCAAGACGGGAGAAAAGAGTGCGGTGAGTGCTCAATTGTGGAGGTCCCTACCCGGCTCGGCGACGGCGAATAAAGAGCGAACTCAAGATGAATCGAATTGGGTCCGGTCACCCCGCAATATCTCCGAGCCAAGATCCTCGGGAAAGACCTAAGTTAAATGAACAAGCGGAACTTACCGGGAGGCGGGAATAGGTGTGAGGAGGTGGTGTCCTGAAATCACTGGTCAGAGATCGGAGGGTTGTGGCGGTGATGGCCCAGTTTTCTTTTTCTTTTTTCTTTTTCGATTTTCGATTTTTTTGACATATTTTCTAAATTTTTTTTCTATTTCACCTCATTTGTCCATTTGTACACTATCTTGGCCCATTTTTCATTCTAAATATTAATTTACCAGGCTCGCAAAATTAGTCGTCCACACTAATATGAAAAATTTACATCACCAGTCAAATTAGGAGGACCGCGAAGGAGAAAGAGACTCGGAAAATCCCCTAGAATATATCCCAAAAATAATGTATCACAGATATGTATGAACCATCGACGGCAATTCACATTTTATTTTTGTTAAAAAAAGTTGAATCTGAGAACGAAAACTATAAAGTAGAATAACTAGTTTACCAAAGATTAAACAGATCAGATATTTCTTGTATAGAGGAAGACAAATAATACAATCAAACACTTTACCTTCAGGTCTGATCACGGGAGCAGGAAGAGGCGGAACCTGGAAAGGCAGAGGTGCCGGCGCTGGTGCCGGCATGGCTGAGGCAGTATAAAACGGGTACACCTCGAACCTGACGCTGCAGCTCATGGTGAACCTCCTCCCACCTTGCCTCTCCTGAGGGAGGGTCGAGATCATCGTCCGAAGGCATCGGTTGCAGTCCGACGCCGTCAAGTCCGGCGTGCACTGCGCGAGGGTGTACAGCTTCTGCAAGTTCGTGAAATTCGCCTCCTTGACCGCGAATTTCTTCCCCGACCCGTCATTGGAAGCCCTTGTGGCGATGTCATCCACGGTCTGTCCCAGGACTTGCTTGAACCGGGTCGGATCGGTGATGTTTGCAACGTTTTGCATCAAGAGATTAGGCACCTGTTCCATGGCCGAGAAGAAGGACCTGTTGGCGTACCTCAACATGCACTCGTCGTACCAGATCACAGAGGCTCCCTGGTTCTGGCACATTCGGAGGATTTCCTGTTTTCCAGTGGCCACGCAGTTGCTGCACGTGGAGGTGCTGACGTCGCCGCGGCAGAGAAATAGCCCATAGGCCCGGTCGGGAGGGTTCTGGCCAGCGGTGGCGATGGCAAAGCCGTTGGTGCTGTTGGTGGCGGCAGAGGAGAGGGAAGAAAGGAGGGTTTTAAGGTTGGACTCGTAGGTGGAGTTGGGAGTGAAGAGAAAGACGTTTGGGCAAAAATGATTAAGATAACTAGCGGCAGCTTCAGTGCTGAAATTCAGGACGAAGACGAAGAAGAAGGAGCAGAAGGAAAGGGAGAGGGAGATGGTGAAGCAAGAATTCATGATTTGCTAGGTTGATGAATTGATTGGGCTTGCGGCACGAGAACGGGAAGAAGATTGTGGGAAGTAGAAGAGCATGCGGAGAATCAATTTTGATGAGCATCGATTCTTAGAATACGTAATTGCAACATGAACAGTACCAGGTCCAGAAAACTGTCATTTTCATGTGTTCGGATTAGGCACAACAAAATAAAGAGTAAAGGAAAAAAAGAGAAATCAAAACACGAGATTTATCTTGATTCATCTTTAAATTAGGGTTACATCCAGCAAAAGGATTTCATCATAATTAATACCTCACAAATTTATGTTATAACTTTCAATTATAAGTGAAAGAAATATTATATATTCAGTAGCTATTCAAGGGACCAAACCTAAATTATGAATAAAATACTGACCCAAACTATAAAAACTCTCTGGCGTCGCGAGGTAGCACCAAGGTGGCCCCTTGGACTCTCACCCGCTCACCGTGGAGCGGGACTCTCATGCTTTCCTATCAATAGGGAGTATGAACTACACCCCAACATCATCCTTTTAAATTAATATAAAGGCGCCATTGCAAATTGAAATTCAAGATCCGAGTTTTGAATATTAAAAATTTAAAATATTATTCCTCACGACATATTTAGGAGTTCTAGAACATATAAATTGATATCTAAAATCATGAAAGGCTATTATATTAAGGTTAATACCATAAAAAACTCCAAACTAGTATACATGTGATGGATTTATCCCAAACTAATTTTCGACCATTAAAAACTCCAAATTGATATACATATGACAAATTTACCATAAATTAATTTTTTAACCACCAAAAATCGAAAACTAGTACACTTGTGACAAACTTACCATCCGTAAAATTAGATTAATACCACGAAATATCATATATTGGTAAACCTATGATAAACGAAGGGGTAAAACCCTAAACTGGTATATCTAACTCGGCAATTTGACAGTAAAATTTAACAGAAAATAACGGAGAGTAAATTTATTATAAGTGTATAAGTTTGGAGTTTTTTGTAGTCAAAAAATTAATTTTAGATAAATTTATTATAGATGTACTAGTTCGGCATTTTTCTGTAGTATTAATTTGGTATATTATATAGTTTTTGCTAGGTCAAAAGGCCGTCTTTGACAAGTCAAGATAAATCGGTGTGAGATTTTCCATAAAGTAAAAGAACATTAAAGTATGACCCCCCAAAAAAAGCGTTAAAGTCCATTCCATGATGTCAAAGCGGCAGGAGCTGGGCTTAGTTAGGTGGACAGTGGAATGAATGGACGGTGAGGATGGAAGACAGCATTTGCCCTCGCACGAAGCCGTTGGCCAAAGTCAATTCCGCGAGTAGCGTTCTAATTTGAAAATTGATTCGCATAACTTTGATGCGGCCGCGCGCGGAAGAATCCAACCCCTCCGAAACGTTTCGTCTGCGTTACGCCTATTTATGTGGGAGAGAAAATGCAATTGACCGTGTAACACTTGACTCGCGTCATGGATTGAATTGGACTCAGTTCTAGGAACGTTGCCGTGGGTTCGTGAAAGCTGAATGATGTTGAGTGAGTTTGGACTGTTTCGTCCTCAACTCAAGCGGAGACTTGGAAAGACAAGTCAAGGATGAGGATGTAGACGTAACCGAAGGTGAGAGAGAGAGAGAGATGGAAGACATTCATGCTACTTTCAAGCATGATAGTCAATTTGCAAAAGTTTTCATCAACGTAAATACGGTTGCTTGAAGAAAATGAATTCTCTACATTGAGTTCCATGTTTACTACATTAAATTATGGGATAAGTGCATTAAATGCAGTCAAGTTCTAAAACTTTCAAAAAGTACAATCAAGTCTTAAAACTTACCGCGTAAGTGCAATTGAGTAATAAAACTTTCAAAAATTACAATCAAATCCTCAAACTTGTCACGAAAATGCAATTGAGTTTTAAAACTTTCAAAAAATACAATCAATAAAAGGACTTCATTGGACAAATTTGACAAATTTTATGACTTGATTGCAATTTTTGAAAGTTTTAGAACTCAATTGCATTTTTGTGACAAATTTTACAACTTAATTATACTTTTTAAAAGTTTTAGGACTAAACCGCATTTTCGTAACAAATTTTAGCACTTACAATACATTTACCCCTTTGTAGGATTTTTACAAAATATCTCACGGTGCATTCGTAGTCTCCACACTTGATATATTTTCAAATATAGTTTCCTCCATGGCTTGAAAGATTGCATATAATACTTTCTAGTCTTTCTTAAGGGACTCCAACAAAAAATCTTTCTCCTCCTTTCTTAAGGCCTTAAATGCTTCAGCATTGGCCACTTTAGTGTAGCTGTTTTCCACCATATTTCATAAATCTTGCAATTTGAAGAAAACCTTCATCTAGACGGATCAGTTGATGAAATTCCTTCTGTTCAACTTTGGAAGTTGTTCAAACAAAACAAAGCAATTCAATGGAATTGGTGCTACCAAATGTTGAAAACAAAAAGAATAATGACAATTTTGGAAATCTGGAACAAGGCAGAAATAAAGACCAGAGGGAGAACCTATTGAAGTGTGAACAGTCAATGTAACTACAAATATAAAGTTCACAACCTTTTATGGTGGTTGGACGTGTACATAACTTGGCAAACATTAAATGAAAAAAAAATAGTACATGCATACAAACTGTTACGAAAACAAGCGATAAAACAATAAAATAGATAGAATAAAAAAACAGATCAGATATCAAATTTACATAACAAGATTGTAGTGGCCTATGTTCACGGGAAGAGTAGCAACGAATTCTATTATAGATCAAGCAATACAACGGAGATTGCAACTACATTCGAGTCATTCAAACACTCTTAGTGTTTCCCAGCTCCTAATTATACCCAACAACTCACATAGTGTTTAGCCTATAATTCCTCATAAAATAATCTCTCAATCTCATGTAGGAATTACACAAATCTTACCATAAGATTTCAATTGGCTTCAATACTAAAAGCTTTGGGGGTATAATCCACAAAGAAGCTTCTTTAATAATCTTCACAAAAAACATCACCTTCTTAAATATAAGCAAGAATTAGATCCAAAATAAGAAACCTCTTTTTAGGAAACTTTCTCCAACTAGGAAACTATTCAACTACTAAATCAATTCAAGATAGGAGATTTACTTGAATACTTTCCTTTTTGGGCTCAAAATTGAGATATAATTTAACAATCTCCACCTTGACTCGAAATTTGAGCCAAGTAACAATCGCTTTGTCAGAACTTCGCTACTACTCTCCCACAACCCCCAATAGGCTCAATCGCCACAGACATCTTTAAAGTCCAAGCCTTGCTTGAACTTCGTCATAACTGCCAATTGGACTTGCACCTTTAACCACTTCACAAGGATTTTTCGATACAACATCTTCTACCACAAATAATGTAAAAACACAATTGCATCCAGGTCTAATTGGAGATTGAACACGTACCTTGTAAAATTTAGTAGTTATAGCAACTATTAGCTCTATAGCATCCATCTCGTTATAAGCATCATTTGTATCAATTAATTCGCTAGTAGCCGCTACCTCATGAGTTTCTGATTGCAACTCCACCTTAAACTGAACACTGTCCAAATCTATATGAACACTACCAATAACACTCATACCTAGAAGTACTAGAGACTCATCAAATGTAATTTCTTTACTGATAATAGGTGAATTTAATTCCGGACATATAATCGATAGCCCTACTCGCTTTGTGTATAATCTAGAAACATGCACTTTCTTGTCCTTCAATTGAGCTCACCATCACTCACTTGAATATAACATGAGCAATCAAATATTCTAAGAACAGAATAATTAGCAACGTTACCAATTCACATTTCTTCGAGAGTTTGACATCCAATCACAATCGATGGGGATCGATTCACCGGGTAGCTCGCCGTATTAAGTGCATCCGTCAGGAATGTCTTAACCATATCAATACTAGAGAGCATTTTATGGGCCATCTCTAGTAATGTTCTACTCATCAACTCTGCAATATGTTGCGGTTCATTAACATTAGTGTAGTGTCTCATTATGCATTCCTTCAGGCAGAATTCATTTAACAGTTTTGAGCAAAATGCCAGGCTACTATTAGTCCGCACGTACTTGATCGTTTTACCAGTCTCCTTTTTTATCAAAGCTTTTATTGTTTGATCCTGACAACAATGTCAAACTTGTGCCTTAGCACAAACACCTAGGTCTTTTTCGATTAGTCATCCACAATTATTAGCATAAATGTGGCACTCTTCTTTGAACAAAACCACGACAATCTGCAAATATTCAAGTGAATTAACTCTACAACATCCGTTGTTTCTCTTATAATTGCATTGAACTGCACTTTCCGCCATTGATCTAAGTTATCACACCTGCATACATTCAGTTTGTCAGCATCATAACCACACAACAGATTTCTTTCACTTAAAACCTTCAGGCTTCTCTTACTAATGTGCCCCAAAACGCATATGTCATGATTCAAGATCTTGAGCAGATGCTTTTGACGTCTCCACAGCGAATTTCGTCACTGTTTCATCTTGAAACTCATATAGGCCATTATGCTTGATTCATTTCATTATCATCAAGGCACCTTAAATAATTTTCAGAACTCCACATTATGAATAATACTAACACCCAGTTGAATCCAAGGCACTCAAGGAAATCAAGTTCTTATTTAATTCCGAAACATGCCTCACTCCAGTCAATATCCTCATTATATCATCATGCATTTCTGATTCTAGTGTTACTAACAACCACAACATCATATTGAGCATTGTTCCCTAACTATATTTTACTATTATCCATGCACTGATAAGTAGTAAATCAGTTCCTGATTGGTGTAGCGTGAAAAGAATAACCAAAATCCATAATCCATCAATCAAACGATGAATAATCAATGACAGACAATATATGATCACCACTATCCAAATTACCATCAACTATAGCTGCAATATCATTCGCAGACTCAACTCTACTTCCGTTACCCTTGTCATTTTTCAGCTTAAAGTAATCCCTTCTAATATGCTCTCTTTTGCCATGGCTCAAATAGACAACACCACTAGTCATAAAACTAATTTCATCTATTCAAGTTTATACTACTCTTTTAACACGTGTACTAACTCTTCCTCTATTTTCATCTACTAAAATAGCATATGCAAGTTTATTAGATTCTCTTCACGGATGTCCTCATTGAGAATCAAATCTCGAACCCCATCAAACGTAAAACTTGTTGGCCCAGAGGAATTACTAACCATAGTGATAGTAGTATTCCAACTATCAGGCAATGAGGATAATAGAATTAAAGCACGTACCTCATCTTCAAAGTTAATGTCAATTTAACTCAATTGACTAATGATCACATTGAATTCATTAATATGATCAACAACCGACGTACCTTCACCCATCTTTATGTTAAACAGATATCATATCAAATAAACTTTAATGATCATAGAGGACTTCTCATATATATTCGATAGGGCTTTCATCAATCTCGCATTGACTCTTTCACAATGTTAAACGCGACTATACGAGCCAACATCAATTGAATAACACCTAAAGGTCGTCTATCCTGCAATTCTTAGTCAGCTTGCTTCATCATCACTGGCTTCTCCCCATATAAGGGCAAGTATAGTTTCATCTAATTTAGACAATCCTCAATTTACATTTTCCAGAAACCAAAGTCCTTCCTATTAAATCTGTCGATTTTCACTTTTCCTACTTCAGTCACCATCGATTCGGTTCAACTCAGCCAAGTCTAGCTCTTCTACCAATTGTCACATAAGCAAGCAATCGAACATTAAAATAAACAGAACAATAAAGTAAATCAGACATCAAATTTACATTGTTCGATCATAGTGACCAACATCCATGCGGAGAGCAGCAACGAGTTTCGCTATAAATTAAGTGAAATAATGGAGATTATAACCACACTCGAGTCACTCAAACACTGTTAGTGTTTCCTAGCCCTCAATTATACCAAATAACTCACGCAATATTTAGCCCATAACTTCTTATAAAATAATCTCTCAATCACAAAAATGAATTATACAAATATTACCATAAGATTTAATTGGCTTCAACACTAAAAGCTCTCAGGGTATCTTTGATTTCATAAAGAACATCCCCTTCTTATATATAAGCAAGAATTAGATCCTAGGAAACCTTCTCCAACTAGAAAATCATTCAACTAGGAAGCCTACTTGTATCAAGAAACTTTTCTTTTTGGACTCAAAATCAAGACATAATTTTAATACAAACAAACTCAAATAAAAGACACACAATAAATGCACTAGTGTCCTTTTGATACCTAATCTTGTTCAATTATCAACCAACATGTCCAAGCAACCTTCTTGCTATTCATGAATCCTAAGATTCTATTCCTGACCGGGCTAAAGAGAAATAACAATCAATGTATCGAAAGTACACAATCAAATATTAATCGAAATGAAAATGCGCAAACAACGACCTATCATATGTCTCTGACAACAATCAAAACCTATCGTAAAGCCCTAAAGGCTCGTTCAATTTGGAATAAAGAAATTTTTTTGATAAAAGATTTTTGCATATTTTAAAAGAAAACTACTCCAAATCTAGTTTCTAAGCCTTTTCCCAATTTTTTTAAAAAAATAATTTTCTCCATATACTTTTTTGAATTTTAATTTTTCAGATATTTTTTAAAAAATATTTTTATTTTTCAATAATTATAATATTATAATATGCAAATCTAGGTCAAATCTCCTCATCCGACCCGAGCTCGCCAGCCCTGGTTCGCTGCCGGATTGGGCTCAGCGATTGAGCCCAGTTTGGCAATACCCAAAACCAAAACAAAATGAAGAAAAAGAAAAAAAACTAAGTCCTGCCCGATGAAAATACAAGCCCTAGCCTAAACTAAACCAAGCCTAGGAACTAAGACTATTCTATTCGAGCCCAGCCCAAGAACCAAACCCTAAAAGGTCCAACCAAACCCCTATATGCCTGACCCAACTCTGATCCGACGCTCCTCCTACACGCCCCTGCTCCTCCGACGGGACGGAGACACTCGAAACGAGCGGAGCCGCTCATCTCGGCCCGGCCACGCGCCGACTCACGGCCCAAAAAAAACGAGGTGAACGCCACATGGGGGGCCACGACTCGGCTGCAAACAGAGAAAACGACAGCGAATCTAGCACGGACATTTCGACAAACAAGCGGTGTGCATCACTAACTGGGGAATTTCCGGCACAGTCAAGACTCAAACCCGCGCCGGGATTCTCGATGTACAACAAACATAGCAGACAAGGCCACACACCGGATAGACGGGGTCGAAAATCGCATAAGCCAGACGCGGAGGCCCTACCCGAGTTAGGCAATGACGCTCGGGAGGCGATCTCGGAGTGGTCGAGCTATCGTCAGCCATCTCGGTGTCGCCAAGCCAGGATCCTCGGGACAATGGTGGATCAAGCCCAAAAAAAATCAATTCACCGAAAATCGAGCGCTGAGGAAGAGGGGAGCCGCGGGCTCAGTGGTGCCGGCTAGGGGATGTCGATTTGCGTCGGGGACGGCCGAGCGACGCCTAGCCAAGGAAATAGAGCAGAAAGAAAGAAATCCCGTTCCGTTTTCTTTTTCTTTTTTGGTATTTTTCTAATAAATTCTATTACCAGTTGCTAGTCTACCCAGCTATCTATTTTTGCTATTTCTATTTGGACGATTTACCTGGCCGGCAAAATCAGGTGTCGACAGGGACTTAAAATGTGTCATAAATACACAAGCCCAACACATACACTTTGGATGTTTCGAATGATCTATGCTCACGCCCTATAGGCCATCAAAGCTCCAGTGGGGAAAGAGAAAAAGATGAACGGGAACTATTGACAAGGTCAATTGCGTGAGTTGCATTCTCTTGTTGAGTGGAGACTTGACCAACAAAAGTCGAGATACATGTAACTCGTGCATCTCAGTGACAAGTGATGACACTAAGCAGGTTCTACGTAAGACTCATATAAGCCAATTGTATTACTCGAAATAGGTTCCTGTGAATTGTGTTCGTGGAATTATATATGCCATTATGCGTCAACCTTCATAGGATATTAAAACATTAATATGTGTTCTTCTAATTTAGACTTGTCCGATCATGATCATCCACCTAATATCTTGCACTCTCCCTCCCTCTCCCATCATTCCGTCTTGCTACTCAACACTAAAATCATTTGAGCACTCGCCATCCATAGAGGAGCTCGTCGACTAGCTCCACTCCTTGTAGGCCATGGCTAAGATCTCGGATTGAGAGAGACATACGAGAGGATGACGGTGAAAGAGCTAATCAGTCATGGAATTTGGCTGAAGTGGGTCCCGCATTGGCGGACTTGTGGTCGTGTAGAGAGAGAGAGAGAGAGAGAGAGAGAGAGAGAGAGAGAGGTGCTTATTCTCGTGTACGCATGAGAAATATATGTGCGTAAACATCCGTGCAAAGTTGCTAGCCTTTCCATCATAAGCAGCCACCAACCATTATAATTGAGTAACTAGGCAGTCATGCAAAGGAATGTATCCGAAGGTGAAGTTTATGACTTCAATTTCTAATATATGTGACAGAAATAAATCGGTGCGGATTATGTATAAATGGATATATCTCCTCATATATCATGAAAAGAACCGTAAAAAAAGATAATTGATGAAACTCTAGCTGTTTCAATTAATTATTTCTTCAGACAAGGAAGAACTTATATTCCTTGATCCAATAAGGCCACACACATATATATGTTAATGTAAACAGCCTACCATGCCTAGTGGATCAAAACAACATTGGCCTAAAAGAGAAGACACTTTGTACCTTTAGATGTAGGGACAAAGGTGTTTGCTCATTGTTCAGTAATGATCTTAGTGGAATGCCAAGGCTCTTATGATTAAGGTCTCTGTGAGACTATCATGAAGAATGATTACCACTCACATCATTGTTCACCGGGGGTAAAGTTCGGTGATCAACATCTCATTGGTTGACAATGGCATAGACCTGCTGGTGGATTGATCCGATTCATGCTCTTTCATTGGTCCCTTTGTCCTACTCCGGAGGAAGAAGGCCGGTTGTTGGGGCAATGCAAGAGAAACAGAGGAGCTGCTCAACATAAGGACTATGTTTGCCATCGTGGGTCTATCCATTGGATCTTCTTGAACACATAGTAAACCAATGTGGAGGCATCTAAGAACTTCATTCCTTGAATATGAGTCTCCAATGGCTGGATCTAACACTTCCAACGGTGTACCATCTCTCCAATTTTTCCAGGCCTAAAAAATAGTTCATTCGAAGAAAAATTTTCAGTACGTCAAATTTGCTTTGTTTAACAATTTTCTTGTTAGTTATAGTCAATTTGTGCAACTTACATAGCTAGCAAGATCTTCTCCCCGTCTCCTTGGTAGAAGAAACTATTCTTCTTACCGCTAATGAGCTCTAGAAGTAGGACACCAAAACTATAGACATCGGACTTCACAGAGAACTGCCCATGCATTGCATACTCAGGTGACATGTAACCACTGCAAACCGTAATATATGAGCAATAAGCATACATAAGCATAAAAAGGTAGAGAACAAAGCATAACAATACTTACAAAGTCCCCACAATTTTATTGGTGTTTGCCTATGTTTGATCGACTCCAAAAATCCTTGCCATGCCGAAATCTAAAATCTTTGGGTTTAGTTCACTATCCAACAAGATATTGCTTGCTTTTAGATCACGATGAATGATCCGAAGTCGAGAGTCCTCATGTAAATAGAGCATTCCTCGAGCAATCCCACACTATTTTATAACGTCTTGACCAATCCAATTGCTTGCTCGTTTCAGGATATGCATGTATGCACAATCGAAATGTAGGTATATTCGGTTGATAAATCCTCTTGAATAGATTTTATGCATGGCACTAAACTTTAGGTTCTGGAAGCTAGTGAAACATTCAACATACCTTGAGGCTACTCACATATTCGCCTCAACATGGAAACAATAGCTTTGTAATATTTTGAAACATGACGTACCAAATAAAAAGTAGTCGAGACTTTTGTTTGGCACAAACTCATAGACGAGCAGTTTTTCTTCACCCTCCAAGCAGAACCCAAGCAGCCGCACAAGGTTTCGATGTTGAAGCTTCGCTACCAGTATGACTTCATTCTTAAATTCTTCAGCACCCTGTCCCGAGCCTTGAGATAGTCTCTTTATGGCTATTTGTTGTCCATTAGGAAGCCTACCCTGGAAGGTTAGCATTTTGATGTCTAATACACATGAATAGCTCTTGATGACAACTTTTCAAAATTACCAAATCAAAGATCTTCAAATCTTTTCACACTAAAGATCCTTCAAGTATATTTAAGCCATTCCCAATCTAGTTTTTGACAAACCATATCTGGAAAACTTCCCCAAATCCGCCCTCACCCAACTTGTTTTGGTGAGAGAAATTGTCTGTGGCAGCCTGTATGGTGGCTAAATCATACTGCAAGGACTCGGCATTTGTAATGTCATCTACACCTACACAACGAAACGCCACGAGATGATTATTTCACCCAAAGCGTTGAACAATACATCATGCATATACGGTTTCATCATCCTATCGAACTATATGGCACAGGTACATATTTCATACCGCTTTGACCTTCTTGGATGCCTTTGTATGTCCTGGTTGCTTTCCTCTGCCTGAAACAACAAGCGAGGAAGAGAAGCACCACGCCCACGCCAACAGGAACGGCGACGGCAATGATTATCACAGTAGTTTTATTGCTTTTGCCTACATATGTGCAACCAAATCTTAATAGCATCAGTATGTGTTTATGTCTATGAGATTTTGGTAACTGGAACTGCTACCATAGGCCAGAGGAAACGGAAACAACAGAAAAAGACAGAGTGCGCTTAAAGAGCAAATGTCCAGAAGAAACTAAAGCTGTAATCCATAATCTGCCCATCTCACAAAATCCATTCTTTTCCTAATTCCGATGTCAGTGCACCAATTGTTTATGGGGGGGTTAACCAATTGTTTAATTAATTGATTAAAAGCCACCTTTAACAATTGTTATGTAAATAATCTAATCTCGTAAGTCGATGTAGACCCACCATGTTCAACTGGTATGAGTGATTGAGATAATTGTTCCACCTAGGAAAAACTTTTCACCTAAAATGTACCTGATCTTGACTTTGTAGCATGAAAGACTTAAAAGAAGCATTAATTTCGTAATGGTTATAATACTTCTAATATTCTTCGACCCAGCCTCCAGTTTTTTCAACAAAAAGTTGCAGCATAAACACCGGAGTCACCACTCCAAGCAAAAGCCCAGGAACAACAAACGCACTAAGACCAGAAAGTTTTCATGTGATCCTCGAATATCATCTCATGTCTTCAATCAACCAATTACGTTAACTCAAAAAGTCATTATGCTAGAAAAAAAGAGAAGAAGTTAAAGACAACACGAAAAGAAGTAAAACCAGTTTTTAGAGCATTTTTACGCGAGCAGCCGCCTTACCTTGAGGATTGTAACCACCCACTCTCTGAAATCGATGATTCAGAAAGCCGCTTGTGTAGATATATTATAATTAATCAACATTTAATCCAAAAGCCTAGTAGGAGAGACATTTCTTATATAGAGGTTAGCTAAATCCGAGTAAACATTTTTGGCCTACTGGACTACATCCGCGGCTTCCATAAAAGGAGAGTTAGGACGGAGGAAGACAAGCAATACAAACACACGTTTACCTTTAGGCGGAGGTGACGGAGCGGGAGGCGGAGAAGCTGGTGCCTGCAGGGCCGAGGTGTTATAAAAGGGGTAGAACTCATACCTCACGCTGCAGCTCGGAGTGAGAAACCTCCCGCCTTGCTTCCCCTGAACCAGATTACCCATCCCGAACTGGAGGCACGTGCCACAGTCTGACGCCGTCAAGTCCGGCGTGCACTGCGCGAGTGCGTACAGCCTCTGCAAGCTCGTGAAGTTCGCCTCCGCCACCGCGACCTTCCTCTCCGACCCACCAGCTGAAGCCCTCGTGGCGGCGTCGTTCAGGGTTTTTCCCAGGAGATCCATGAACCGGGTTTCGTCGGTGACGTTTCCGGTGTTGTACAAATTGAGAGACGGAGATCACTCCATGACCGAGAAGATGGACTGGTTCGAGTACCGCAACATGCACTCGTCATACCAGATCACGGAGACTCGCTGGTTGGGGCATCTTTGGAGGATTTCCTTTTTTCCAGTGGCCACGCAGTCGCTGCACGTTGCAGTGTCGACGTCGCCGCGGCATAGGAAGAGCCCGTAGGCCCGGTCGGGAGGGTTTTGGCCTGCGGTGGCGTTGGCGAAGCCAGTGGTGCTGTTGGTAGCGGCGGAGGAGAGGGAAGAGAGGAGGGCGTCGAGGCTGGACTGGTAGGTCGAATTGGGGGTGAAGAGGGTGGTGTTCGGGCAAGAATGAAATAGATAAGTCGGTGCAGCTTCAGTACTGAAAATTTGATGAAAAAGAAGAAGGAAGAGAGAGAGAGGGAGATGGTGAACCAAGAATTCATGATTAGCCAGTTTGATGAACGGGCACGGAGTTACAGGTAGAAGAAGAGCAGGGTCTGCTCTCCAAGATACTTTTGATGTGAGGACTCCGCAGAGTCTCAATTTTGATGAACATAAAGTCTCAGGATAGATCTGGACCGTCACGTTCGACAAATAATTGCAGCATGAACAGTACCAGATGCACAAAAAGCTGTAATGGTAAAAGCAATATTAAAATATGAGGTTCGGCTTTCATGCTCTTAACATTATGGAACTGTTGAGTTGTCAATATTTTATCTTAGTTATTGATCTTCAAATTATGGTGGGGATTCAATGGCTACAAATGCAAGCAAGGTCCTGGTCAAGTGGAATTATAGTATTTAAGTCAATCACTTAGAGACTGTCATCTACCATAATGCATTGCTAATAACACCATAGAAAAGTATCGAAAGATATAGGCTCGTTTTCTTACTAGCTTGTGGTAAGAAATTACGGTTTTTTTATGTAGGATTCGCTGTTCTCACTATTTCTTAATATGTGAATGATATAATTAATTATAAAAAGTATCATGTAATCTACACAATGACATGAATGATATGTAACAATCTGGGTAATTTTAAGGAAAATGTAATTGAGATTGGGTTTGATAGCAGAACTGAAAGCTTGGAAGGTGAAAACATCATTTTGTTTTCAAAAAATTCAATGCGAAGCACACCGTTACAAATGGAAATTCAAGGATCACGTTTTGAACATTTAAAGTTTGAAATATCATTCCTCATGACATATTCAAGAGTTCTGGAACACATGAAAATCGGGATCTTAAATCATGAAAAGCTATTATAGAGTTTGAAAGGTCAAAAGGGATTTTTGGCAAGTCAGGACAAAATTGGTATGAGATTTTCCAAACTACATTAAAGTCCATTCAATGATGTTTGAAAGCGATAGGAGTTGGGGGTTAGTTGGGCCATCGATTTGCACGGGGAACAGAGGAGTGAGATGGACGGTGAGGATGGAAGACAGCATTTTGCCCGCCCGCGAGGTCGTTGACCAAAGTCAATTGCGTGAGTTGCGCTCTTGTTTGGCTCCAATGTGGAGACTGGAAGAGGAAAAGTCAAAGTATGTATCCCACTGATGTCGTTGTAGAGAGCGAGAGAGAGATGGGGACGAAAGTGATTTCGGTGGCGCTTATAGCTTTGAATTTTGCCATGAAAGCTACGGTAATACTTTCGAAATATTAATGTTGACCGCTACAATTCGGTGGGACCGTCGATTGGCGTGAGGAAGGATCGAACCCCTCCGAAACGCTCCGCTGGATTCATGCCTATTTATTTGGGAGATACAATGCAATCGATTTCTTTTTCTAGGTCACTGCATAATATAATAACCTAATTCACTCGAAATATTATCCTCTTTCATCCATCATATATTAGCCTAAAATTGATAGCATTCTCAATTAGGCACGTTTGATGTTGCAAGTTTTCAACACTAAATTGCATCATTTCTTTATGGGTTATTACCACAAAAAATCCCAAATTGATATACCTGTGACAAATTTATCTCAAACTAATTTTTTGACTACCAAAAATCCCAAACTAGTATACTTATAGCAATTTTATCCTTCGTTAATTTTCATTAAATTTCTCCGTCAAATTTCTAAGTTGGATGACGCATGATAGTTGATAGGTGTACCAGTTTGGGGTTTTACTCTCTATTTGTCACAGTTATACCAGTTTGTGATTTTTCGTAATATTAATCCAATTTAAAAGAAAGTAAATTTATCACAAATGTATCAGTTTGGGATTTTTTATGGTCGAAAAATTAGTTTGAGATTAATTTATCACAAGTGTATCGATTTAGAGTTTTTCATGATATTAGCCCTTTCTTCAAAAAGTACATCATACAAGTTAGATTCAAATTCACACATATTATCTAGAGACACCATCACCTCTTTGGTGGGCGAGTCCATTTATTCCTACCTTTATCACCATTCTGGAAGTCTAGCAAAGAAATTATTGCATAGACATAATCTATATACTAGGTTGAATCTGCAAGGGGTGAGGTGAGCTCACGAGAGCCATCGGATCCTATGGTCCGGATTCATTTTAATATACATTACTAAATTGACTTAATAATCTTGTTCACTTGAGCGTCGACATCAATGGTCACGCCACTCGCGTCGTGGATTGAATTCGACGCGATTCTAGTAACATTGCTGGGTTCTCGGGAAGCTGAATGATGTCGAGTGAGTTTGGACTGTTTCGTCCTAAACCTCAGGCGGAGACCTGGAAAGATAAGTCGATGATAAGGATGCAGACGTAACTGGACGTGTGAGAGAGAGATATGGAAGACATTTCATGCTACTTACAAACATCACAGTCAATTTACATTAAGTTTTCCATCAGCCTAGATAAGGATGCTCGAAGAAAATGAATCATCTACATTGACTTCCGTGCCATCAGAAATTACTACATTAAATTATTTAGAATTGATTTGCAAACGAGGACTTCAATCCACTTAAATATTTTGTTGAGTTGTTGGGTGTTTGACTATATAACTACCAATTTTGTTAGTAATTTGGTATTTTCGTCCCTCTCATTCATATAAAAGTTTTTCATTTGATAATATATTTAATCAACATCGGCATAATTAAAGTGCAATATGTAGATAGTTGTTTTGGGTCTAATAAAAATCTGGAACCCTTTTTTTTTATGACATGATAGATAAATAGATACATAAGCCCCATTATTATCTCGTGACCTCGGTTATCTGTCAATAAATCCATAAATGATTAGTTATCTATGAGGAGATCAGCAAGTTTTGTATTGAACAATCCTGACATTATTGGATTTAATCTGTGTTCTTAGAATGAAAGGAAAATATTTGTTAAATGTGAAAACTTACATAGATAGCTAGATAAAAGACATCTCTAATACACTAATTAGTAAATGAAATATACCTAAAGTTTTATAAGATAATGACAAATAATTACTAAAAACTGGAATCGATAACCTAATTTGCCAGGAGGATGATGGTCCACACTAGACTTTTGCATGTGCGTCTATGTATTTCTGGGGAAGATAAGGTCAAAAGATGAACCGACCGGACAAGGAATAATAATCAAAGTTGATCTTTCAATGTGAATGGTGTTTATAAAGCTGTCTGATCAAATTAAGGTTTTCTAGAAAAAGGTTGTGAGGAATTTTCTGGTTATATATTGTGGGCCGGTTGGTAAAACTTGACAGTTTATCATACACATGGTGAATTATTTGCTGAATTCATTATTTTAACTTAGGTACAGAGATAGGATGGCCCAAAAAGCCATAAGGTCCATGACCATGTCGTCGAGCAACCCAAGCCCGAGACTTTAGCTTGCCACTCCATCAACGGAGACCATGGCGGCTCTAGCTTCGAAGATTTCGATGAGCGACAAGATGCGACAAATAAGCTTACGCCACCAAGCTGCTAGGGTTAGTTCCGGAGATGAGAAAGATCGAAAGCTGGCAGAATGGACCTGTGAAATCCCGAATTTCGGCCCATTTTTTAGATTTATAAAACGTGTAATTCGTCAGTACACTCATAATGGAATCTCGCCTGGGAACTGATCACTCTCGGGTTCTTGTTTTTAAAATAGAGATTTTGCTAGAATTGCATTCGATCGATTTTGACCGTTATTTAGACTCCAAACTTGGCAATCGATTTTAGAGAGTTTCAGGATGAAATAAATTGGACGGTGTCGATATTGTTGTGGCCAGCGTCGAGATTGTCAAAAATAGTGGAAAAGTGAATTTTCAACCAGGTACGAATTTGGATTAGTAGACCTCCCTCGTTATAGTTTGGTTTAATTAATTTGGCCTTTGTCCCTTATTATATTCGAGGTTTATTTTGGACCAGTAGATCGTTTTCGATTTTAAATTTGGGCCGTCGAATCGCGTTAATTATTTGAATGAAATTTATTTTTTTCTTCTTTTCTTCTTCTTCTTCTTCTCTCTCTCTCTCTCTCTCTCTCTCTCTCTCTCTCTCTCTCTCTCTCTCTCTCTCTCCTCTGCGCCACTCACCCATGTAGACGTCCCTTCGCGCACGTCCGTTTTCCTCTCTCTCTCCCCCTCTCTTTCCTTCCCTCTCTCTTTCTTTCTCTCTCTCTCTTTTCCTTTTGACTGCGCACGCCCCCCCATGTCGACGTCCCCTCTGCACGTCAGGCCACTCACCCACTCCCTCTCTCTCTCCTTCTTTTTCTTTGCTCTTTCTTCTTCTCTCTCTTCTCTCTTCTCTTCCTTCTTCCTCCCCCCCCCGACTGGTCCTGCCTCGCCTATGGCTAGCTCTCCGACCGCCTGGGCTCGCTTGGCCGCCCGGCGTGCCTTGTGCTCGCCGACCAGCTCGACCTCCGCGCCGCGCCATCCACCAGCCGCCGCGCCCGACCAACCGGTCTTTCCTTCCTCTCGCCCGGCTTTTGCTCGAGCGTCAGCGCTATTCGGCAGCCGGCGCCCGCCCAACCGCCCGCCTCGCTTTCCGTCGCCCGGCTTCCCCGCCGCTGCCCCCCGGGTCGCCATCGCCCGGCCAGCCAAGCCGTCGTTGCCGTCGGACCAGCGAGCTTCAGCGACAGCGCCAGCGGCTTGCGGTGTAACTCTGCTGCCGCTTCGGTGGCGGCCCCGCGTCTCCGTCGCCGCCTTCGGTGCCGCCAGTCGCCCGTGTCTTACCCCAAGCAGCCGGCAACCCCTCTTTCCTCCCCTCGCCCTCTCTCCCGACTGCTCTCTCTCTCCCTCACGCCACCGTCGCCGCTCGTCGGAGGTGCTCCGCCACCGCCAGTGCTGTTCCGGCACGACGGGATCCACCACCTCGCCCAGCCTCGTCCAGCCGTCCCACTCTCTTTGGCCGTGTCCCTTTCCCCCTCTCTAAGATGTGGAATCGTCTAGTCCGTCGCCGCCATTCGTGCCATTTGCCGGAGTCGCCGCCCCGCCATTGTTCCGACGCGGGACCACCGTTGTTCAGCCGCCATTGCCACGTGTTCAGCTTGGTTTGAAGCTTAGGACACCAAGTGAGTTTGACTCTAAACCCTAATTAGGATAAATTGCATTTCTAGACGGGTTTTAGGGGTTAATTAGGGTAACTTGGGGGTTAAATTGTGGAGGTAATTAGGGGCTATTATTGTGGTTGATTTGGTAGATTAGTAGAATGAATTAATGGAGGTTTAGTGGCTCGAGAGGCGCTGTACATGGGCTGGACAAATTTGGATCGGAACGGCCCAAGTTCGGGAAAATTCGGGTTTGAAACGTGGATTATAGTGCGCACCTTATTTGGTCTCGTGGTGGCTGATTAGAATGATATTTGGGGAGCATAATGGAGCATTTTGGCGACAATTATTAGCTTAGAAATTGCGGTATAGTGGCTGCCCACGACGGGATTTAATTTGGGCGCGGCGCGATCAATTTGAGGTTTAATCGTGCAATTACCGGAAATGATCGCTTTGTGCAAATGATTGGCAAAATGAGCCTTGTTATGATTGATTTTATAATGCCATGTTGCTTGTTTAGCGGGACTAGGATTGAAATAGCTTGGCGGGCCTTGAATGCGCGAGTTCTTATTGACCCGGTTGTGTGAATTTTGTGCATGAATTACATGTCAAATTGATGCCATGGTTGATTTGAATTGATTGTTTGATTGGGCATGTTGATTTATGGAATTGAATATGTGCGATGCAAGTTGAGCATGTTACATCGTGATTCGCGCTTGTGAATGCCCAAATGTAAATGTATAACCATGAGTGTGCATCTCAGGCATTGGCATGACATGTGCATATACGAGTGTGCTCGAATGACATGTACATTGTGATCACTTAAAATGCCATGATGCGTCTTACGCGGGGTTCAGATAAAAATTGGTGCCTGTGAATGCGTGATCACAATAAACCCTGATGCATTTTACGCAGGGTAGTGAACCCGTCCTGAGGCGTGTTACGCGGGACGATGCCCGGTTTACCGGAAGATGACCAACCCGAAGCGTTTTACGCGGGTAATGTGTCATGAGCCTGATGCGTTTAACGTGGGCCAGAGATCGATCTCGAAGTAATAGACCTTATGCGTTTTATGCGGGTCGGACCTGATGCGTTTAACGCGGGTCAGAGGAGAAATTGGTAAATAGCAGAGTGCTAGCATACGAGCTATGCGTATCGCATTGTTGAGGCATGACATGAGTGCGAACATGAGCACGTACAGTACATATATCGGGATTAAGTGATATGTGTATTTGTACTGCGATCTAAATGCTATGGTACTGTTGTGATTAAGTTTATAGAATGCCTAACCTGCAGGGTCGAGTACGAATTAGATTTAGGCCCGAGGACCTGAGTCAATTTATGATTTGATTTGTGTGTTATTTAGTACTTGTCAGGAGGTGCACTTTAGCCTAATTTAGGTTTAGGGAATTACTCGCTGAGATTTATTCTCACTATTGTTGAAACCCAATTTTTCAGACCCCCAACCTTAAGGCTAGCAGGTGTATTGAAACGTGTTGGGAGAAGTCCTGGCTAGATATAGTACTTGATCGCCAAGCCACGTACCCGCTTTTGATTTTTGAGTGTGAGCTGTATATGAATATTGTATATGTTTCCCGATGTCAAAGCAAGTGTATAATTATCCGTGCTGATTGTTGTATGGCTATCCTTGGTTAGGTGTATTTTAATGTACGGGTGTCGTGACCTACCCCTCGAGGGCCGAACTCGAATGAGGCGGATTTAGAGATAAGTGTTCATAAAACGGTTCATATGACATATCATGAAAACGATTTTACTGAAACATAAATCTTTTGGTTAACCATATGGCCTATTGATCATGAATATGGATTTTCCCTAAATCCATATCTCGCGTGACAGCGGATTGATTTTATCTTTTTTAGGAGTCGCCACTAGCCTAGGTCAGGGATCGGCTAGAATACCCAACCGAAACGCGGGACTTTCGTTTCGGTTTCCACGAAAACCAGAGATCAAAGGTCCGGGGATTAGCTTACGTTAATATTTCTATTAACGCCCTTTCGGTACCGTTAAACTTAATATGGTTGTTATCTAAATTGTCATGCATTTATTCTTTACTATTTTCATGCCAAAATCTTAGTCCACTAGGTGATCATGCATCTTGTTTTTGTATTTTCATTTGAGATTATAAACTAATCCTATCTTAGTCTAGAAAAAGAAAAAAACAATCAATTGTATTGAAAGACATTTCATAAAGTAAACACTCGAAGTATTGAAAAGACAGGCTAATTCTAAGTGCGAGAAAGTAAAAACCCGCAACTCGTCGGGTGTTTATTACAACACAAATTGAAAATCCGAGACATGATCGGGGATGAATGAATTGAGTACAAATTGAAACCGGATTGGACATCGGTCTATCGCCATCATCAAATGAGTACAAATTGAGACCGGATTGGACATCGGTCAATTACCTTGGCCTTTTTCAATTTTGGATTACCTCCCATGGACCGCCTCTCGGGGTGTCGATGTTTACATTCATAACATTCATTCACGACAAACAACATATGAAGGAATAGCCAAAAAAGAACAATGATGCAAACAATTCACTAATTAAGCACGGGCCTCGGGATCGGCCTTTGTTTTTCATGCGTTTCGATTCATCACCCACCTAATCATCTAATATTATTTGATTAATGGTTAATGATAATGGGCTACCATTTGTATTCACAAAACAGCAACTCATATCAATTAACCCCTAAAGTCGGGTTCTAAATGACCATAATGGGCTATCCACCGAACATGCACCGGGCCTAACATTCATCTAACAAACACATGCATAGCAATGAAATAAGTATGCATTCAAGCCCATGGGCCTTATTTCGAAATCGATCAAGCAATGAGAAGTGAGCTTTATAAAAAGACCACTTATTCAGTTAATATCTAATTCGTATTGCTTCTGTTCAGATGTGATTGACTATCCTAATGACGTCCAAATGAAATGATTCAGGTGTCATTAGAAAGCTTATGAAATGAGGATCAAGAATCAAGAAGACCATTTTTTCTAAATCCTCACCGATTTTCCTGAAAATATCAAATTTGATCTCAGTGACAGGCTGGACTCGATTCTGTTATGGATTTTAAAATAATGGCAGGAAAAATAACTAACCTTATCAAAACCACATAAAAATTTTTGTGCACTTAGGATTCCCCGTGTCTAACAACTTTCACGTTTTGAGTTTTTACTAAAAAGCCCTCCAAATTTTTATAAAATTCTGTTTTCGCGAAGGACTCAATCGCAAATGAAATTTTAACCTGCGAAGACCTTTTATGAAATTTTAAGCAAATTGACCCTCCAAAAATTGCTATTAGGCCCTCAAAATTTCTAGTGAACATAATGAGACCCTAATGAACAAATTTGTAATTTTTATTTTTTGCAAAAAATGACTCTAACTTTATCAAATTCAGAGAAACATCTTTTGAACTCCAAAGGAATGGAAATCAGATCTGGACACAGATACTGATCAGATTGTGAAAATTCCTTTTGAAAATTCAAATGACCTTCGATTTTGATGAAATTAGTATCAATAGAAAGATTTCGATCTCAGTGTGAACTTTTGTGAAGAAAACTTTTTCATATTTCGAACACACGAATTTATGAAAATCGAAGAACACACAAATGTCAGTTTGAAACTAGTTTGTCACCAGATTCATACAAACCTAACGTTGTAGATCGTATAGGGCTAACTTGCTTAGAATTTTCTGAAAATTTTATGAAGAACAGATCAAGATGTGCTCTACAACTTTCATGAATAAAGTTTCTCCAAAAAATGATCGTAAAAAATCATAAAAAATCATCAAACAACGCGACGTCCATCAGGAAAATATCATAACAGACTTGAACATCCTATTCTAGATTCTGATCCTAACTTCTAAAAGTGTTTTGACATAGTAAATCAAGTCCGATCGAGGCATATAATATATCAAATCGAAGCTTAAGACGCGCTCTACGATTCTCTAGTTTATCACTTTGCTTGATTTCGACGTTAATAAGCTCAAATCATCATCTCAAACATACAGGTTTTCTTGGACACGAATTTGCAGAATCATGTTCAAGTGCACTCACCTTGTTTAACGATGCTCCAATGCGTGATCGAGCTATCCGGCCTCTGTATTCAGATCAGGAACAACACGGAGAAGTCTCGGAAAGCTCGGCCAACCTATGATAATAGATTGCACAAAATATAGTAAGAATCAATCCGTTTTCTCATGAATGAACTGTAATGGAGAAATCGAATCAAAGAATGCGATCCGGTGGCTGTTTAACGAGCGAATGAACACCACAGCCACACGGAGATGTTGAAGAACGTCGTTGGAGGTTCGGGATTGCTGAGGAGGACACCGATTAGCCGGTTCAGCCGCTTGAACCGGCTGATCACATCACCAGCAGCAGCGCCGGTGATGCTGCCGAGAGGAAGAAGTCGCCGGAACAGCGAGCTCCGCCCACCGACACGGACAGCCGGTGTTGCGACCAGCCTTGGGCCACCGTGGGGGACGACGGTGAGCTGCTGGTTAGCCGAAAAACAGCCGGTGAAGAGGCAGAGGGGCTGTCACCGAGAGAGAACACGAGAGAGAGATGACGTGAGATTCGAGAGAGAGAGAGAGAGAGAGAGAGAGAGAGAGAGAGAGAGAGAGAGAGAGAGAGAGAGAGAGAGAGAGAGAGAGAGAGAGGGAGAGAGAGAGAGAGGGAGGGAGAGAGAGAGAGAGAGAGGAGAGAGAATTAAGATCTAGAAAATGAGTCCCCCCCAAATTTTGGAGGGAAAAAACACTATATACCCCCCTTAATTTTGGAACTTAACTCTTAGATTAATCCAATGGCCCAAAATGCATTTTTAATGATTAAAAATATTCTTTAAGGGCTAAGGATTAGTGACATGGCATCATGGACGGACGTGATCGATTCTAAATGAATGGCTACGATTGATTTGTTCATCCCCTAATTAATTTGTTTAATTCTTGAAGAAGGGTATTTTAGTAATTTCGCTTAGGGGCATTTTCGTAATTTTCAATTAAGGGCATTTTTGTCATTTTTGGGCTCAAAAGGATGTGGCCGGCCTAGATTAGTCAGAATAGATCATCGATCGCCCGGATTTTCGATCGGAAAAATGGCCAGTTCGATCAGACCGTTTGAATTTGAATTAAACCAGGTTGAGCCGATTAGTCTCGAATTTGGCCGATTGAATCAGTTCAATCCTTGATTCCAATTTTGCACAATTTGATCTCTATCATGATTAATTAACTCCATTAATATTGAATTGGATCAAATTGGATTGAATCGATTTGTAATTCATGCACAAATTGACTCAATTTGACTTGTTTGTCTCAATTGATCTTGAATTTGGGTAATTGCATGGCCAAGCTAGACTAACAAATTCAATTGAAGTCCAATTAATCAAATTGAGTCTCAATTCATCAAATTGAATATTAGTCTAGAGTGGGTCAAGTTGAATTGCATTAATTGGTCCAATTACTCTTAGACTTCCTTATCATTGAATCACTAAATTGATCAAATTGACTCAAATTCATGTGAATCTTCCAAAATTGATTTTGGATTTGGATTTCATATAAGAAATTAGGTTCACTCGTATCTCATTTGCGCAAATCATGAAGAATCGATCAAATCACTGATTAGAGCCAAAATTAGGGGTTTTTGTGTTTGGTTTGGAATCACAAAATTGATTCAAAAATTGAATATAAGATGACCTCTAGATTAAATGCCGTGAAGAAAACTAACCTAAAAAATGATTAGAAATGAAGTAATTTCATTTTTGGCCGATTTGAATCAAATTCTGCAATTTGGGAAAAAGTTGATTCTAAATCGATTTTTGTAAAATTTCAAATGCCAAAAGTAAATTGAATGTAAAATAAGATGATTTTTGGATTTTTATATTTTTCAATTTTTTTGGTTAAAGGTTTGACCAAAAGTCAAACCCTAATTGACTTTTCCCTATGAGCTTGATTTTATGATCAAATCTGTGAATTTTTCTGAAATTTCCACTTCTAAAGTGAAATTGGACTTGAAAGGAATCTTTTTATACGAAAAGCCCCAATTTGACCTTGGGTTGACTTTTAGTCAAAGGGTTGACCAAAAAGTCAATGCGAAAGTCAACCGTTTGACTTTTTCGGGTTTTTGCATGAAATGAATAGAAAATTGTCTACAGAAGCTAGGCCAACAGACAGAATTAAAAAAAAAACAATTTTTGTTCAAGAATCAGGTTCCGTCGCGATCGGAAACCATAATCTCGAATTTTTTATTTTTAATGATGTGTCGACTAAAAATTAGGTATCAACAACGGGTATTTTTAATTACTTTCGCATGTGCTTTAAATCTCTGTGTTGGGTGTTGGGTCGGCGACGCGTTCTGGGACGTCGCACACAAATCAACCTTTGCGAGAGATGTGGCGCACCGAGGAGTACGGGGCGTGATAGGACCTCTCTGGACGTTGGTGGTAAGTCGCAAAGGGGGCAACCATCAGGAGGTGATAGGTACTAAAAAAAGAAGCAAACCTCTTTTTCTGCGAAAAGGGCATTGCATCTCATATTGAACAAAACAAATTAAGAATCTTGAGCGGGCAAAAGTAGACATGTTTTGAACCCTAAAAAGAAGGGGATTCAACGACCGGGACGGTTTTGAACCAAAAAAAAAAAAAGAGAGAAGAAGAAGAAGAGGGGCTGTTTTGATTTCAAAATATAAGTAGAGGGATCAATGATGAGATTTCATCAGTAAAGAAATAACAAAAACAGGAGAACAAATTGTCGAAAAAGGCCCAATAGAAACCCCGAAAACGTATCCAATCAAAGCTTAATGAGAATTACAACGAGTCCGACAGAATTGAACATACTCTTCGACACGTGCTATTAGCAATGTTAGGAATACTGAAAGTTGCTTTGCTAAATTGGCTTGTTAAGTGATGTGATACATTTTGTAAATGGTTATCTAAATTAATTCGCTCGTTTAAGCACCCATAGATTTGCACATTATTGAATTTAATAGATGAGTCTTAGTATATTTCTAGCACATTCTCCTACCATGGACGATCGCATCTACTCACCTTGTCCTTATAATGAGTCACATTCAATAACTTTTAGGTGCTCACAAACTTTTTCTCATTATTCCGTCGTAAGTTACTCCACTAAATGGAAAGTAACTCTACTTCAACAACCCCAGCTTCTCGTCACCGTCAAAAAGAAAAAAAAAACACTACCCCAGCAATACAAAAAACGCAAAATTTACGAGAAAACATAACTCTATGGCTCCTTTAGATCTCACAGTTGAAGAAGGAGGAGGAGCAGCTACAACCGCCGCAGGTGGTGGAGCAAGTGCTGGTGCCGGGTGCCGGTGCTTCGAGGAAGACAGTCTCATTATAGAACTTGTAAAGCTCAAGCCTAACATTGCAGCTCGGGGCCAAGACTCTCCCTCCTGCCTTATCGCTCGGCAGATTATTGATGGCCACTTGCAAGCACGCCTTGCAATCCGCCGCTGTCAAGTCCGGTGTGCACTGTGCGAGCGTGTACAGCTGGTCCGAGCTCGTGATGTTGGCATCCTTGACGGCGAACCTCTTCCCGGACTCATAGCTCGCCGCCCTCTCCACCAATTCATCAGTCGTGTCCTTCAGCAACTGGGCGAAGCTGCTAGGGCTTGAAATGTTGGCCGCGTTCATCAATATGAAGGATGGCGATTCTTGCTTGACGGAGAAAATGGATCGGTTTGAGTAACGCAGCATGCACTCGTCGTACCAAATGATGGAGTCTTTCTCTTTAGGGCAATTGCGGAGTATTTCCTCGCTTGCGTTCCCCACGCAGTTGCCACAAGTGGCGGCAGCGATGTCGCTGCGGCAGAGGAATAGCCCGTAGGTGCGGTCGTGTGGGTTTTCGCCGGCGGTTGCATTGGCGAAGCCATCGGCGTCCGCAGTGGCGGCGGAGGAGAGGGAAGAGGAGGGTGTTGAGATTTGTTTGGTAGGTGGAGTTGGGAGTGAAGAGGGTGGTGTTTGGGCAGTAACTCCCTAAATAAGTTGGTGCAGCTTCAGTAACGTGAGTGCAGATGCTGAGAAAATTGAAGAAGAAGAAGAAGAAGAAGAAAAAGATGAGAGAGAGGTGAATGGTGAAGCAAGAATTCGTGTTTTGATGATTGGATGGCTAAGAAGAGACATTCAGGAGACATTTATATAGTGTAGTGTCAAGTTAGAACTTTGGCTATGTATGGACCACAAGTCTACCCGCAATACAAGTAAATGTACGTGTGAATGATGGAGGGCGAGCCCCTATTGCAAGACTATGATTATACAAGCTATTTAGGTTGCTCGTACCATGAGTTAGTCAAGTCAACTGAGTTGGAGTTTTCCCTTCTTTTGTTCCGCACGCGAAGACTTGCAGAGAAAATTGAAGTCAAGGACACGTTTGGATCTCATTTAACGTGTGCAGGGTGATGGGCTAGGTCCGCCTCATGGGGCCCACAACATCTTTGAAAAGAAAAAAAAGAAGAAAAGTCAAAAGGGGAAAGAAAGAAGATGGCTGAACTTTCACAGCAGTAGGGAGGCAAATGCGGAGGAAGTTGAAGAAGAAGAATAAGAAGAAGAAGAGAGACAGAGGTAATGGTGAAACAAGTATTCATGTTTTGATGATTGGATGGCTAAGAAGAGACATTCAGAAGATAATTTTATATAGGGTACTGTCAAATTAGAACTTTTGGCAATGTATAGACCTCAAGTCTACACGCAAATCAACTAAATGTACGTGATGCAGTTATTATTGGAAGGAAGGGGAAAATTAACAAGCTGGATAAAATCAAAGGCGCATCAAGAAATGGTAAGACTATACAAGACTTTGATTATACAAGCCATTTAGGTTGCTTGTACCATGAGTTAGTCCAGTCAACTGAGTCGGAGTTTTCCCTTCTTTTGTTCCGCAAGCGAAGACTTGCAGAGAAAATTGAAGTCAAGGACACGTTGGATCTCATTTAATGTGTGCAGGGTGATGGGCTAGGTCCGCCTCACAGGCCCAGCACATCTTAAAAAAAAAAAAAAGTTAAATAAGGAAGGAAAAAGAGGGCGGTTCACAGCAGACAACAGTATAGAGGCGAGAGCAGTGGTGTTTTTCTGTTGAAAAAGAAAGAAAGAGGGAGAGAGCGCGCACAGCTTCAGAGAGGAGCAGATACGGTGAAACTTTGTCGAAATTGGCTGTAATTTTAGTATATTGACATGTTTTGTTCATTGAAATCCTTCTCCAATTTGTCTCTCAATTTCTCCGATTGTGTTTAGAGTTTTCTTACTCCTTTGTAGATCTTCCTTTGTGGTGATGATATATTATTGTATTGTTAATGTGTCGAGCCTTTAGCTATTGGCTAGAGATGAATTATTGTGTATCCTGCTATTCTTAATGATTAGTGGAAGTTTTTCAGTGGCCCTGTGGTTTTTCCTACATTGGATTTTCCATGTAAAATTTTTAGGTGTTGCTTTCTACTTTGTCTTTAATTTTCAGCACTATATGTATTGGTTTGGGGTTGATATTGTTGGAATATTGTCACTAGTTGCTGTTGAGGTTGATTTGATATTGGTTGGTTGAGTTTTGGGGAAGATATTGATCCTGGACAAGTTTAAATTCTTAGTGAATTGTTGTCGTCTTTTCCCAATAAAGTGGTATTAAAGCTAGTGTTGATGGAGGAAACCAATAGAACCATGTTTAAGTTAAATGCCTCAACTTATTCTATTTGGAAGCCTCGATTTGAAGACATATTGTATTGTAAAAATTTGTATGAACAATGGGGATAAAGCTAAATGAGACAAGGAACATAAAGAATGGGAGCGAATTAATCGGAAAATAGTTGTTTTTATTCTAAAATGGATTGATGATAATGTTTTATATCATGTTGCTCAAGAAACAAATGGTAAAATATTGTGGAAGAAATTACAAGATCTTTGTGAGAGGAGGATCTCATAAGGTAAAGCATTTTTAGTTAAGAGACTTGTAAATTTGAGATATAAGAAAATGAATAGCATGTCTAAGAACTTGAGTCAATTTTAAGATATTGTAAATTAGTTGAAAAATGTGGAAATTGATCTTGGTGATGAGAGTTGGAGGCATGTTTATTGCTTGGTACTTTCCCCAATAGTTGGGATACATTAGTCGTGGCATTAAACAACTCTGCTCCTTACATTGTGCTTTTTATGAACATGCTTAAAAAAGTTTGTTCAACGAAGAAACAATGAAAAAGTTATGGCACTCAACTCTGCTCCTTATGCTATGCTTGTTTTAGGGCCATAATTTTTTTTTTCAATCACTTAAGTGTCATAATTTTTTAAAAACGTTCACTTGAGTACTATTGCTTTTTAAAAATTTTCATATAACTTTCAATCAATCACTTAAGTGCCGTGACATTTATAAAACATTCACCACAAGTACCGTGCAAAGTCGGATTTTCGGCACTTATGGTGAATGTTTTTTAAACAGTTATGGTACTTAAGTGAAGATTGTTTAGATATTATGGGACTCAAATAATCGAAAAAAAGTTATGACACCCAAGTGAACATTTTATAAAAGTCATGATACATTTTAACTGATCGAAAAAAAAAATTTACGGTCCTCAAGTGAGCGCCGTATAAAAATTATTATACTTGTAGTGTCATTTTCCCCTTTTCTTGCTTTCACAAGGATTGTCGATTAAATAAGGGATTGTTGAAAAAGAAAATGATGATCCCAAAATTAAGGCAATACTATGCAAATGTTAATATCACCAATCCACGTGCAAGCTCGCGTACTATAAAGAAAAGAATGGGAGCTGTGGCCGAGGACCTATTTTTAAGAGAGAAACCATGCTTTTTGTTTGGAACTTTGTCAAATCTTCACCAATTTTTTTCTAATTAAAGGTAATGAAGACGGCGAACCAGATGAAAATGTTGCTCATGGCATATTCTTGCACTTGAGGATTTGCAACCTCTTAGTGGAAATTTATTTGCCATTTTTGGAATTCCGCAGTACTAAAGGTTGTGGAACTTGCTTTTGGAGAGCCCATTACTTCCTGGTTCGAGGGTGGGACATTTAAGACAAGTCCTAAGTGTAGCCTAAGCCAAAGACTCAATTGGACTAATAAAATGGTGGAATTAGGGTTCTTGAAGATGTTGCATGTGGGCGTTCGTTTCTGGATGAATTTTGAAGGCTGAATTACCTTGGAGGCTAGAAACCTGGTGGTAAGCTCCTTTCAAGGTTCTGAGATTTTTCTGGGCTGGTTGGCAGCTTGAATCGAGCTTAGTTGGTCTAATTTAATGATAATATTTGTCTTGGGTGGTGCAATTTGGGGGTTAGCTTGCTGTCCTTGGTGTTTACAGCTTGTTCTTGGAAGTTTGGTAAGTGAAATTCTTGGTTTAAAGTTTGATTTATCACCTCAATAACCAAGGTATTCAAATTGGCTAAGTATATATTGTTGTGGAATGGTCTAAAATGTGAAAATTTGACATTCAAAGTAATGATAAATGACTATATAAGTGAGATATCAAATCTGTCAAATTTGATGTTTGGTTGATTTTATAATTAAATGAAAAGTTATGCCTGACGGGCGGGAAAATAATGTGCTTTAAATTGCCATGTGGCATTATCCACTTCCTTTTGTCATATGGATCATCATTGTGTGATAAATGAATGATTGTTCATATTATCTCGATTTATTGGAATGCGAATGTCGCTTTATGTGAATTAAATTAGATAGTCATCGGAAATGGAATATATGGAGCTGAGTTGAGTCAAATTGATCTAACAAAATTATCGTGAAATGAACTGATTGAATGTTTATGATCTTGTGAGTTATGCCATGCATAACGTTACCAGACCCCAGCCATGACCTTTTTCTCATCTTGATTGATGCCCCTATTGAGGGAGACTTGTCACCCTCTTGAGGAGAGATCCTGAGATGGTTAACAGATTACCAAGTAAGCACAAACGATCCCTCTCATGAGGTGGTGCTAGTTGCTGGCCCGAGTTCTCCCAAAGCTAGCCAAATGCAACTTGGTTTCCTTAATTAATTATGCAATGTTATTTTTAATTTAAGAGCTGCCACTAATCTATTAAAAGCTTGTTAGAGGACAAGTAAAACGCGGAATATCATTTTACTTTTGTAAACTAGAGACTCACGCCCAGGGACTTATTTACGCTAAATGTCTATCTAACACCTAATTTAGCACCTTTTTCTCTTTCTTGAAAGCATTTAATCATGATCTTTTCAAATTTTAAAATCCTAAGCATGCACATCTAGATGACCACACATTATCAAAGTTGTATAACACAATACAAGTGCATTAACCATCAAACTGACATCATACCAAGTAAAGTACAACATTATCAAAATCAATTAAAGTGCAATAAGAAAATCCGATACAAGTTGGGTAAAGAATATGCATCGTCTTATTGTTAAGCCTCGAGCCTCGGGATAGGACCTTTGTAAGTTGTGCTGATAATTAAATTTGCAAATGCCCTAAATTAAGGAATGCATGTCTCCTAAAGCTAAATGAGATAATGAAGTATCAAACGAAATAACATATAATGAAACATTAATTAAACCTATCTCTAAAATGCAATTACTAACTAAATGCAAGTTTGATTTATTTTTTCGCTATGTCATTTATCATTTCTTTTGTCATTCTCATTTGTACTTATGATTACATGATTAGATATCTAAACTATACTAAAAACGTGTCGATAAATTACAAATCAACAACCATGATGAAAATTCAATAAATATGAGGCGAACAAGCAAATATGACTCGGCAATGATGCAATTAATGCAATGGGACAACCCGGGGACCGCAAGGGACTCTTAAAGAAGCCGAATGCGAACTCAAAACCCACTGTCCAGCCCACTAGGTATGCTGGACAGTGAGCTAAATATGCTTATTTGCCCTCCAAACAGTCCCAAACAAAAATGGAATCTTGATGACAAGTGAATGAGAATGTGATTGCACTCAAACATGAGATTACAAGAAAATGAGCCTAGCATTCTAGGGACCTCGGCCAAAGCATGGACCGAGATACACATGCAAGGTTTCAAGACAAAAAATCTAGGGAAACGGCTAGACGAATCTACTAGTGGTCACAGCCAAGGGAGGAGGAAATGGACCGGTTTACCAACAGACTTACGTTTAACATAACCCAAAAAGGTTAAATCATATGTACTAGATGCCATAATCGTGTTGATTGACCGGTAGGCCAAGGTAGTGGATTCACAATGCCAGTGAAGGCTATGCGACCTGCCATACCTCAGCTTTCGACTGCAATCCCAAAGTCGTTATTCTCGATGAACGAGTTCACACGCCTAACCCTTCAATTGGAGAGAAAATTTTTCTCCCCTCTCTCTAAAATACTTTCGAATTTTATGTCCTAGAGTTCAGACGAAACAATTTAAGAACATACTCAGGTCTAATAACTTAAAATGGACGAAAGTGTTTTACGTTGAATATGGGAAGCAAGGTGGCCTAGGTTCTCACTCAACTCATGACACTTAACAAAACCGTGTTGATACCTAAATTTTGATGACCCAGTTAGTCATTATTTGCATAAAAAAATTAGGGATCGATCTCGGCCCTTAAATATTAGTTAAATTATAAATAGATGTTAGGAGCATTTGCATAAGTAATTAGGCCCATATAATTGCATTTGCACTGGTCTAGCGATGAATGGTTTTGAGCTTAAAGGGACTAAGCCCGTGGTAGCTAAAATCATGTGCGTCAAGTTAGGAAAATTTGATGAAAATTCGAGACAATAGAGATATTGTATTATCAAGATTTAGCTATCACATGGCAGATAAAAAATCAGAGATAATTTTTGGGGTATATGTGCGTACATGGTTATATCAATTCTATGGATTTTGGGAAAATTCGGACAATATTGAAGAGAAGGAAGAAAGAGATTTGGCCATGAGGAGAGTATTCGGGCGTGTATATATGCACGGTCCAATAGGGAAAGAAGCAAAAGGCGAAAGAAGGAAACTGTGATATTCTTAAAGGTAGCCCCACGATCTCTAGAATATTTGCAGATACAAGAAAATAGAGTATAAATAGAGGGGCTTTTTCACAAGACAAAGGGAGAGGCCACACATATTGAATACACGGCCCCATTGAGAAGAGAGAGACCACGCAAAGAAAATTGGAAAAGGAGAGAACGAGTACCTTGGGGTCTCTTTACAGGCGCAGAAGAAAATAGGAAAAAAAGAGGGGAGCGGGGCCGCAGCTAAATAAGAGAGGTCAATAGAGAGGAAGTCAAGACCAATTCTTCATCCACAGCTCATCTTCATGCATGTGGAGTCTGGATTCAAGCGAAAGCTTTGCCTCCGTGCTCTCAACACCTCACGTTAGTGCACCCTCCCCAAGCTACCGCGCACGGTTTGCTCAAATACCATTGCATCTCAATATCCCAGCGAGTACTCCTGGGGCCAAGCAGTTGATCTTGACATAGCCCAACCTCAGTGATTTGGTGCTATTCCTCTTACGATTCCTAAGCCTACATCTAGACGTGTCCTGCGGTTCTCGTGTCGGTCCAGCAAACTTCACCGCAACTAGCGCCTCGCAAGCCCAGTCGAGTCCCTTGTGTTTTCGTTATTTTACAGGTGTTGCGAGAAGTTAGTTCGCGACGAGCACCAATACGACCCGTCGTCATTGCATCAGCTCAACCGCGGATGACCAGTAAGTCCTCGAGCCACCATCTTGGCCATCCATCTTCTGCGAGCCTCACTCGTAATCCATCCGCAATTCGAGTCCGATTCTGATTGAGATTGCACACATCCAAATTAGGTAATAATTCTATCAAATTTGATTTGAATATCTATTTTTTTTTTTTGGATTGATTTTATTGAGATCCTAGGCATAATCCAATTATGGCGTTATTCATAGGGGTTGATTTAATTACTAATTTGATTCGTATAGATATCGGGTCATTTTTTTAATTATTTCAACTTAATATTGGATAATTGTTGTGCCTCAATATTGCAATAATCTTTAATTTAATGGGTTATTTTTTATATTATCATAATCTTCAATTGGTAATCTTTGTGGATTGCACGTGTGGATTAGGTAAGTTTTCATCTTTGCTTGGGATAACTGTCACGTTTCAAAAATATAAAAAAAAATCCAAAAAGATTGCTGGATAGATTAGGTTGATTTCATTATCTAGAATAGATTGCATGCTAGGATAATATCTAGTTAAGATAATTATCTAATAAAAAAAGGATTTAACTTAGATTATCTCCTAGCTTAAATTAGATAATATCTTGTTCTAGACAGTTCATTTTCGTTAATTTTTAATTCCGAATTTTAATAAAAGATACCAAAAAAATATCATATGTGTCATATAGTTTGAACGTTAGGAAAATTGTATGTCATGTAGATTAGTCTTTATTTTAAGATTAAAAAAAAACCCCAAAAATTGTTTGTTTAGTGATGTTTGATTTTTAATTTCTTTCTTGCTATTTATTGCTTTGCTTTTTCTTGAGTGTTACATTAATGGTTGCCCATCCGCATGAACACCTCATATGTTAGTGGATAGATTCAAAATCAATTCAAGCTGCCTGCAAAATCTATTTTTGAATAAAAGAAAAAAGGTACTCAAAGAATATTAGAGTAATCTAACGTAATCAAATTCTCGAATTCATAATTTCTGATTCATAGGAGTAAAGTAAATCTCTCAATGCTTTACTTGAGTTTCTAATCGATTCATCAATAAATGGATTAATGACGACTCCAGACTAAAATGATTTGTATGTTAATAACTTAAACCATAAGTCGCGAATTAATAGGAGCTTGAAAGAGCCTGAATTAAGTTTATGCTTGATAATCCATTAGCCAAATCCCTAAGTGGTGCAACCGTAAGGGTAGGTTGCAACAAACTGACACAAGTTTGCTCGAGTTTCCTCAACCGTCACTCGTTACTCACAATTTTGGGCTCCTCAGCTCACGGTTTTTGTGGCTTTTCATGGCTAGAGAGAGTTGAGGGAGATGAAGACTAGAGAATGAGCTTGAAAATGACTATGGAAATGAGAGAGATGAGTTTAGAGAGAGAATCTTGAATCCCTTTACATAGTGGCCGGCCAAGCCGGTTGTTATAGTTTTAGCCAATATCCACCGGTTCAAATACCTAGTGTCCATTGGTCTTTGTCCAACATTTCAAGCCTTCATCCATTGAGTCTTTGTTTGACCCTTGTCAATCAGTTACAATGTCAATCAAGCCTCATCAAGTCTCATCAAAGGCATTCAAAAAGCATACGGCCAGCCCTTAAGTTGGGGGATCCTGTTAGCCACTAAAATAAGTCAACTTGGGTCCTGGGTCAGGCTTGGGCAAATTGCCTAGTGGCACTGGAACGGCCACTACACAGCGGTCGTTCGTCCATCTTGACTGAAATCCGGAGTGGAGTAGATATAGATTGCGTAAAATATTCAGGCCAAACGAATATCGGGAAGTCCTACTTCGATGGCCTTAAATCACTATTTTTTGGACTGCTCGCTTGATGTAGGGATTAGCCGACACCTTGGATTAATGTGAATTTGGGAAACTACACCTTGGAATTAGCTACGAGCCATATACCATTAGAAAAAGTAAACTCAAAGATGCTCATTGTGATACATAATTTGCAATTTTTGAAGTTCGTTTGGGCCTTGAATCAAGCAAGAGAAGCTAAGCCAAATTTATCAATAAAAAGGTTGAGTCCAACTGTGGTTTCGAAGTGTTCGTGAGCTTTGGCACCTTTGTTGATCAAAGTTCTTGCCTCCAAGTCGAATACCCTAAAATTAGACTGTCCGTAGTTTCTACGTGCAAAAGAAATACAATGAGAAACGTAAATGTATGATGACGCAATATGGATGTTTTCGGTTAGGGGTTGAATTTCTTTGTTATCGGCTAATTCAACTCCTAACCTTTGCGAATTGCATTTGTGATTCCTGACTCTTGCCATAGGGTCCAAGATACTAAGATCGCAATGTCCCTTGTTTCTAGTTGCAAAGATGTGCAAATATAAATGTCAATGCAAGATGGTGCGGGATCGTTGTTTTTGGACATAAAAACACCACAAATGTCTTAATTTTCGTATAGCGTTCACTTGAGTACCATTACTTTTTTTTTTCGGCCACTTAAGTGCCACAACTTATAAAAAAATGTTCATTTGAGTGTCACAACTTTTAATTGATCATTTAAATGCCAAATTTTGTTTAAAACATTCACCTAAGTGTCGAAAATCTAACTTGGCGTAGCATTTGTGGTGAAAGTGTTTAGAGAATTACGGTACTCAACTAATCGGTTGAAAAGTTATACGACACTCAAGTGATCGGAAAAAAGTTATAGTATTCAAGTGAACGCCGTGCATAAGTTATGACACTTAAGTGATTGAAAAAAAGGTTATGACACTCAAGTAAGCAGCGTATAAAAATTATCACACTTACGGTGTCATTTTCCCTTATTTTTGCTTGGGGGTCAAATTCTATCATTTGAAAGAGGATTTGATCCTTAAAAATTTCAAATGCATAAATGATCTTTTAAACGGATATTTAACTATCAACAGTTAGCCTCTTTGACGGGAACTGCACGTGGCACCGAAATTCCACAAAAAGACAACTATGGATGCAACTGGGGAATGTTGAGACGGAAAACACTTTTATATGCAAAACAGGGTAGATATAATCCCCACGCGTATAGACGTTCAGAACTTTTGTGCATCCATGCACCTGTAAACTATCCTACTAGAGAGCTAGCAAGTCAGATTCCTCACAATCTCTATATTTACGTCATTATTACACATACAAGTGCAACAAAAGATTGCGTATGCATCTTTACCAAAAAAAAAAAAAGATTGCGTATGCATATGAGAATTTTATCTTCCTTCAACCGTAGTAATGGTGAGGGTATTCATGGACCGGATGCTTCCTTCTTGTGATTGGACTTTGTGAACCGGCGAGCTTGGAAATATAAATAGCGGTTGCTTCGGCTGTGCAAGATTGGACTCCCCATTCAGCATCGGAACCACGGCTGACATGTTGGGTCTATCTATGGCATGGTCTTGCGTACAGAGAAGCCCTAACTGAATGCATCTCATTACTTCTGTCGTCGAAAATGCATCAGCAATGGCTGCATCCATCAGGTCCAATCCTCGGCCTTCACACCACAAGTGCCAAGCCTATAACAAATGGTCGATTGTTAGATTATTTCAAGTATTACCCATGGATGGAAACTGAAATGGAGGTATAATAGTTCGAAGTTAGATCTCGCACTTACATAAGCGAGGAGATTGAGATGCTACCCAGGGTAATCTAAACTTGTGTTCTTTTTGCTATTTATAATCTCCAATAGCAGCACTCCAAAGCTATAAACATCAGATTTCTCAGAAAATGTCCCACCCATGGCATACTCAGGAGACATGTAGCCGCTGCAGACAAAATATCATAAGTGGATGGTTCCTGAAGTACAGTTCAAACAAAAAATGATAGACTAAAGGATCATGACATGAGAGGTGAGAAAATTGGAGGGAGATAAACTTCCAACTTGACGCGTAATATATTTCTCATATCTTTTAGCATTTGCATGCAGCGCTGCTCTATAATTACCTTGGAGCGAACTGACATATTGGAACCTTGGATTTACAGGGAAGAGTTTTCTCGATAGTAGTAAAGCAACAGTAGGAACATGTATGAAGGGAAAGGTGAGCACATTTTACTGCTAATAAGCTTTCAAGGTGATGTATCGCCTCATGAGTAAGAAAGCTTACAATGTCCCCACAACTTTGTGAGTATCTACCAAAACTTGAGTGCCTTCAAACATCCGTGCCAGCCCAAAATCAGAAATCTTGGGATTCATCTTTTCATCCAAGAGAATGTTGCTCACTTTCAAATCTCGATGTATGACCCTAAGGCAAGAATCACGGTGGAGGTAGAGCAGCCCTCTTGCGACCCCTTGGATAATGCGGAAGCGTATGCTCCAGCTAAGTATTTTCTTCTCTTTTGAATCTAAAAAAGGCTGCAAACAGAAGAAATGTGTAGTTTTAGTGCCGAATTTTGTTGAAACCAGAGATAAGTTCTTCAAAGAGTGAGACAAATCAAAAAGGAAGGCGTCCAAGCTCTTGTTCGGCAAGTACTCATACACAGGAATCTTTTCTTCTCCTTTAGTGCAGCAACCAAAGAGTTTCACCAGATTTCAGTGTTGAAGTTTGGATATTAGAAGGATCTCATTCTTGAACTCCGTTATGCCTTGACCTGAGCTGCTCGAAAGTCTCTTCGCTGCTATCTCCTTACCATCGTTCAGTTTTCCCTATTTCAAAATGAACATTACTATAAGATCTTGGATGATCTCTTTATTTCCCTCAGAGAATGTTTTCTTTTACCTTATAAATCGGGCCAAACCCTCCCCGCCCGAGTCTGTTTTTCGGGTCGAAGTTGTCTGTCGCGAGGCGTATGCTGTCAAAATCATAAACCATCAATTCCAATGCATCATCTTCCTTCATTTGCTTTTTCCATGCAGTTTCCCTTGGCAGTTCTTCTGATTGATGGCTTCAGCCACTGACCTAAAGAGCCTTGAGATTGCCATTTTCCTAAATTTCGCTGCATTTTAAAGATAGAATGAAATCAACTTAAGATAAGCATGAGAACATGAGAAGCAGAGTAGTGTTTCTATAGCAGTAACTGCCCAGATTCTGAAGCCATGGTTTTACCATTAATTCAAGATTCTTGTATTGCAGTTAGTGCAAAATCACCCTTTGGACAACAACAAACCATACATCTTTTATTACCTCTCCACTTTGAAAGACAACAGACTGAAATACCAGCTCCATATAAGATGATGCCAGAAATAGTACTTAGGCTAATGATAAGTTTTGTCCGCGTAGGTACACCTGAACCTGGGAAAATATATTATAAGAACCACATGCAGTGCAAAACCAAAGGCATATTAATTCAACCTTTTCAACCTGTATCCGCACCCGCACCCGCACCCGCACCCGCACCCGCACCCGCACCCGTATCCACAAGTCAAATAAATAGATCTTCGCCACCCGTGGAGAATTGCTGAGTATCTAGCAGGTCTTTACTCCAAGCCATACATCCTATAGCATTCACATAAGAAAAGGCCAAGCATGAGCAATTTGCTAGGCACCAACTTTGACATCTTTCCGCATCATTTATCAATAAATAATCAGCGGAATTAGGCAATTTCATTTGTTCCATTTTCCAGAGCATATCTTTTTCGACAGCCGTTGAAGATGCTGTACTTGCGGATTTTTGACAATTCAATTCCATTTCCCTAAGGCACCCTCTGGTCCAGTTTCCTCTGTTCATTCTTCATCTGATCTTGGCTTAAAACCTTTTAAGCATATGGAAATAGGTGAACTAGACGAGTTGCAAACTCCAAAGGGGCCGCATATTCCATAAATTTCACATGGGTTAGTTGGTCCCGGTGCCTTCCAGGTTGTAAACCAGCTAGCGTCCCAAAAAAACGCCTCTAGAGATCCTTCAGATGAGATGAAACCATATCCAAAGATGGAGTTGTTGTAATTATTGAGGGTATAATATGATGTTCCCTCCACATTATCTTGCTGGACACTATAGTATCGGTTGTCCACGTTCAATATTCCGATGAACCTGGTTTTATCCCACTGTCCGCTTCTCCAGTAAGGACTTGATCCATTCCAAGTGAAAAGCTGAGGCGGTGTCTCCGGTGTCAATCCTAGGACAAAGCTTCCAAATGACGGATCATCTTCACCTTTCCAGGAAATCAAGTTTTGTTTTGTTCCTGTTTTCACGTTTACACCGATCTTCATGTTTGGCAGGAGAGTGTCGGTTGGCTCATCAAAGCTTTCCCACATTATATTCGCATTCCTGTCTTGAAGAACAAGGTTTCCAAAATCTGAAAGCACTGCTGCAGAATAATTCGACTTTGCCGTGACATTAGTAGACCACACAGTGTTTTGTTGCCCATCAAGAAGCTTAAGATTTCCATCTTCGCCAATTATTAAACTCGCAAATTGATCTGTTCGTCCAAGTGGCTTGCCCCTGTTGGCCACCCAGACAACTTTGGAGGGAGTCATGGTCTTGTACCATATTCCTACGTACTGCTTTGCTGATCCTTTAGGCGTAAAGAACCCAAGCTCAAAGATTTGCCTACTAGAGACTAGGGTCTGGTTTTGAACCAGTGGACTTGATGCAGTTATGCTGTAAATTGTGCCGCTTTGAAGTGCTTGAAGCAGGGAGAAGACGAGCAAAGAACACAAGTGCAGAGTCATTGGACTAATGTGGGACAGATTCAACAAGTATTTGTGAAAAATGCCTTGTAAAACTTCACCTCTTATAAGCAGATCAACAAGGATAAACACGGATTTGCCAAAATGACACAACCAGTGCCATAACTTTTGTTTCATGCTCACTTTAGAGTTGCAAATTTTAATTCGATCACTTGAATGCTATTACTTTAAAAGACGTCAAGTTTATTTGAGTATTGCTAGAATGTCCGATGTGACATTAATTTAATATAAAACCGTCAGGGCCTAATTCCAAAAAAAACCCTCAACTTTACACTTTGTCCTAATTATACCATGAACTTTTTTTTGTCTCAAGAAAACCACAAACTTTTATCCGAGTCCCAAATCTGCCCTCCTGTTATAAATCCGTCCAATTAACGTCAGAAAAAGCTTTCGGGAAGGTCCAGGCGAGGGCCGCTGCTCCTTCCCAGCGGCTGTGGCGGCGGTCACTGGCGAAGGCTTGGCCACCGCCGCAGCTGCCCATTTTTTTTTTCTGACGTTAATTGGACGAATGGGAGGGCAGATTTGGGACTCGGATAAAAGTTTGTGGTTTTTCTTGAGACAAAAAAAATTTCAGGGTATAATTGTGACAAAGTGTAAAGTTGAGGGTTTTTTTTGGAATTAGGCCAACTGTCAGACGTGGTGCACTGGGGAAATGATATCATCTAAGCATTTAGCTATTTCCTTCACCTAAATCGACGAATTAAGGCTAAATCCAACTCAAACCCTAATCCCAAATTAGGTCCAATGGTGGCGAGTCTTTATCCTGTGGGTGCCGCAAAAGGATGCCATGTAGTGAAGGCGCTGGATGTGGCGCTGCTGCAGATTCTCATGGGCCACAACAGTGGCAATCCTTCAAGTTCGTGGTAATGTAGCTTTCTTCCCATGGGCATTGGACTGGAATTTTGGATGTGCTATCAGAGATTTTCGCTTTGAGGCCAGTAGCACTCAGGGCCGTGGATAATGGGGTGTGAAGCAGGCTCGTGGCGATATCCTTCCTCTTGTTTTCCCAGCAACCACATTGGACATCAATTTGGGGGCAAGGAAAGGCTAAATCACGTTTCTACGAGCTTTTAATGATATCATTTTTCTGATGACCCACAATGAACGATTTATATTAATTAATACCAGCTCGAATTTTTGGTAAAAGCATTGGAGTCATTGAAGTGAACGATTTCTATAGACATATGATAATCAAGTGATGGATTAAAAAATTATTGTACCAAAGTGAGTGGCGTACGAAAGTAAAGGCATTTGTAATGTATTTTTCTCCACAGAATTACTACAAAGCAGGGCCTATGAACCAACCTTATAGTGTCTCGACTCTCTTTGAGTTTGCTTCAAATAGGTTCATTTTATAGAATAAATTAGTTTCCAGTTGAGCATCACAGAATGCCGACATTCCATTGGGATGTAGATTTTTTTATGACCAGAAGTGTTTCGTTTGGCAATAGTAAAATGGTTTCGCACGTAATATTTGGGTCCTCCTAACCAATAGAAGCATTTGCGGCTTTTTTTTCCCTTTTTTCCTTATAGAAAATGTGGATATCAAGATACTAAGGAGTTAGGAAACTGAAGTCATCTGCTGAAATTCTGTGTCCACTCTTACTGTTGTATATAAGAATAGGGTGATGACTGGCTATACAGCCCTTAATATTCGTCCTGAGCCGGCAAAGCTAAAACCCCATGATGTTATGTTGTAAGTATATATAGACAAGTTTGTGATATTGTAGACTTGGCAATATAAAGTTGCTAAGGACTTACAGAAAGGAAAATAATCATCTGTATTATTCAAGTTTTTTATTCTCCTTGAATTGGTTCTTCCGTATTCAAAATACTTAGATTTAGGATGGGGTCAATACTTCACAAATTTTGCTGATTGTGTTTCGCTCAAAGTAAGCTTATTGCGGAATTATATTTTCATTTTTGTTACTTTGACAGCTACCCTTCTTTCTTTCTTTCTATGGTTTAGCTTGAAAACGAATTGTTGACTATCCCAGCTCATCTCAACAAGAGGTATCATCTGAAATAGGAAAAATGATATTATAAATGTCATAACTTTTTAATTGATCATTTTTCTTATCATAAAGATGTTCGTTTAAGTGACTATGGTAATTTCTCTTATCAGAGAATCTGACGTGACATTAATCTAATATAAAATTATTTGACATGGCTCGCTGGGTAAGTAATATCATCATAAGCGTGTAGAAAGGACGCTGTTTGACCCTTTCATTGCACCAAATTGACAAGCAACTGATTGCTCAAGAAATTAAAATGAAAGACATCGCCACAAGCCCACCGCACACCGTATTCCGCATGACCCTGAGTGCTGCTACTCGAGATCGCAGCCTCAAGGGAAAATCTCCAATGTTAATACACATAATACCAGTATATCCCACAAAGAGAAAGCTATGTTACCACAAATCAAAAGGATTTCCATCGGGGCGAGCCTCGAGGACCACCAGCCACGCCTTCTCCCCAAGGATGTCCTTCGGCGGCACTTGTAGGACAAAGACTATCCGCTGTTGGACCTAATTTAGGGATGGGGTTAGGGTTTGAGTTGGTGTTGGCCCCAATTCGTCAATTTGGGGTAAGAAAGGGCTAAATGACTCGTTTTTGCACGCTTTTGAAAACATCATTTCCCTGACGAGCCATATCGGACAGTTTTATATTAAATTATTGACATGTCATAAGATTTTTCATCCAATGAAATCGTTGACATTACTCAAGTGAATGTTCTTTCAAAGTTATGATACTTAAGTCATAAGTTAAACATATACGCACCCTATACAAGAATTATGGCACTTATGATGTTTTCTTCCTTTTTTTTTATTTAAGAAGTTCACTCTAGTTTTTTAAACTATAAATTAGGATAAGTAGTTCACCGGAAAATAATATTGGACAGATCTTTCTGTTACAGCGGAAGACGAATAACAAAAACAAACACGTACCTTTACGTCTGGTCACGGGAGCAGGAGGAGATGGAAGGTCGGACAGCGGAGGCACTAGGGCGGCCACGGCCGAGGCATTATAAAATGGGTACAGCTCGAACCTCATGCTGCAGCTCGGAGTCAACGTCCTCCCACCTTGCTTCCCCTGAGGGAGGCCTGCGATTGCCGCCCGGAGGCACGTGTTGCACTTCGACACCGTCAAGTCTGGAGTGCACTGCACGAGCATGTACAGCTTCTGCAAGTTTGTGAAGTTCGCCTCCGTGACTGCGACTTTCTTCCCCGACTTGTGGACCGAAGCCCTCCCGGTGATGTCATCCATGGTCTCACCGAGGACTTCCATGAACCGGGTTGGATTGGTGATGTTCCCGGTGTGGTACATCATGAGAGAAGGCACTTGTTCCATGACCGAGGAGATGGATCCGTCAGAGTACCTCAACATACATTCATCGTACCAGATCACAGAGACTCGCCGGTTGGGGCATCTTTTGAGTATATCCTGTTTTCCAGTGGCCACACAGTCGTTGCACATGGCGGCGTCGACATCGCCACGGCAGAGGAAGAGCCCGTAGACCTGGTTGGGAGGGTTTTGGCCGCCAGTGGCATTGGCGAAGCCATCGGCGCTGTCGGTGGCGGCGGAGGAGAGGGAAGAGAGGAGGATGTTGAGGTTGGATTCGTAGGTGGAGTTGGGAGTGAAGAGGGTGGTGTTTGGGCAGTAGTGCCATAGAAACGTGGGTGCTGATTCAGTACCTACAAAACTTATGAAGAAGAACAGGAGAGAGAGGGAGATAGCGAAGCATGAACTCATCTTTATGTTGATGAATCCCCTGGTCTTGCTGCACAGGCACGGAATCATGGGAAGAAGAAGAGCCATGGTCTCCTCTCCTATATATTTTTGTCGTGGGAACTATTCCAAAAATTTGTTTCTTGTATTTAACGGAATCTAACACTGACCGCGAAATCTGGTAAATAATTGCGAAAAAAAAAATTTTGATAGTGAAAGCGATCTAAAATATGGGGTTAGCCTATTAAAACCTTAATAATTATACCTGTTGGATTGCCAATATTTTTATTTGTCAGATGTTCAATTGGTGGTAATCCAACGGCTACAATTGCAAGCAAGGTCCTGCTTAGTGGAATCACAGTAGTAATCTAATGAATTGGAAATTGACAGATAACAAATTCTGTTCATCAGAGTGCATTGCTAATAATATCGAAGAGAAATATTGGAATATAGACTTATTCTATTAAAGGCAGGTGGCAAGTATTTGTTTTGGGACCCGCTGTTCTTACTGTTTCTTAATGTAGGATTGATATAACCTATTAGATTAAGCCTACGCGATAACTTGTTGTGCACCATGTAGTCTACACGATGATATGTAAATGATGGATGACATAAAATAATGACTAGACTAGTGGCATCAAAGTGAAATCGGAGCAATTTTATGGTCACTTATTATAGGAAAAATGCAATCGAAATTAGCTTCAACTACACAACTGAAAGTTTGGAAGGTGAAATCGAAATTTGGGGGTCGAGTTTTGAAATGTCGTAAAAATAGTGCGGAAACCAATGAATCATGTAATTTAAGTCAAAAGCGAGAGAACAAAATTATCAAAGAAATTAACGAGGAATGGTAATGACACTGGATATACACATAAATTAATGCAAGTGTCAATATCTATTCTTCATAAGAGCTTGCCAGAAAAAATCCAGTATGAATTTGAGTACAGAGCTTACAATCACTCGATAGCTAAAGTATTTCTCAACCCCCAATTACACCCAAAACAAATGTACGAGTGTTAGTGCACAATCTCTTACAAAGAAATCACACAGAAAAATTTGAGACAAAATCTTAACAATCTTCTTATTTACTCTAATGTTTATTTCCACCGAGTAGAATTACATCTTTTACATATACATGATTTATATCCAAAAGAAGAAACTCCTTCTAGGAAACATTGTCAAACTAGGAAATCACTCAAACTAAGTGTGACATACTCAAATTTCGACCCATTCAGAATGTAATGAAATGATTATATTCATTGATGTACTGTTAGTTGAATCTCGCTCTGAATTGATCACTCATAAGATGACTAATCAATAGGGAAAGGTTATTAAGAAATTAAGTACACACGACCTGATAACTTGATCATGGATTGACAATTTGACCGCAAGGATTGATGAAGGACAATTTTGAGCTATTATAGACCGATCAAGAAATGGTTATAGAATGATTTGCTAATAGTATACAATCGAATCGCGGATGATTCCGCCTGACCATTATATGAATTGCGAACGACCCTACACCAATTCCTAATAATTGTGTACTTCGGAACTAGTGATTGACTCCTTGCAATTACATGACAACTGAGGTCACCTATGATTCGAGAAAGCTTAAATGTGAATTGATATCAAATCAACCACAGGTAGAATATGCGTAACTCCTAAAAACCATCCGTTAGTCTGAGATATACTAAAATCGCAATTGATCGATTTTGATCATGAATTAGAATATGAATTTGAGTATCAAACTTGCAAGGACTTCAAGACTAAACTATTGGACGTTGCCTCATTAAACCACCTGTTTAGTGGTATGCACGAAATTTTCGAAAAAGGGGTCAATGGGCCGAGAATTGGAGCCCACGAAGAAGTGGGTCGGATGTAACAGCCCGAATTTCGATGTAATTTCGGGATCAATAAAACTGATATTATTTCACATTTCATTTTAGTAAGTCTCGCACAAAGCCGATCACTCTCGAGATACTAACCAATGGGGTATGGCTAACTAGAAAACGGTACGTGGACCGGGGACCCTATCGTGAAACGGACACCGATCACGAGAGACGTTGAGAGAATATTTTGGGCCAACGTGGGCCGATCATAGGAAAGGGTAATGGATTGGGTTTGGCCAAGGCCTACGATGTACAATAGGGACGCGGGTGATTCTACAAGACCGAAAGTACACGTGGCCAACCAGTCTTGAACTTGAACCGAACGATCGTGGTCTCTGGAAACTAGTGATAATTTCTCATTCTCTCAATGATCGAGACCATTACGATATGGATAGCCCTAGGTCAATACGCGTAACCTCTAAATAGCCACCCGTTAGTGAGAGACCCTGAAATTGAAAGTTTAGTGAGTTTTGTTCATGGAATTGGGCCCGGATTTTGATGTCAATTTTTGAAGGCTTAAGAGACTATTTTTGAGAATCTAATGTCATATTACGCTGGCCACACACTTTTGGAGTTAGTACGTGTAAAAATTGGAATTTCGGTCCGGGGGTGAAAAATTACGATTTTGCCCCTCGAACGCCAGCATTGCTTTTTGAGGCCAAATGAGGTTATTTTTTGAGGCCGACGCCATTTTTGGGTGGCCACGCATACCAGGAGTCGTTATGGCCAAAAATTGGAATTTCGACAAAAATTAAAAAAATAATATTATTTTATTTCTGAAACTTTGCAGTCGATTTTCGAGAGCTTAAAAAGTGAATTTCGCGAATCCGATACCATATTATGTTGGCCATGCATATATGGAACACGTATATGCGAAAATTGGAATTTCTCCTTGGGACCAGAAAAATGACGGTTTTGCCCCTGAGCTAATTTTTGGTCCGAATTTTTTGGGAAAATATTTGGGATAATTATCAAGGGTTATCAGCTCAATTATTGGGGCCATTGACCATTTTACTCCTCACTTTTTAGATAAGGATTAATTAGAACCGTTAGATTAGGGGCGTTTTGGTCAAATCCTTGCGGATCGTGACAATGGCGCCCTAAATTGCTATGTTTTGACCAACTTGGACAGCTTTCTCTCTCCTTAACCCCTCCATTCGGCCAGACCAGCCCCACCAGCAGCTTTCTCTCTTTTTCTCCCTTTCTCTCTCTCTCGGTTTGCCTCGTTGGAGCCTCGCCGCCATCCATCGGGCCCGTGCGCGTACCGTGCCTCCGTGCCTCACCGTCGACCACCAGCCCCCTAGCCTCAGCCCTCGGCCTCACCGACCCCTTTTTCTCTCTCTTTCTCTCTCTTTTCCCCCCTTTTTTCTCTCTTTTTGTCCGGCAATTAGGGCGCGGGCTTTGCGGGGCACCGGATCACCCGAGCTGCCACCCGGCCGTCCCAAGCTCATGGCGTCGCTATTCACCGTGGCGTGCGGTGTCCACCCGGTACTATATGCCCGTCTGGTCCGTACACCCGTGCACGTCGTTGTCGCTGGGAATTAGCCGCCGGTGTCACTGTTCACCAGTGATCGACCGCCGTTTCCCATAGTTGTGACCTTGGATTAAGTGAGTAAAATCTCTAAATTCGGATTAGGACTAATAGTGCATTTTTCTGGACTGGTTTAGGAATGATAGTACTGGCAGTGAAAAATATTGTGTACCGATTGATAGGAATTATTATCGAGAAAATTGTAGTGAATCATTGAGAATTTATTGGGGAGAGTAATTAGATTGATTGGCCAATTTAGGAGCCTATTGGTGGAATTACTGGGTATGTCCGGATTGACTGGTTGTACGTAATTTGTACTTAATTGTGATTGATTTTGTAATGCCATGTCGCATGTCGTGTGGTTGAATTATGTGGAGTGCGATTGGACAATGATTGGTTTGAAATTAATTATTGATTTGTGAATCGCACGTTAGGCCACACGGTATTAATTGGGCCACTTGAACACGTGTTGTGATATTGAGTGTTTGAATTTCATTTGGTGCTCATGGTGCATTGTATTGCATAACATGGATATGCATTGTGTATGTCAAGAGTGAGGCATGTGATGAAATTATGCGAGAATGCATGTCTGCCATGAGCATGTGATCACCTAAAATACTCTGAAGCATTATACGCTGGGTTCAGATAATAATGAGTTGTGTGATCACCTAAGGACCTTCGGGTCGTGACTTTCGAGTCGATACCGTCCTCATGCACTTTGAAGCAGGACGATGCCCGGTACGTCCGGAAGACAACCATCCTCATGCACTTTGAAGCAGGCTCTGGTTCGTAAGGAGATCGGTATTGCATCTCATGCACTTTAAAGCAGGCTAGAGACACTGGGCCAGATCGGTTGCTGCGCCTCATGCACTTTGAAGCAGGCTAGACGCACCGGGCCGTGAATATTGTTGACTCGAATCGTAATAAATAATAAATTGGGCAATTGCCAGTGTGCCAATGTGGGCCAGTGGGCCAGGAAATGCACGTGACATGTCGACGACATTTGCTTGCATGAACATGCATGGACTGGCACGCGAAAGTGTGAGAATCGGTGCATGAGCATGTGATTGGCATACGTGTGATTATGCGTGCCACGTATGTGCTGTGACTATTATATGTTGATTTGTCTAACTTGTAGGGTCAGAAAATGGTTTGATTATTGTTGTATTGTGATTTAAATATTTGTTTCCAGTCAGGAGATTGCATGCTAGCCTAATCTAGGTTTAGGGGTTGAACTCGCTAAGATTCGTCTCACGGTTGTGTAAATCGAAACTTTTCAGACCCCCAGCCGTGAGGATGGAGAGACCACCGACTCTTTTTGGGATCCTTGTACAGATTCGGGAGTATACCAATACCTACCCCTCAGGTAATGGGGAAGCTTTCGTGAGGTATCAATCAATAGTATATGTGGAGATAGGCGAGTATTTTTACCAGAAGCAGGAGTACGTGGCATGGTGCCATCGGGATGCCGATGGAAATGTGGGTGAGCCCCTCAGGACCTTTGATATCCCGGTCGATGATGTTGGGTTGATGCAGCCAATTATAGTTGATGGTGAGGTGATTGACCCTGAAATTACACTCGAGTGGATGATGCATGAGGAGGAGGTGAATGAGGAGCCTGAGGTACTAGCGGAGAACCCCGAGCTGATGGATGAGGAGGAGGATGAACCTGAGGCCATGGAGCAGGACGTAGAGGAGGACGGAGAGGTGGCAGAGCTGGGATCAGATGAGGAGGGGTTCGAGCTTTACCTTGACCCAGAGTTGGAGCTGGACTCCGAGGATGAGCGAGCCCAGGCAATGGATTCGGAGGAGTCAGGGTCTAGTGAGGACGCCTCCTAGGAGTTGTCAGAGGATTCTTCCAAGTCATCCGATCCTGATTGAGAGCCATAGGGTCGTCCAGTGTCCTAAGTTAGTAGTGAGGGCCGCTACTTTTTGGACCGTAGCCCTCTATCTGAGTTTTATCCTAACCCCCTTAGCCACTTATCCCTTTTTTGACCAAGTGGCTACTGATCATGTGTGCCATTTTGTTTGTACTTGTAAATACTGTACAAATGATTTTTAATAGTAATATAAATGTGTAATTATTTTCTATGATGGTGTTTGATGTATGGCTATCCTTGGCTCATATTGTAATTTTCTGGGTTTGTTTATTTTATGCTTCCGCTTGTGCTTGATCTCTGTATGGGTGTGGGTCGACGGCGCTTTCTGGGACGTTGCAGCCAAACGACCGAAGGTGGGATGCTCGTGCTTCGTGGGATACGGGGCGTGACATCGGATGAAGGCCCAATGGGCCTCAAGCCCATTGAGGTTCGGCCATCTTAGGCCCAACCAAGCCCAAGTGGCCCCAATCAAGCCAATGAACCATTTTAGCCCATTCTCTATCCTTTTAAGCTCAAACTTGATTTATACGAGCCCATACAAAATTCTAGCCCATATACGCGTATAGTATTTTATACTATACTTTGTGAAAAGACCGTTTTGCCCTTCTTGCATTAGATGAGAAGTGACAAAAGAGGAGTGAAAAGTCTTGGATATTAATGAGAAATGATGAATTTTTGGGGACTTGAACTTGGCTTGAAGAAGAAGCCCTTCTAGAGAGAAATATCTCTCATTTTCTCTCACTCACTCTCTCTCCTTACCCCCTCTTGCACTGCCCCCTCCTCTCTTCATTCTCTCTCTCATTTTCTCTCTTGTTCTTCATATTTTCCTCTTGATTTTTCACCGTTGCCACTCCCTTACCGCCGTGCATCACCACTGCCTCCTGCCACCGTCGCAACCACTTTGAGCCATCCTCACCACCATCCGTGTGCCGTCCACCGCTTGTGCTGCTTGTCCAAGCCACCACTGCCAACCTCCTCACTCCTCGCCATGAGCTACCGCAACCCCTTGCCGTCTCCAAGCGGAGCCGCTCGTCGCTCATGCTGCTGTCGTCGTTCTTGCACAACTGGCATTGTTAACGAGTGAGTTAATGCTCTAATCCCTTAATTATTATGTTAAACTTGCTTAGGATTAGATTAGACTAAGTTAATTATGCTTAGTGCTAATTATGAGGGATTAGTTGACAAGCTATCATGATAGGTGATAGGCATAAGTGATAAGATATAGCGATAGGTGATAAGTGGACTTGATGAGCTGTCAAGGAAATGACGATAAGCTATCGACAAAAGGGTGATAAGATATTGTCAAATGGACGATAAGCTATCGGTATTTGAGTGATAAGCTATCGATTAATTTAATGATAAGCTATTACCAAGGGGGCGATAAGCTATCATTAATTGAATGATTAGTTATCGCAATTAGGGCAACAAGTGGATATTATATGGGTGTTTTCTACTTGAGTTAAGTGTGAATTATGCCGTTTCATGCTGTTTAATGCCTGCTTTACCCTAAAAAATATTTGCCCTATGTGAAACCTTGTTAGTTATTTTTTTAAAAGGGTTTTGGTGGACATATAAATAATAAACCCCGAGGTGTCTGTTTCATATGTCAAGTTTTATAAGTTAAATAGGGCAGGGATGTTTAAAAAGGGAAGCATGCAAAATTTGACAGTTTAATTGTGTGTATGTGTTCACTTGTGAATTTATTACTGCATTTTTTGACATGAAAGTTGCAGTATTTTGATCTGTGAGCACAACCATGTCTGCATTGACTAATCGTTAAGAAATAAAATGGGCTTGAGTGGTAGTTGTGCTCATATGGTCACATAAAGGACCTTGTCACCCAACAAGAGTTTTGGGACAATGCCCGATTTTCCTTCTATCAAATGCCGAGTCGCGGTTGAGGCTAGATTGATGCTCCTTTATGGAATGCCGTCTATGGTGGAGGTCCTAGACGTTGTCATGCCTGATGGGGCAGGCTGATACTCGATCATGCTGGAAGACCACTAACCCTTGGGTTGTACTGTAGCCCTGAGTGGTCATAATAATTAGAACATGCATGAGTGCATTGTGTATGTGGAAGCTTGTTAAGTGTTCTGATTATGTTATATGCTTATTGCATTGTTTGTGGCATGTGATGGCTTATGTCGTGCAGGGTGTGTGCCAAGGCAAGGTAGATATGCTTACTGCTATTTGATGGATTATTTGTTTATGTTGGATTGAATTGCCTACTCCTGTATATAGTTAAGGCAAAGCGAGGGTCGCTTTGCTATTGATCTACTATCAATTTATTGCTACATATTTTACGTGCACCCGAGGCAAGTTTACTTCATAAACGAGGCTTAGGTTGTTAACTTACTGAGATTTATATTTCATTCGTTGTTATTAACTGTTTTCCAAGGCCTTAGAATAGTGAACCACCCGAGGCTGTTTGGGGTACCGCAGGATATGGATAGTATTATTACTACTCATCGTTTTCCTGGCAAGCCGCATATGTTTTAGCACCACCTGTATACTGTGTGGATGGATGAGGGTCTAGCTATGTGGATCCCTCATCAATTCCAGACATGGTTCATCTATGAGGGCGAGAATCTATTCGGCCCTCTGAGGGGCTTCGATGGTCCTACATATGCGAGCTTTGGCTAGGAGGTCTGGGACCCTATGGATATTGATCCACTTGACGGGTCAGTGGAATGTCCCGAGACCAACCCTGATCTTGAGTACCTATTGGATTATGACTCGTTAGAGCATGATCCCGACTCACCCTATTTTGACTAGTAGTCTCGCGATTTTAATAGTACTTGAGGGACATGTCTGGCCCCTGTTCTTTTTGGATGACCCACTTTTGGATGGAGTAGATTGACCCCCAGCCCAATATTTTTTTGGTAGGCTTGTGAGGAAAGGTGACCTACTTGAAGGGCTTGTCAATGTGTTTCCTTGGGGTTAATCAAGTGAATAAATAAAATGGAGCTTTGGCATGACTGATGTTGATTGTTACTACTATCCGTGCTATTTATTGTTATGATTGGACGATTGTTGTCGCTTCCACATGTGTATATGAAAGATAAAATGAAAGGTTGGCAATGATTCTTGGGACATCGCATTCTATTTACCTAAGTGAAATAGGGGTTGTCGCGTACTCGAGGGTCGGGGCGTGAAATTAAGAAACCTACCCAAATTAGAAAATTTACTTGAATCGGTTCCTTGAGTAACTCATAACATATGCTGACAAATCTCCACCTTAGCTCAATGTTTATAGCCAAGTTGTACTGATTATCATCCATGTTGGCTCTCCTAATGCTTCGACGGGTGCTTATTTTCTTTGAACCCTAATTGAGATCTAGCAAAGTTTAATTCTCCACAGTTGCGATCTTCTTTGAAATTTAGTTGAATCGTCATTATGTTTGTTCTGTCCTTCACTTTTGTGATCATCTTCACAACAACCTTGTCCTTTGCCATGAAATCCTGGACCATCTCATTATTGACACCGTGATCCATTTGCTCTACTGGTTTTGTCTCAATGTTCATCTAACGAAGCATACCAGTCTTGTAGAGATCACATCTTTGCTGACTAGAAAAGTAGTAATTGAGGATCAATATACAATAGCTGGTAGCCTTTCACTCCATATGCATAACCTAGAAATATACACTCCTTCGTCATCGGCACAAGCTTACCGTTACTAGCATGAGCATATGCAAGACATTTGTATAGTCATAATCCAGAGTAATCTATAGATTTCCCTAACCATACTTCCTCAGGAGTTTCCACTCAATAGTCATTTTCATTACTTCAGCCCAAAATACCTTGCCTAGTCTTGCATATGCAAGCATGCACCAAGCTCGCTCAAGTATAGTTTTATTTCTACGTCTTGCAATGGCATTCTGCTATGGTGTCTTAGGTATGTCGAGGTGTCTCATAATTCCTTCTTTTGGTTGGATGCAGTAAAAATCATCATCACTTAAACTTCTTGAATTGATCGAACAACTGGGATTTGTGCTTCAGAACATATACTCAGACGTTTCTTGAATAATCGTCAATGAATGTTAGCATATATTGGGCTCCTTCTTTCGAAGACACCGAAGATGGCCCTAGCAATTGAACTAATGTAATCAATTGGTTGGTTCATCTAATGCACATCTATACTGTGACTTAGCACTACTTCCCAAATGTGTCGTGCTCACACAGGTCCAGCTTTCACGTTTTTTGACCTTTTGACAACCCCCAGTCACTCAGTGCCATCATAGTTGCCTCAATCATGTGCCCCGACCGCATATATCATAACTAAGTCAATTTTGAGTCTGACTCACCTAATAAAACTATAGCAAATCTTGTCACGATTTCTCATAGTAGTTGACAGAGAGAACTTACCTTTTTCCTCTTCATTATTGTCATGGCGCACCGACAAATCATTAGCACTTCACCTTTAGTAATGTTACTTATACCGATATCATCAATAGCCTATAAAGAAATAAGGTTCTTCTTGAGTTCAAATATATGCCTTATGTTTGTAGTATACTGTCTACCCATCATGCATCTGATTTTGAGTTGTTATTATACCCATAACCTTATAGGCTGTGCCATCCACCATCAGAACTCTACCGTTAGTCTCAGTCCGGCTAGTAGTGAACTAGTTCTCATGAGGTGTCATATGATAAGAACACCCTAAATCTAGCACCCATTGGTCTCCTGATGAGCTAGTATCACGCACAACATAGTCTTCACATCGTTAGTGCTCTCCTCGGCAATATTTGCCACACTGCTTGTGTCATTTTACACAGCATCCATGTTTCTCAACTGTGGACAATCACTTTCACGTGATCCTTGTTCATTCTATGGCACAACTTCGACCTAGTTTCACCTCTGCTACTAGACCTCCAATGTTCATCTCTACCTCGAATCTCGAGCCCCTGTGCTACATCTTGCCCCAGATCATGATCTCGCAACTTCTTTAACTACTGCTTGCAAAACAAGGCTGATTTTACCTCTTTTGAGGTAATCACAGTATGCCCTTGTAACATTGAATTGTAAAGTGCTCCCACGATTCTAGTAAAGACGCTAATAACATTATGCCTCATTTTTCATTAATTAGGGTTTCATCGACGTTCTTCAAATTCATCATGAGTTTTGTTAAGCTCATCTATATTGGTTTGGATGGAAGCACCTTTAGCAAATCAAATCTGAAATAAACCTCTGCAGCATATATAGATTATTATTTCAACCCTTTGTTACACAAAGGGCATGAATTTTTGCCTAACAGAGCTACTTCATTCTTCTTCTCGACTACTTCTATTAACACCTCATCTGATTGATTCAATAGGATTATACTCTTTGATTTCTCCGTCATCTCTACCTTATAACCTCTTTAATCAGTTATGACAATTCATCTTTGCCATTCAACGTCATCGCTAAACCTTGGGTTGTTAATAGCGCACGAATCTTAATGCTCCACAACCCAAAGTTGTTCTTGCCGTTAAACTTCTCAACTTCTACTTTCTCTCAAGAGATAATTGCAACAACAAAATTTCTAGACAATGATTAGACAAGCAAAAACCCCAAATCAAATTTAGAAGTCCTAGTCTTAGCTATGATACATTTGACGTAAAAATAACACAAAAGCTACCAGATCTTGTAATTTAAGTCAAATGTGAGAGAGCGAAATTACTAGAGAAATCAACAGGAAATGATAATGACACAAGAGATTTCCTTGATTTGGTCCAAGTGTAGGTACCTACTTTATGAGGAGAGCCAGCTGCCAAAGAAATCCATGATGAATATGAAGAGCACAAAGTTTACTATTGCTCAATATATCAAGTGTTCCCAACCTCTAATTACACCCAAAACAAACCCACAAGTATTTCTCACAATCTCTTATAGAAAACTTACAGATAAAAATTCTAAGATTCTTCTTGTTTGCTCTAGTTTGTGTACATTGAGTAGAATTCTATTTCCTATATATACATGGTATTTGCATCCAACATAGAAAACTCCTTTTAATAATCTACTCAAACTAGAAAACTTACTCAAATAAGGAAACTTAATTGAATCCGGTTTCCTTTACAAACTCAAGACCTATTCTACCATGAACATTTAAAATATGAATTTTTTTTTCCACGGGACATTTTTAAAAGTTATAAAATTTATTAATAGTGTTAAATTATGTGTTGAGTTTGATTCGTAGACGATACTCATACTCGTTGGAAGATTTTGACTTGTTCAGAATTTGGTGTTGCCTTTTACATATAATTATCTTGGATTATAATAGATATATATATAATCTCAAGATCCAGCAGAAGAGATACGGTGGTGTGATCTTCCATCCAAGTTTGATCGGTTGACTGAGATTTGGGCGTCTTCAACAATCACGTACAGTGTGTTTCTTTTTCCTGATAAACCGCGCAGTGAAAAAAACAGTGCCCCACAGTGCCTTGCCGTCGTGGGATTCCTTCAAGCAAAGTGAGCAAGCTGCCGCACGGAGAAAGACGAGGGACGAACGGACGTTTATTGTTCAGCCGCACGGGAAAGCTTTTGCTTTGGCTTGAACACACGGTGATTTGTACTGTGAGTTTTATATTTGTAAATACTTTGAATTTGTGCTTAATTTAGGTGTGAGAAACACTCGAGTATGTGACTGATTAAAGCTTTGATTCTCCGATTATGATAAATTATTTGTTGTTGGCTCTCTCTATAGTTATAGGTATCGATATTCAAATCGAATCACGTGAATCTTTGACGTTCTTTATTATTTCTTCTTTATTTCTTAGGTGATTTTACATTGACTTAAATTGCAAAATATCTGTAATTGCAAAATCCGATATTTTGCACGTTAATATTACAATAAATAGTTTAAATCATGCAAAGCCATTAGATAGTTTTTGTTTCTTCGGGAAGGTCAGAAGAGATCTTTACAAGTCAACACAAACCGGCGTGAGATTTTCCTTAGAGTTAAGGAACCCTAAAGTCCATTAGATAATTAACGTTAAATCGACAGGAGTTGGGGTTAGTTCGGCCATCAGTATCCAGGTCTAAAGACGAGTAAGATGGACGGTGAGGATGGAAAGTAGCATTTGCCCTCGTACGATGTTGATTAACCAAAGTCAATTGCGGGAGTTGCACTCTTCCTTGACTCCAACGCGGGGAGGCTGGAAGAAGAAAAGTCAACATATGTATCCCGGGACGTCGTTGTGGAGAGAGACAGAGAGAGATGGGGATGGAAGTAATTTTGGTCACGCTTATAGCTTTGAATTTTCCATCAAATTATGGAAATCAGAGGAATACTTCTGATAGATTCAATTTGAATCATACGATTTTACGCAACACGGCCTAAGGAAGGACCAGACCCTCCGAAAACGTTTCATTCAAGTAACATCTTTTTTATTGGAAAAGAAAATGAAAATAATTTCTTTTTAGGTTTGTTGTGACACTCTCTAATCTAATTCACTCGAGAAATTACTCACTTTGATCCATCTTATATTGACCCCACAGTTTTGTCTCTAGGAGACCACCCATCTTTTTTTCTTTTTTCATTAGACACGTTTAACATTGGATTTCCAATGCTGAATTGTATCATTCTATCAAGAAGTGCCTCTTATGAGTTAGTTCCAAGTTCACACGCAGTTCAAAAATTGTTTCTATATTGAGTTTTCAGCTTTTGCTTAATCTAAAATGTTCTTGTCATGAAAATTCTATAGCCTTGCTTAAATAATGGGCATTTGATGAAAAGGAAAAGCAACCATGTCGTGATCTCCTTGGGATTTGAAACGACATTGTCAAAAAATCTCAAGGAGTTCCTCTCCTTGTGTAAACTTTGGGAATCTACTTTACACGAAGGACGAAGAATGGTATTGAGCACGTGCAAGAGACAGCGAAACATGGAAGTTAGTTGATTCGTAAAAGAACATTATGCTACTATTTAAGCTTAGCGATGACCACTTATCATCCCATATAAAATGTTTTTAGGCTGCATTCACTTTTTCCCAAGGATATGTAATCGCTGGCTCTAATATAGCTAGGTTATGGAGCCTTAGAACTCATTAGTTCAACAAGGGACAAATTAGCATCGAAAGACAGTGTTGAGTATGGCAAAAAGTTGTGGAAGATATCTTTGATCCAGCGGTTAAGGAGTTCGAATCGGTGTTATTAATTAAAGTGCACAGTTTGGTCCATTCTCTTGCTACCATTATGGTACAAAATGATTGTTCTATTGTTGGCTTTGATACTGTAGAGATTTCATAAGGAATTCAGTGCATTTTGTTCTCTAGCACTTCATCAAAGAATATCTCAAATTTCGCGTGCAATTAGATTTCACCTTAAAATTGATGATGGAATTATTTTAATTCCAGGACATCTTACAAAAGGTATTTCCTTGGCATGACTTTCAAGCATCCGAAATAACTCCACAAATTCTAACAATATGTTGAAAGACCAAGCAGTTCCATTCGGTGACATAAATATAAACAGCAAGAACCATCTATGTTCAAGGAAATTGAGATGTAAATGTGACAAATTCGGAGGGTAATATAAAAAGTCAGTTCACATAACTATTAATTTTCAAACGCAAACAATAACAACCAATTGACTGAAGAGAACTTAATGAGATCAGAATTATAGTGTCATGAGACCTACCTGAATGACAAGCATAAGAACAGAAATAGTCACCAACATTTTCTACTTGTTGAATTCAGATTCTATATACATTCAAAAAGCAACAGTCGACACGATAATACAGGAGCATGAAACTACCTTGACTCTCCCTTAATTCAGAGATCATAATAAGATACGCCCACTTCACCTACAAGTCAAAAGACATACTTATTGGGAAGGATGAACATGGTTACCAACAAGAACCTACAGCATTAAATCCTCAACTTAAGATTATTTCCAGTGATATCATGGACTGTATGCAAAGTTGATATTATTCAAGTAATATCCACCATTTCTTGGAAAATAATCTCACAAACGACATTCAAGAACTGCTCAATTTGAAGACTCTGATGCTATGACATAATTGTCAAGAGGGTAAATCTCCCATTATGAAGAAAGCATAGTAGGGTAAACATAAACTACTGTCCATCAGCCAATATTACTGCCACCAATACCTATATCCATATGTATCCAAAAAAATTCCAACAAGAAGAGAACTACATCAGAAAACAAAAAAACTGTTACGGTCCAGCATCTGACGTTTACTTTACACAAACTTACTGGTATATCAATATGTGTCAAATACTTTTATCTAGAATATTTTAAACTGCCTGCCTGCAAAGAAGACTGACAACATGATCTCCTGATGAGGTGGCCACAATTAGCATTACATAGCTAGCTGTAATAAGAACCAAAAGACAGAACTCCACCACACAAAATGGCAATAAAAACTAGCAAATTTGAAATAATGAGGATAAGGAACTCTATGAACAGAAAAACAGCAAGCATACTCCTCCTTAAACATTGTAGAAAAATCATATGAAGAACCGTTATCAAAACACAAAACTAACAAATGCTCAATCAAAACACATAGTACGCACTCGCACTACAAAATGAAAGCTTACAAGAACTACACTCCAGATGAAGGGAACAAGATACAAGACAGAAAATGCGCCACTTAAATGCGACAGATCAGAACATAAACAATACAACTCCTAATAAAGCCAATTCTAAGCTTGTTAAACTTCCAGAAATTATAAGCATCCATATAGCAACTGAGAAACGTAAAGGAAAATCACTTGATAACAAACAAAATTCTAATAGTAAACCAATGAGCACCGCTGATAAAATTAGTCTGCAGCTGAACTATGTATACTACCGGAAAACATTGGCAACTCATCAGCAGAAACCAAACTAAGCTGCTCACAAGCCAACAGACAATTCACATACAAGAATCCGAAAACCGATACAGATAAGAGCTTCATTTACCTTGTTGATGTGGGGCAAAGAAGAGTCCCTTGCTTGTCTATCTTGCCAACTCGAATCGAAACAAGAGGCATGCAAAAGCATCTAGCCAGTATTCCAACTTCCGCAGGCTCGAAATGCTGATGATTAAAAACAAAAGCAAATCCAGGGAGCTAAAATCAAACAACATGAACAAATTACCCAAACCATCTCAACAGCGGTCCACTCATGTAATATCTCATAAGGGACTCTGAACCATCCGTACGAAAATTAAAATTGAAAGGAGACTCCCCATCATCAGTAGCACGGTAAAGCGTTTACCCCTCACAGGCCACCAAAATGTAGCCATACATACTGCACACACCGCGATTATCTCGAAATTAATCCTCAGCCAATGAAATAAGCAAAAAAACCCTAACGCTACGAGCCAGATAGACACTCAATCCGGATCGAACAACCGATCCTTAGCCGCGTTGCTCGACCCACTCGGCTTCGACAATGGCTTCAATCTCTCATCCGTGCGGCAGGCCCCGACCACTTGCATATCGAGCGCCTGCAGAACCCTCTCCTCCCGATCGCTCCGCTGCATCAACAGCTCTCCGTTGCCTCCCCCGATGAAGACGTCCGTCAGCCTCTTCGCCATCCCAATCTCCTCGGCTGCCCCCCTCGAGACCCTCGAGCTCGGCCCGCACTCCACTAAGGACCCGTCGATCGGCACGGATTCTTGAGGCTAGTCGCGGTCGGTGGCGTCCGGCCGGTTCTCGCCGTTTTCCATCGCCGAGCTAAGCCATGGCGATCTCGATCGCACCTCGCCGAATTCAGGCGAACCGGTGGAAGAAACTCGAGATAACGAACCGGAAAACCACCGATTCCGAGCTCCGAGGGGGCGGAAACCACCGCCGAGGTGAGAACAATGCGAGAAGGGGGAGGGGAATATTGTTGCCGTCCATCGTCGGAAGCGCCGCCGAATCGATCGGGTTTGGAGCCGGGAAAAACCCTAGACGTGTGCGGCGATTGCCGGAGACCGCAAGAAGCAGCGCCGGATTCGGGATCGGACCTACGAATTTGCGACGATGAGGCGTCGAATTCGCCGGAGACGCGAGCAAATTAGAGGTTGGATTTTGGAGATCAGGGCGAATTGAGAGGTTTGGGGGTGGGGAGAGGGAGAGAGAACAGAGAGAAAGAGAGAGAATCGGGGCCAGGGGGGCTGACAAAAAAAAAGTTAGCGATCGGCGGCTAACTCCGTGGCTATTATCCACGGATTTAGCCACGGTGAGGGGCTTATGGTGAACGTCTTATGGTCAAAGTCGGATTTTCGGCACTTTATGATGAACGTTTTTTAAAAAATTATGGTATTTAAGTGAGTGTTGTTTAGATATTACGGCACTCAAATGATCAAAAAAAAATTATGATACTCAAGTGAGCGCCGTCGAAAATTATTATGCTTGTAGTATCATTTTCCCCTTTTCTTGCTTTCATAAGGATTGTCCGTCAAATAAGGGATTGTCGAAAAAGAAAATGATGACCCCAAAATTAAGGCAATACTATGCAAATGTTAATGTCACCAATCCACGTGCAAGCTCACGGATTATAAGGAAAAGAAGGGGAGCTGTGGCCGAGGACCTATTTTTAAGAGAGAAACCATGCTTTTTGTTTGGAACTTTGTAAAATCTTCACCAATTTTTTTTCTAATTAAAGGTAATGAAGACGGCGAACCAGATGAAAATGTTGCTCATGGCATATACTTGCACTTGAGGCGAATTTCGTAAGCTCTTAGTGGAAATTTATTTGCCATTTTCGGAATTCGGCAGTACTAAAGGTTGTCTTCTAAAACTATGTTTTAGCTTGTGAAGAATTGCGGTGAAACTTTAAGTCCAGTGGAGTGGAACTTGCTTTTGGAGAGCCCATTACTTCCTGGTTGGAGGGTGGGACATTTAATACAAGTCCCAAGTGTTGCCTAAGCCAAAGACTCAATTGGACTAATAAAAATGGTGGAATTAGGGCCCTTGAAGGTGTTGCATGTGGGCGTTCGTTTCTGGATGAATTTTGAAGGCTGAATTACCTTGGAGGCTAGAAACCTGGTGGTAAGCTCCTTTCAAGGTTCTGAGACTGTTCTAGGTTGGTTGGTAGCTTGAATCAAGCTTAGTTGTTCTAATTTAACGATAATATTTGTATTGGGTGGTGCAATTTGGGGGTTAGCTTGCTGTCCTTGGTGTTTACAGCTTGTGCTCGGAAGTTTGGTAAGTGAAATTCTTGGTTTAAAGTTTGATTAATCACCTCAATAACCAAGGTATTCAAATTGGCTAAGTTTATATTGTTGTGGAATGGTCTAAAATTTGAAAATTTGACATTCAAAGTTATGATAAATGACTATATAAGTGAGATATCAAATCTGCCAAATTTGATGTTTGGTTGATTTTATAATTAAATGAAAAGTTATGCTTGACGGGCGGGAAATTAATGTGCTTTAAATTCCCATGTGGCATCATCCACTTCCTTTTGTCATGTGGACCATCATTGTGTGATAAATGAATGATTGTTCATATTATCTCGATTTATTGGAATGCGAATGTTGCTTTTATGTGAATTAAATTAAATAGTCATCGAAAATGGAATATATGGAACTGAGTTGAGTCAAATCGATCTAACAAAATTATCGTGAAATGAACTGATTGAATGTTTATGATCTTGTGAGTTATGCCATGCATATCGTTACCCGACCCAGCCATGACCTTTTTCCGCATCTTGATTGATGCCCCTATTGAGGGAGACTTGTCACCCTATTGAGAAGAGATCTTGAGATGGTTAACGGATTACCAAGTAAGCACAAACGATCCCTCTCATGAGGTGGTGCTAGTTGTTGGCCCGAGTTCTCCCAAAGCCAGCCAAATGCAACTTGGTTTCCTTAATTAATTATGCAATGTTATTTTTAATTTAAAAGCTGCCACTAATCTATTAAAAGCTAGTTAGAGGACAAGTAAAATGCGGAATATCGTTTTGCTTTTGCAAACTAGAGACTCACACCCAGGGACTTATTTACGCTAAATGTCTATCTAACACCTAATTTAGTACCTTTTTCTCTTTCTTGAAAGCATTTAATCATGCGATCTTTTCCAATTTTAAAATCCTAAGCATGCACATCTAGATGACCACACATTATCAAAGTCGTATAACACAATACAAGTGCCTTAACCATCAAAATGACAACATACCAAGTAAAGTACGACAATATCAAAATCAATTAAAGTGCAATAAGAAAATCCGATACAAATTGGGTAAAGAATATACATCATCTTATTGTTGAGCCTCAAGCCTCGGGAGAGGACCTTCATAAGTTGTGTTGATAATTAAATTTGCAAATGCCCTAAATTAAGGAATGCATGTCTCCTAAAGCTAAATGAGATAATGAAGTATCAAACGAAATAACATATAATGAAACATTAATTAAACCTCTCTCTAAAATGCAATTCCTAACTCAATGCAAGTTCGATTTATGTTTTCACTATGTCATTTATCATTTCTTTTGTCATTCTCATTTACATTTATTATTACATGATTAGATATCTAAACTATACCAAAAACGTGTCGATAAATTATAAATCAACAACCGTGATGAAAATTCATTAAATATGAGGCGAACATGCAAATATGTCTCGGGAATGATGCAATTAATGCAATGGGACCACCCCGGGGACTCTTAAAGAAGCCGAATGCGAACTCAAAACCCACTGTCCAGCCCACTAGGTATGCTGGACAGTGAGCTAAATATGCCCATTTGCCCTCCAAACAGTCCCAAACAAACATGGAATCTTGATGACAAGTGAATGAGAATGTGTGATTGCACTCAAACGTGAGATTACAAGAAAATGAGCCTAACATTCTAGGGACCTCGGCCAAAGCATGGACCGAGACACACATGCAAGGTTTCAAGACAAAAAAATCAAGGGAAATGGCTAGACGAATCTACTAGGGGTCACGGCCAAGGGAGAAGGAAATGGACCGGTTTACCAACAGACTTACGTTTAACATAACCCAAAAAGGTTAAATCATATGTACTAGATGAAATAACCGCATCGATTGACCGGTAGACCAAGGCAGTGGATTTGCAATGCCCGTGAGGGTTATGTGACCCGCCATACCTCAGCTTTCGACTACAATCCCAAGGTCGTTATTCTTGATGAACGAGTTCGCACGCCTAACCCTTCAATTGGAGAGAAAGTTTTTCTCCACTCTCTTCATAAAATACTCTCGAATTTTACATCTTAGAGTTCAGACGAAACAATTTAAGAACATACTCAGGTCCAATAACTTAAAATGGACAAAAGTGTTTTACGTTGAATACGTGAAGCAAGGTGGCCTAGGTTCTCACTCAACTCATGACACTTAGCAAAACTGTGTTGACACCTAAATTTTGGTGACCCAGTTAGTCATTATTTGCATAAAAAATTAGGGATCGATCTCGGCCCTTAAAAAAAATTAGTTTAATTGTAAATAGATATTAGGAGCATTTGCATCAGTAATTAGGCCCATATAATTGCATTTGCATTGGATTGGCGGTGGATGGACTCGAGTGAATGGTTTTGAGCTTAAAGGGACTAAGCCCGCAGTGGCTAAAATCACGTGTGTCAAGTCAAGAAAATTTGATGAAAATTTGAGACAATAAAGATATTGTATTATCAAGATTTAGCTATCACATGGCATATAAAAAATCAGAGATAATTTTTGGGGTGTATGTGCGTACATGGTTATATCAATTCTATGGATTTTGGGAAAATTCGGTCAATATTGAAGGAAAGGAAGAAAGAGATTTGGGCGTGTATATACGCACGGTCCAATAGGGAAAGAAGCAAAGGGCGAAAGAAGGAAACTGTGATATTCTTGAAGGTAGCCCCACGATCTCTAGAATATTGGCAGATACAAGAAAAGAGAGTATAAATAGAGGGGCTCTTTCACAAGACAAAGGGAGAGGCCACACATATTGAATACACGGCCCCATTGAGAAGAGAGAGACTACGCAAAGAAAATTGGAAAAGGAGAGAACGACTACCTTGGGGTCTCTCTTTACAGGCTCAGAAGAAAACAGGAAAAAAGAGGGGAGCGGGCCGCAGCTTTCTAAATAAGAGAGGGCAATAGAGAGGTAGGAAGTCGAGGCCAATTCTTCATCAACAGCTCATCTTCATGCGTGTAGCGTCTGGATTCAAGTGAAAGCTTTGCCTCTGTGCTCTCAACAACACACGTTAGTGCACCCTCCCCAAGCTGCCACACGCGGTCTGCTCAAATACAATTGCATCTCAATATCCCAGCGAGTACTCCTTGGTGATTTGGTGCTATTTCTCTTACGATTCCTAAGCCCACATCCAGACGTGTCCTGCAGTTCTCATGCCGTTCCAGCAAACTTCACCGTGACTAGCGCCTCGCAAGCCAAGTCGAGTCCCTTGTGTTTTCATTATTTTACAGGTGCTGGGAGAAGTCAGTTTGCGACGAGCACCAAGACGACCCCATCATTACTGCATCAGCTGAACCGCGCATGGCCAGTAAGTCCGCGAGCCACCATCTTGGCCACCACCACCGTGATCCTCACTCGTAATCCATCCGCAATTTGAGTCCGATTTTGATTGAGATTGCGCACATTCAAATTAGGTAACAATTCTATTCAATTTGATTTGAATATCTAATTTTTTATTACGGATTGATTTTATTGAGATCCTAGGCATTATCTAATCATGGCACTATTGATATGGGTTGATTTAATTACTAATTTGATTCGTAAAGATATCAAATTATTTTTTAATTATTTCAACTTCATATTGGATAATTGTTGTGCCTAAAGATTGCAATAATCTGTAATTTAACCCGTGAGACGGTGGGTTATTTTTTATATTATCGTAATCTTCAATTGGAAATTCGTGGATTGCACATGTGGATTAGGTAAGTTTTTATCTTTGGTTGGGATAACTGTCATGTTTCAAAATATAAAAAAAAAATCCAAAAAGATTGCTGGATAGATTAGGTTGATTTCATTATCTAGAATAGATTGCATGCTAGGATAATGTCTAGTTAAGATAATTATCTAATAAAAGTAGGATTTAACTTAGATTATCTCCTAGCTTAAATTAGATAATATCTTGTTCTAGATAGTTCGTTTTCATTCATTTTTAATTCCAAATTTTAATAAAAAATACCAAAAAATATCATATGCGTGTCGTATAGTTTGAATGTTAGGAAAGTTGTATGTCATATAGATTAGACTTTATTTTAAGATAAAAGAAAACCCTAAAAATTGTTTTTTTTTGGTAAGTAAAAAAACCCTAAAAATTGTTTGTTTAGTGATGTTTGATTTTTAATTTCTTTCTTGCTATTTATTACTTTGCTATTCCTTGAGTGTTACATTAATAGTTGCGCATCTACATGAACATCTCATATGTTGGTGGACATATTGAAAATTAATTCAAACTGCTTGCAAAAAATATTTTCGAATAAAAGAGAAAAGGTACGGAAAGGGCGTTAGAGTAATCTAGCGTAATCAAGTTCCCGAACTCATAATTTTGATTCGTAGGAGTAAAATAAATTTTCCAATACTTTGCTTGGGTTTCTAATTGACCCATCAAGAAATAGATTAGTGGCGACTCCAAATGTCATGCCTCGACTCAAAATCCAATGCTTTCCACACCTCCCTTCCATGAGTCAAACGGTGCGACATCCCAGAATACGTCGTCGACTCAACGGTCTCGCATCAGAATCAATCGTAGCGGAAATAAATAATTAAACCCGGACAATAAATTGGAGAACACTAGAATTAAACTTGCACGCCCAACCGCCAACACTTACAAACCTTACATTATCCACATATGAACATACTTACACCTTCTCGATGTTTCTGGGTCCATAAATTTTACATGCACATCCAATGCGATTATGTAAAAAAAATCATAATCAAAAGAGGCAAATTCCTTATCTACCAAAAGCGGTACTACACAAACACTAGCTCATTGCCTCCTCACTAGTCCTCGCCTCCTTGGTACGACATTCAGGGTGTACTCCACGAAATTATTCTCAGTGTGCATGACTGTACCAAAACATTCTGACGGTGGCGGTGGTGGCTGATTTCTTATTCAGGCGGGTTATCTGAAATGGTTTGGTTTATACAACCATGAGACACTTCTCAATAAGTTGCAACCTAAACCGTACTTAGGCTATTACGTACCTCCAGACAATTACGCAATCACACACATTTACGTACATTAAGTAATCACAAAGCAGGCATATCAATTAATATGGTCAGGCTCAATCATGCGCACACCCGCACTCAATCACTATTACATCAGATGCAAATATGCGCATGTACCATTCTCATCTCGCACACATTCTTTCCATTCTCAATTTCTCTTTCCCATATCACTCGCCAGTGACCCGCGTAACGTACACACCTCAGGTACACTGCGACCACTCATCACTTCCCACATCAGTCACCAGTGATCAGCGTAAACGTACAGGCATTAGGTACACTGTGACCACTCATCACTTTCCACATCACTTGCTAGTGACCCGCGTAAACGTACACGCCTCAGGTACACTGCGACTACTCATTACTTCCCACATCACTCGCCAGTGATCCGCGTAAACGTACATGCCTCAAACACACTGCGATCCAATACTCAGCCCGCACCAAATGCAATAGGCCTACATGATCGGAACCCGAGCTTATAATGCCTCAGTCCAATCCCGGTCTCACCCGAGCTGATCATGCCTTGGACCGATCTCATACTTACTTTTTCAAGTCTCAACTTGTGCCAAATGCAATAGACCTAACGTGGTCGCTACCCGAGCTTATGATACTCGGCCCGATCCCATTCTCGCACTTACACACCTTCACATAACTTCCACAGTCACATGCCACACCACTTTTCTTTCTTACTCATGCACGTGCTCATCAAGCATTTACCACACTTAACTGGCCCATCACACGTGGCCCGTGCAAGCATCAATTAACACGTAAAACATGCTCACTCAACATTCGACATGGCCAATTTCAACAATTAATTTAATCCGGCCTACGCGTGCACATAATCAAACATATTTCAATCCATCAAATCATGGTTCAATAAACACACAAGGCCGCTCATGGGTCCACAAACACAGCCATGTTCATAGGCATAATTTCGACATTTCTAAGCCTATTAATCACCACAATCCAGCCATACTACCACACACTAAACCGACACCACTTGTCCTTAAATTGAGTCCTAAGCTTGCCAATTCCATCCTCATTTCATCCTCAAGTTACCTCATATAACACATAAATAAACACTCAATTAAATCAATCCCATCCAGAATAATTCAAACGTGCCCAAAACACGTAAATTGCCAATTTTCTCCAACCAAATGGCGTCGGATTAATTTCGATCATTCATGACACTTTCTCGCCATTAAATAATGGTTCTAAATATCCAACTTGCGTCCCGAACAAATCATCACAGCCATGTGAACAATAATTCCAGATTGTGAACATTAATTCGCAGCTTATAGTTCACCTCAAATTGTCCTCCAAAAATTCCAAAAATAATCCTTAAGGCCCACCAAACATTTCTAATCATAAACCCCAATATTTCGCACCTGCATTTTGTATATTCACCATCCTAACTCAATTATAATTTCAACACACAAAAACACGGAAATTGCTATTTTTCTCTAACCAAATGGTCTTAAATCGATTCGGGTCCTTCACAAGACTTTCTCGCCATAAATTCTCGATTCTAAAAATCCAACTTGCGTCCCGAACAAATCATCACAGCCCCGTGAACTGTAATTCGCAGCCTCTATTATTCTGAATTTTTCAATAAAAATTTTCTGGTTTCAATTCTAAGGCCCGCCACCTAATCCCACTTCTAAATCATGTCATTCCGCACCTACCCTATGCCCGGTTTCACCTAAAATCGCCTATCGATACCCGAAATCCTAAAATGGGTTTAGATTGCGACTTACTCGCGTTCTAGACTATCGCGGCTAGAGCGGAGAGCGCGGCACTTAATCGGGGACGGCGGCGATGATGTACGGCTCCCAGGTGGCGGCGATCGGCTTGGACGGCGACGACGCGGCTTGGCCATGAGAGAGAAAGAGTCACGGTGGGGAGGGGGTTTCACGGCCAAAAAAAAAAAAGGGGAGGGGATTCACGGTGGAAGGGGGAGAGAAATGAGAGAGAGAGAGAGAGAGAGAGAGAGAGAGAGAGAGAGTTGTTGGACCAAATAGTAGAATTTGACCAATTGCGGAAATGACCAAAACGCCCTTTACTCATATTTTTAATCAGACGGTCCCGATTTGATCTTATCTTGATCCGACGGCCGAGATCGATTCTTGCACAAAAATATCTAAGGGTATACTTGTAATTTCCAAAATATCCAAGGGTAAAATTGTTCAATCAAAATTTTGGGGTAAAATTACCAAAATGCCCTTTACCCTTAAAACATACCCTTTAATAAATCCTAGGGCTATTTTGATCACTTCCTCCGTTTCTTGTCCAAATCGAATTTTTTCGAAGGAATTGAGTGCACAAAAAATTCACACGTGTCACATGCAACGTCATCCTAACGTTCCGTCGTGACTTTCTAATTTTCCGGTGTCCAATTTGGGCAAAAATTCAATAATTAAATTCTATTAAATGCAACTCGAGTGTTTCTCGAGCTAATGGGCGGCTTGCTGGGGAAATTCGCAGAATCGACTCATGACTGATACTGAATCGAGTCACGTGCAAGTCCGTTCGGTGCATGACGACCTTTGTTGTCATTAAAATCATGAAGATCAATAATTTAATCCGAGGAGTACGATCGTTCAGTATAATTTCAGAATCATTCGTCAAGTCATTTCGCGGTCTAACGGAATTACCCATGATCCACTACTGGGGCAATTACGAACTGACTACTAACTATCCTTGGATCGGCCAACAGTGGCTCAAAATATCACTTCTGCGATTTAATGGTCGAAATCCATTCACGATCGAATTTTCTTTAGTCACGCGAATTTAATTCCCCTATTAGCCTTTTCCTAATGATTAGCATTCCCAGGAATGATCAGTTCCGGGCGAGAATTTACTGCGAGTACATCTCATAAAACTCAATTATTCAATAAATTCCAATTGGTAAAATTTCGGAATGTCACACCAAACTAAAATGATTTGTATGTCAGTAACTTGAACCAAAAGTCGTGAATTGGTATGGGCTTGAGAGAGCCCGAATTAAGTCTAGGGTTAATAATCCATTAGTTAAACCCCTAGGTGGTGCAACCGCAAGGGTAGATCGCGACAAACCGACACCAGTTTGCTCGAGTTTCCTCAACCTTCATTCGTTACTCATGATTTTGGGCTCCTCAGCTCACGGTTTTTATGGCTTTTCATGGCTAGAGAGAGTTGAGGGAGATGAAGGCTAGAGAATGAGCTTGAAATGACGATGGGAATGAGAGAGAATCTTGAATCCCTTTACATAGTGACCGACCAAGCCGGTTGTTGCCCAACGGTTTTAGCCAATATCCACCGGTTCAAATCCCTAGTGTCCATTTATCTTTGTCTAACATTTCAAGCCTTCATCCATTGAGTCTTTGTTTGACCCTTGTCAATCAAGTTACAATGTCAATGAAGCGTCATCAAGTCTCATCAAAGACAATCAAAAAGCATACGGCCGGCCCTTAAGTTGGGGGATCCTGTTAGCCACTAAAATCAGTCAACTTGGGTCCTGGGTCGGGCTTGGGCAAATTGCCTAGTGGCACCGAAGTGGCCAGTACATGTTCGTCATTCGTCCATCTTTACTGAAATCCGGAGTGGAGTAGATATAGATTGTGTAAAATTTTCAGGCCAAACGAATTTCGGGAACTCCTACTTCGATGGCCTTAAATCACTATTTTTTGGATTGCTCGCCTGATGCAGGGATTAGCCGACACCTTGGATTAATGCGAATTTGGGAAACTACACCTCCTTAGACTTAGCCACGAGCCACATACCACTAGAAAAAATAGACTCAAAGACGCTCATTGTGATACAAAATTTGCAAGTTTCCAATTTCGTTTGGGCCTTGAATCAAGCAAGAGAAGCTAAGCCAAATTTATCGATAAAAAGGTTGACTCCAACTGTGGTTTCGAAGGGTTCGTGAGCTTTGGCACCTTTGTTGATCAAAGTTCTTGCCTCCGAGTCTAATATCCTAAAATTAGACTGTTTGTAGTTTCTACGTGCAAAAGAAATACGATGAGAAATGTAAATGCATGATGATGCAATATCGATGTTTTCGGTTAGGGGTTGAATTCCGTTGTTATCAGCTAATTTAATTCCTAACCTTTGTGAAATGCATTTGTGATCCCTAAAATCTTGCCATAGGATCCAAGATACTAAGACCGCAATGTCCCTTGTTTCTAGTTGCAAAGATGTGCAAATAGAAATGTCAATGCAAGATGGCATAGGATCGTTGTTTTTGGGCATAAAAACACCACATATGTCTTAACTTTCATACGGCACTCACTTGAGTGTTATTACTTTTTTTTTCGACCACTTAATTGCCAAAACTTATAAAAAAAATGTTCATTTAAGTGCCACAACTTTTAATTGATCACTTAAATGCTAAATTTTGTTTAAAACATTCACCTAAGCGCCAAACATCTAACTTGGCATAACATTTGTGGTGAAAGTGTTTAGAGAATTATGGTACTCAAGTGATCGATTGAAAAGTTATATGACACTCAAGTGATTTAAAAAAAAATTATAGCACTCAATTGAACGCCATACATAAATTATAACACTTAAATGATTAAAAAAAGTTATAACACTCAAGTGAGCAGTGTCTGAAAATTATAGCACTTATGGTGTCATGTTCCCTTGTTTTTGCTTAGGGATCAAATTCTGTCTTTTGAAAGAGGATTTGATCCTTAAAAATTTCAATTGCATGATCTTTTAAATGAATATTTAACTATCAACAGTTAGCCTCTTTGACGGAACCCCGAGTGGCACCGAAATTCCACAAAAAGACTATTATAGATGCAACTGGGAATGTTGAGATGGAAAACACTTCTACATGCAAAAAGGGTAGATATAATCCCCATGCGTATAGACGTTCAGAACTTTTGTGCGTCTATGCACATGTAAAACTATCCTACTAGAGAGCTAGCAACTCAGATTCCCTCACAATCTCTATATTTACGTCATTATTACACATAAAAATGCAACAAAAGATTGCATATACATATGAGAATTTTATCTTCCTTCGACCGTAGTAATGGTGATGGTATTCATGGACCGGATGCTTCCTTCTTGTAATTGGACTTCATGAGCCCGGCGAGCTTTGAAATATAAATGCCGGTTGCTTCGGCTGTGGAAGATTGGACTCCCCATTCAGCATCAGAACCACGGTCGACATGTTGGGTCTATCTGTGGCATGGTCTTGCGTACAGAGAAGCCCTACCTGAATGCATCTCATTACTTCTGACGTCGAAAATGCGTCAGCAATGGCTGCATCCATCAGGTCCAATCCTCTACCTTCACGCCACAAGTGCCAAGCCTATAACAAATGGTCGATTGTTAGATTATTTCAAGGACTACCCATGGTTGGAAACTGAAATGGAGGTATAATAATTCGAAGTCAGATCTTGCACTTACATAAGCAACGAGATTGAGATGTTGACTGGGGTAATCTAAACTTGTGTTCTTCTTGCTGCTGATAATCTCCAATAGCAGTACCCCATAGCTATAAACATCAGATTTCTCAGAAAATGTCCCACCCATGGCATACTCGGGAGACATGTAGCCACTGCAGACAAAATATCACAAGTGGATGGTTCCCAAAGCACAGTTCAAACAAAAAATTGATAGATTAAATAGCGATGACATGAGAGGTGAGAAAATTGGAGGGTGATAAACTTCCAACTTGACGCGTACTGTATTTCTTATATCCTTTAGCATTTGCATGAAGCGTTGGTCAATAATTACCTCGGAGCAAACTGACATATTGGAACCATTGGGTGTGTTGGAATATTTAAAATAATAAATCACGTATTCATCTAACAGTTTAAACTTTTAGAATAGTTAGTGATAGTCCTATCAAAATTTTTCATGGTATCAGAGCATGAGGTCGTGAGTTCGAATCTTTGAAGCCCCTATTTGCTTCCTCAACTAAATATTTCCACACTTGATACTGGTAAAAAGACTTGACTAAGCGTAAGGGGGAGTGGTTGAATATTTAAAATAATAAATCACGCCTTCATTTAACAGTTTAAGCTTTTAAAACAGTTGGTAGTGACCCCATCAAAATCTTTCAAGATGTACATGGAAGAGTTTTTTCATTAATAGTAAAGCAATAGTAGGAACATGTATGAAGGGAAGGTGAGCACATTATACTGCTAATAAGCTTTCAAGGTAATGTATCGCCTCATGAGTAAGAAAGCTTACAGTGTCCCCACAACTTTGTGAGTATTTACCAAAACTTGAGTGCCTTCAAACATTCGCGCCAGCCCAAAATCAGAAATCTTGGGATTCATCTTTTCATCCAAGAGAATGTTGCTCACTTTCAAGTCTCGATGTATGACCCTAAGGCAAGAATCACGATGGAGGTAGAGCAGCCCTCTTGCTACCCCCTGGATAATGCAGAAGCGTATACTCCAGCTAAGATTTTTCTTCACTTTTGAATCTTAAAAAGGTTGCAAACAGAAGAAATGTCTAGTTTCAGTAATGGATTTTGTTGAAAGCAGAGATAAGTTCATCAAAGAGTGAGACAAACCAAAAAGGAAGGCGTCCAAGCTCTTGTTCGGCAAGTACTCGTACACAAGAATCTTTTCCTCTCCTTCAGTGCAGCAACCGAGGAGTCTCACCAGATTTCGGTGTTGAAGTTTGGATATTAGAAGAATCTCATTCTTGAACTCCGTTATGCCTTGGCTTGAGCCGCTCGAAAGTCTCTTCGCTGCTATCTCCTTACCATCATTCAGTTTTCCCTGTTTCAAAACGAACAGCACTATCAGATCTTGGATGATCTCTTCATTTCCCTCAAATATGGCTTTTCTTTTACCTTATAAACTGGGCCAAACCCTCCCTGCCCAAGTTTGTTTTTTGCGTCGAAGTTGTCTGTTGCGAGGCATATGCTATCAAAATCATAAACCACCAATTTCGATGCATCATCTTCCTTCATTTGCTCTTTCCATGCAGTTTGCCTTAGCAGTTCTTCTGATCTGCTGGCTTTAGCCACTGACCTAAAGAGCCTTGAGATTGTCATTTTCCTCAACTTCCCTGCATTTTAAAGATAGAACGAAATCAACTCAAGATAAGCATGAGAACATTAGAAGCAGAGCAGTGTTTCTATAGTAGTAACTACTTAGCCTATGAAGCCATGGTTTTACCATTAATTCAAGATTCTTATATTGCAGTTAGTGCAAAATCACCCTTAAGACAGCAACAAACCGTATATCTTTTATTACCTCTCCACTTTGAAAGACCACAGACTGAAATACCAGCTCCAAATAAGATGATGCCAGAAACAATACTTAGGCTGATGATAAGTTTTGTCCGCGTAGGTACACCTGAACCTAGGAAAATATATTATAAGAACCACAGGCAGTGCAAAACCAAAGGCATATTAATTCAACCTTTTCAACCTGTATTCGCACTCGCACCCGCACCCACACCCACATCCACAAGTCGAATAAATAGGTCTTCGCCACCCGTGGAGAATTGCTGAGTATCTAGGAGGTCTTTACTCCACGCCATACATCCTATAGCATTCACATAAGAAAAGGCCAAGCACGAGCAGTTTGCTAGGCACCAACTTTGACATCTTTCTGCATCATCTATCAATAAATAATCAGCGGAATCAGGCAATTTCATTTGTTCCATTTTCCTGAACATATCTTTTTCGACAGTCGTTGAAGTTGCTGTGCTTGCGGATTTCTGACAATTCAATTCCATTTCCCTAAGGCACCCTCTGGTCCAGTTTCCTTTGTTCCATTCTTCATCTGATATTGGTTTAAAACCTTTTAAGCATCTGCAAATAGGTGAACTAGACGAGTTGCAAACTCCAAAGGGGCCACATATTCCATAAATTTCACAAGGGTTAGTTGGCTCTGGTGCCTTCCAGAATGCTAACCAGTGATTGGCCCAACAAACCGCCTTTAGAGATCCTTCAGATGAGATGAAAACATATCCAAAGATGGAGTTGTTGTAATTATTGAGGGAGTAATATTGTGTTCCCTGGACATTATCTTGCTGGACATTGATGTATGTGTTGTCCATTTTCGGTATTCCGATGAACTTGGTTTTTTCCCACTGTCCGCTTCTCCAGTAAGGACTTGATCCATTCCAACTGAAAAGCTGAGGCGGTGTCTCCGATGTAAATCCTACGACAAAGCTTCCGAACGAGGGATCATCTTCGCCTTTCCAGGAAATCAAGTTTCGTTTCTTTCCTGTTTTCACGTTTACTCCGATCTTCATGTTTGGCAGGAGAGTGTCGGTTGGCTCATCAAAGCTTTCCCACATTATGTTCGCATTCCCGTCTTGAAGAACGAAGTTTCCATAGTCTGAAAGCACTGCTGTAGAATAATTCGACTTTGCCATGACATTAGTAGACCACACAGTGTTTTGTTGCCCATCAAGGAGCTTCAGATTTCCATCTTCACCAATTATTAAACTCGCAGATTGATCTGTGTGTCCAAGTGGCTTGCCCCTGTTGGCCACCCAGACAACTTTGGATGGAGTCATGTTCTTGTACCATATTCCAACGTACTGCTTTGCTGATCCATTAGGCGTGAAGAACCCGAGCTCAAAGATTTGACTACTAGAGACAAGGGTTTGGTTCTGAACCAGTGGACTTGATGCAGTTATGTTGTAAATTGTGCTGCTTTGAAGAGCTTGAAGCAGGTAGAAGACGAGTAAAGAACACAAGTGCAGAGTCATTGGAACAATGTGGAACAGATTCAAGAAGTATTAGTGAAAAAATCGCCTTGTAAAACTTCTCCTCTTATAAGCAGATCAAAAAGGATAAACACGAAATCGCCAAAATGACATGTCCGGTGCCATAATTTTTGTAAGACGCTCACTTTGGTGTCGAAAATTTTTAGTCAATTACTTGAGTGTCATTACTTTTAAAAATGTCAAGTTAATTTAAGTATTACCGGAACATCTGATGTGACATTAATTTAATGAAAAACCGTTAGACATGACTCCTTGGGGAAATGATGTCATCAAAAGCGTTTATAAACAATATTATTTAGCCATTTCCTTGACCCAAATTGATGAATTAAGGCTAGATCCAACTCAAACCGTAACCCCAAATTAGGTCCAATGGTGGAGAATCTTTATCTTGCGGGTGCCGCCAAAGGATGCCCTTGGAGCGAAGGCGCCAAAGGCAGCGCTGCTGCTGATTCTCAAGGCCCGCCACAGTGGTGATCCTTCCGATTTGTGGTATCGTAGCTTTCTTCCCATGGGCATTGGACCAGAATTTTGGATTTGATATGGGAGATTTTCCATTTGAGGCCAGTAGCACTTGGGGCCATGGGTAATAGGGTGTGTAGCAGGCTCGTGGAGATGTCCTTCTCTCGTTTTCCAAGCAACCACATTGCCGTTAATTTGGGCAAAGAAAGGCCAAATGACATCGTTTCTACGGGCTTTTGATGGTTTCGTTTTCCCAGCGACCCACGTCGGATAATTTATATTAATTAATACCACATCGGATTCTTCGGTAAAGGAAATCATAGGAGTCACTCAAATGAACATTTTTTAAAAAATAAAAATATAAAAATTAAGTGATGGATTAAAAAGTTATGACATCAAAGTGTACTCTGTATGAAAATAATGGCACTTATAGCGTCCTTTTTCCCTACAGTATTATTGCGAAGCAAGGCCTATGAATCAAGCTTAAAGTATGCAGATTCTCTTTGAGTCTACTTCGAATAGGTTCATTTTATAGAATAAATTAGTTTTCAGTTGGGCCAGGACACATAGTGGCTTCCTCAGTTCAAGTGCATCACACAATGCCAACATTTGATTGCGATTAAATTTTTAATGACCAAAGTGCTTCGTCTGGCAATAGTAAAATGGTTTCAGTCAGAAGTGTGGCTCTCTACATCAATCATTTTCGAAAGTATTGTAGCCTCCATGACCTGCTAAGGCCGGGCTTTTTTACTCCACTGTTAGAAGCTGACGTAGTTTTGGCAGATGATATTTGGATCCTTCCTAACCAATAAGAGTATTTGCTGCTTTTTTCCTTTGTCCTTATAGATTATGAGGATAGCGAGACATTCAGGAATTAAGATATTGAAGTCATCTGCCGAACTTGAATGTTTCCACTGTTCCTGTTGTATTAAAGAATTGGGTGATGTCTGGCTACATGGTCCTTATTATTCGTCCTAAGTTGACAAAGCTAAAACCCATGATATTATGTTGTAAGTACATACCAGTTTGTGATATTGTAGATTTGGCTAAATAAAGTTGCTAAGGACTTACAGAGTGGAAAGCAATCATCTGTATTGATTCAAGCTTTTCATTCTCCTTGAATTGGTTCTTCCATATTTGAACTGCTTAGTTTTGGGTTTAGGTTGATCATTCACAAATTTTGCGCTAATTGTGTTTGATTTAAGTAATGTTATTTCGGAGTTAAATTTTCATTCAAGTTACCCTGACAACTACCCTTCTTTCTTTCTTATTGCCGTTTAACTTAAAAATGACTTGTTGATTGTCGTAGGCTTACCTCAGCAAGAGGCATTTGAAATAGGGAAAAAGACACTGCAAATGCCATAACTCTAATACAGTGTTTGCTTTGATGCAATAACTTTTCAAGCGATCACTTGAATATCATAATTTTCTAAAAATACTGTCAATTGGGTGACTAACTATTTTCCTTGTCGAAAAATCTAACGCGGTATTAATTTGATATAAAATTACGCAATGTGGCTGACTAGGAAAATGATATCATCAAAAGTGTGCAGAGATGACGTTGTTTAGCCCTTTATTGCCCCAAATTGACAGCCAAGTGGTTGCTCAGGAAATTGAGAGGAAGGAAATCGCCATGAGCCCATTGCACACCCTATTACGCATGGCCCTAGGCGCTGCTACTTGAGCATGTAGCCTCAATGGGAAAATCTCCAATATTCAATACTCGAATTACAAGTCAATCCCATGAAGAGAAAGCTATGTTGCCATAAATCAGAAGGATTTCCATTGTGGCGAGCCTCGGGGACCAGCAGCGGCGCCCTCGTACCAAAGGCGACCTATGGCAGCACCCGCAAGATAAAGACTGGCTGCCGTCGAACCTAATTTAGGGTCAGGGATAGGTTTGAGTTGGACTTAGCCCTAATTCGTCAATTTGGGATAATAAAGGGCAAAACGACTTTTTTCTGCACGTTTTTTGATGACATCATTTCCCCGGTGAATCATATCAGACAATTTTATATTAAATTAATAACACGTTAGATGTCACTCAAGTGCACGTTCTTTAAAAGTTAGATGCCACTCAATTTAGGGTACCCTATACGAGAATTATGATATTTGTGATGTTCTTTTTCCTTAGAAAAATTAATTCAAGAATTTAAACTAAATAGAATAAGGAGTTTACCAAAATAAAATTAAATTGGACAGATCTTTCTGTTATAGTGGAAGACAAATAACAAAAAAATACACGTACCTTTACGTCCGGTCACAGGAGGAGGAGGAGATGGAAGGTCGGACAGCGGAGGCACCAGGGCCGTCACGGCCGAGGCATTATAAAATGGGTATAGCTCGAACCTCATGCTGCAGCTTGGACTGAACGCCCTCCCACCTTGCTTCCCCTGGGCGAGGCCTGCGATTGCCGCCCGGAGGCACGTGTTGCACTTCATCACCGTCAAGTCTGGCGTGCACTGCACGAGCGTGTACAGCTTCTGTAAGCTAGTGAAGTTCACCTCCGCGACTGCGACTTTCTTCCCCGACTTGTGGACCAAAGCCCTCGCGGTGATGTCATCCATGGTCTCACCCAGGACTTGCATGAACCGGGTTGGATTGGTGATGTTCCCGGTGTGGTACATCGTGAGAGAAGGCACTTGTTCCATGACCGAGTAGATGGGTCCATCGGAGTACCTCAACATACATTCATCGTACCAGATCACAGAGACTCGCCGGTCGGGGCATCTTTCGAGTATATCCTGCCTTCCAGTGGCCACGCAGTTGTTGCACGTGGCTGTGTCGACATCGCCACGGCAGAGGAAGAGCCCGTAGACCTGGTCAGGAGGGTTTTGGCCGGCAGTGGCATTGGCGAAGCCATTGGCGCTGTCAGTGGCAGCAGATGAGAGGGAAAAGAGGAGGGTGTTGAGGTTGGATTCGTAGGTGGAGTTGGGAGTGAAGAGGGTAGTGTTTGGGCAGTAATACCGTAGAAACGTAGGGGCTGATTCAGTACCTACAAAACTTATGAAGAAGAAGAGGACAGAGAGGGAGATGGTGAAGCAGGAACTCATCTTTACGTTGATGAATCCCCTGGTCTTGCTGCGCGGGCACGGAATCATGGGAAGAAGAAGAGCCATGGTCTCCTCTCCTATGTATTTTTGCCAATATTTGTCTTTGTCAGATGTTCAATTGGTGGTAATCCAACGGCTACAATTGCAAGCAAGGTCCTGCTTAGTGGAATCAAAGTTGTAATCTAATGAATTGGAAATTGACAGATAACAAATTCTGTTCATCAGAGTGCATTGCTAATAATATCGTAGAGAAATATTGGAATATAAACTTATTCTATTAAAGGCAGGTGGCAAGTATTAGTTTTGGGACCCGCTGTTCTTACCGTTTCTTAATGTAGGATTGATAAAACCTATTAGATTGAGCCTACGCGATAACTTGTTGTCCACCATGTACTCTACGCAATGATATTTAAATGATGGATGACATATAATAATGACTAGACTAGGGGCACCAAAGTGAAATCTGAGCAATTTTATGGTCACTTTCTATTGGAAAAATGCAATCGAAATTAGCTTCAACTGCACAACCGATAGCTTGGGAGGTGAAATGTCACCTTTTGAAAATTTAATACACAGCACATAATTGCAAATCGAAATTCGAGGGTAGAGTTTTGAACTGTTGTAAAAATGATGCGGAAATTAACTAAATTTGTAATTTATGTCAAAAGTGAGAGAACAAAATTATTGATGAAATTAACAAGGAACGGTAATGTCACAAGGATATTCACATGGTTTAGTCCGAGTGTCAATATCTATTCTACAGGAAAGCTGCCCCAAAAAAAATTCCCTATGAATTCAAAGAGTACATAACTTACAATCGCTTGTTGACTCAAGTATTTCTTAATCTCCAATTACATCCAAAGCAAACGTACAAGTGTTATTTTACAATTTCTTGCAGAGAAATCACTTGGAAAACTTTCAAACATGAAATCTTAACAATCTTCTTATTTACACTAATGTTTCTCTCCACTGAGTAAAATTACATGTTTTATATATTCATCATTTATATCCGAAAGAAGGAACTCCTTTTAGGAAACCTATTCAAACTAAGAATCCTACCCAGATTAGGAAATTTACTTGAATTAGGTTCCTTGAGTAACTTAAAACATATATTAACAAATCTTCACTTTGGCTCGACGTTTGTATCTAAGTCGAACTATCCATCATCCATGTCCACTCTCCCAATGCCCCGTGAGCACTTATTTTCTTCGAACCCTAATTGAGCTCTAGCAAAACTCGAGCTTTGCTAGAGGAACAAACTTCGTCATCATGTTTGTTTGGTTCTCCACTATCATGATCTTCTTCACAACAACCTTGCCTTTGCCATGAAATCTTGGATGAAATGGTACCTGATGTTGATATACTTTGTTCGCTCGCGATAAATTGGATTCAAAACTAGATATATCCCACATTGCTTGTCATAGTGTATACAAACACTTTTATGCCCCAACCCATTGTTCAAGAGCAACTCCCTTAGTCATATCCATCCATTGTCTATGAAAGTTAGTGCCATGTACTTTGTGTCAGTAGAAGGTATGCCTACATTATCCCGTAAGGATGCCTTCCAACTCACTACACCACTTGCCAGCACATACATGTACCCATTGAAGACCTTCGCTCATCCAAGTCACCGACGTGATCCCAATCCACATAACCCCTGGCCACACTACCATTGCCGTCCTTCCAATACACTAAATCAACGTCTGTTGTCCCCTTTAAACAAATGAGGATCCACTTCATAATTTCATAATGAGTCTTATCACAATGCTTCATCTAACAAACCACACTCACAACTTGTAATTGTCGAGAGTATTGCACACGATGGTATACATAATACTACCAATTACACTAGATTAATGGACATAGGACATATGCTCCTCTAGCTCCTTAGTTTACGATGATAACTTATTGAAATAGTTTAAAGTGCACGGTTAAAGGTGTACTCAGAAATTTCGTTGACTATATGCTAAAACGCACCACGATCTTTTTACTATGTTTCTTTTGAGATAGGCACAAAACACTTGTAGCCCAATTACACGAAATCTTCATGCTCAATATCTTCTTTGCAGCACCTAAATCTTTTATCTCAAATTCAGCACTCAATTGTCACTTCAACACATCAGTATAAGACATATGTTTAGCTGCTATGAACATATCATCAACATAAAATAATAGATAAAACAAAGACCAAATCCTTCAATTTTCCAAAGTAAACATAGCTATGCAATTGACTTTTCAAACAGTCCTCACTACAAAAAAACTGGATTTTTGCCACAAAAATTTGCGACGAAAAAATTTTTAAATCATAAAATTTTCATGATAAAATTTACAAATATTTTTAATAAAATTAGTTGGAAATTTCCAACAAAAATTTTTTCGTTGAAATTTCTCACAAATTTTGCCAACTAATTTTTTTTTGTTGGAAATTTCCAACGATTTTGTGACCAATTAAAAAATCGGTATTGTTCGGCATTTTTATATTATTGGGAAAATTCGTTGGAAATTTCCAAGTCAATTTTAGATCTTCCGGCAATTATTTTAGTGTGTACAATTTTCATTGGAAAATTCGTTTCCAATTTCAACTAAATTTTTCGTTGTTTTAAACAAATGAGGATCCACTTCCTCCCCAAATGAGTCTTATCACAATCCTTCATCTAACAAACCACACCCACAACTTGTAATTGCCCGATATTGCACGGTGACCCCCCTAGATTAATGGACATAGGACATATGCTCCTCTAGCTCCTTAGCCACCATGGGCCGCCCGACGCCACCAAGCCTCGTTGCCGGCGAGGACCAAGCTTGCCCAGATCTAGGCGAGCTCGAGCTCGTCGCCGGCCATGGCGAGGGCCGAGCTCGCCCATATTTGGGTGAGCTTGGCCCTCGCCGGCGACGAGGCTGGCCCTCGCCAGCCATGGCGAGGGCCGAGCTCGCCATGGCCGACGAGCTTGAGCTCGCCCAGATCTGGGTGAGCTCACCCCTTGTCGGCGGCGAGGGGGATTTTTGACCAAAGAAAAAAAAATTTTTCGATAGAAAAAAAATCTCCATGATTTTTGACCAAAAAAAAATTATAGTTTCCAAAGAAAAAAATTCGTCGAAAAAAAAAATTCGTTTCCAACGAATTTAGCCACGAGTTTTCCAACGAATTTTCTAACGAAAAAAAATTCGTCGTAAATTTCCAACGAAAATTGAAATTTTTCGTTGGAAAAATTTGCGACGACCTATTACCAACGAATTTTTTTTCGTTAGAAATTCGTTTTCCAACGAATTTTTCCAAATTTTTCGTTGGAAACTTTGTTGGAAAAAACATGTTTTTTTGTAGTGCCTAAATATATATGAAAGCATCAAAACACTTAAACCGCAGCATAGGAGATTGTTTCAGTCCATACAAAGATTTCTTTAATAAATAAACATGGTCTTTGTTCCCCTGAATAGCATATCCTTCTAACTGCCTTGTGTAAATCCGCTTCTCCATATTGCCATAAAGAAACGTTGTTTTTACATCGAGTTATTGTTCAGCAACTAAAGCAAGTAACACTCAAACAAAAGTATGCCTTACCATAGGATAGAACATCTCGTTATAGTAAATGCTTTACCACCGAGTATATCATTTGCAATAGGTCTTGCCTTGTACCTCATTACCTCGACACTGGGAATGCTCTTCTTTTGATGATCTAACTATTTGCACCCAACAATCTTATGGCTATTGGATACTTTGACTAGTTCCTATGTTTGATTTTAGTGAAGTGATACCATCTCTTAGCTCATAGTCACTAGCTACTGCGATGAGTTAGCACTTGTAATGACCTCAAAGTAAGACAATTGTTCATCCGTCTTTGTCTTATCACCATAGTCAATGTATAAGTAATACCAATATAATCGTATTGTGCTTGTGGTTCGATGTGCCTTTTCTATTTGCTAGTGGCTATACTATGTTGCTGCTTTTCTTGTTATTTTATAACACCGACTTCATGAATTGTGGCCTCACTTACAGTCTCAATCACTATTACCTGTAAGGTCTCAAAAGAGGAACATGTATAAGGGAAAGGTGAGTGCATTATACTGCTAATATGCTTTCAAGGTGATGTATCGCCTCATGAGTAAGAAAGCTTGTAGTGTGCCCACAACTTTGTGAGTATTTACCAAAACTTGTGTCCCTTCAAACATCCGCGCCAGCCCAAAATCAGAAATCTTGGGATTCATCTTTTCATCCAAGAGAATGTTGCTCACTTTCAAATCTCGATGTATGACCTTGAGGCAAGAATCGCAGTGGAGGTACAGCATCTCTCTTACGATCCCCTAGATAATGCGGAAGCGTACGCTCCAGCTAAGCTTTCCCTTCTCTTTTGAATCTAAAAAAGGTTGCAAACAGCAGAAATATCTAGTTTCAGTACCGGATTTTGTTGAAAGCAGAAATAAGTTCTTCGAAGAGGGAGACAAACCAAAAAGGAAGGCGTCCAAGCTCTTGTTCGGCAAGTACTCATACACAAGAATCATTTCTTCTCCTTTGGTGTAGCAACCGAGCAGTCTCACTAGATTTCGGTGTTGAAGTTTGGATATTAAAAGGATCTCATTCTTGAACTCCGCTATGCCTTGGCCTAAGCTGCTTAAAAGTCTCTTCGCTGCTATCTCCTTACCATCGTTCAATTTTCCCTGTTTTGAAACGAACAACACAATCAGATCTGAAATGATCTCTTTATTTCCCTCAGAGACGGCTTTTCTTTTACCTTATAAACCGGGCCAAACCCTCCCTGCTCGAGTTTGTTTTTTACATCGAAGTTGTCTATCGCAGGGCGTGTGCTATCAAAATCATAAACCACCAATTTCGATGCATCATCTTCCTTCATTTGCTCTTTCCATGCAGTTTCCCTTAGTAGTTCTTTTGATCTGATGTCTGCCGCCACTGACCTAAAGAGCCTTGGGATTGTCATTTTCCTAAACTTCCCTGCATTTTACAGATAGAACGAAATCAACTCAAGATAAGCATGAGAACTTCAGAAGCAGAGTAGTGTTTCTATAGTAGTAATTGCTTAGCTTCTGAAGCCATGGTTTTGCCATTAATTCAAGATTCTTATATTGCGGTGAGCGCAAAATCACGCTTAAGACAGCAACAAAATGTACATCTTTTATTACCTCTCCACTTCGAGAACACAGACTGAAATACCAACTCCAAATTAGATGATGCCAGAAATAACACTTAGGCTGATGATAAGTTTTGTCCGCGTAGGTACACCTGAACCTGGGAAAATATATTATAAGAACCATAGGCAGTGCAAAACCAAATGCATATTAATTTAACTTGTATCCGCACCTGCACTCGCAAATCAAATAAATAGATCTTCACCACCCATGGAGAATTGTTGAGTATCTAGGAAGGCTTTACTCCAAGCCATACATCCTATAGTATTCACATAAGAAAAGGCCAAGCACGAGCAGTTTTCTAGGCACCAACTTCGACATCCTTCTGCATCATCTATCAATAAAAAATCAGTGGAATCAGGCAATTTCATTTGTTCCATTTTCTTGAACATATCTTTTTTGACAGTCAATGAAGTAGCTCTGCTTGCAAATTTTTGACAATTCAATTCCATTCTTCATCTGCTCTTGGTTTAAAACCTTTTAAATATCTGCAAAGAGGTGAACTAAACGGGTTGCAAACTCCAAAGGGGCCACATATTCCATAAATTTCACGAGGGTTAATTGGTGCCGGTGCCTTCCAGTATGGTGACCAGCCATTGGCCCAATAAACCGCCTTTAAAGATCCATCAAATGAGATGAAACTATATGCAAAGATGGAGTTGTAATTATCGAGGGAATAATATGATGTTCCCTGGTCATTATCTTGCCGGAGATCATAGCCGTGCCTGCCCATGGTCGGTATTCCGATGAACTTGGTTTTATCCCACTGTCCACTTCTTTAGTAAGGACTTGATCCATTCCAAGTGAAAACCTGAGGCGGTGTCTCTGGTGTCAATCCTACGACAAAGCTTCCAAACGAGGGATCATCTCCGCCTTTCCAAGAAATCAAGTTTCGTTTCTTTTCTGTTTTCACATTTACTCCGATCCTCATATATGGCAGGAGAGTGTCGGTTGGCTCATCAAAGCTTTCCCTCATTATAATCGCATTCTTGTCTTGAATAACAAGGTTTCCAAAGTCTGAAAGCACTGCTGCAGAATAATTCAACTTTGCCATGACATTAGTAGACCACACTGTTTTGTTGCCCATCAAGAAGCTTCAGATTTCCATCTTCACCAATTATTAAACTCGCAGATTGATCTGGGTGCCCAATTGGCTTGTCCCTGTTGGCTACCCAGACAACTTTGGAGGGAGCCATGCTCTTGTACCATATTCCTACGTACTGATTTGCTGATCCATTAGGCGTGAAGAACCCGAGCTCAAAGATTTGACTAAAAGAGACGAGGGTTTGGTTCTGAACCAGTGGCCTTGATGCAGTTATGCTGTCAATTGTGCCGCTTTGAAGTGCTTGAAGCAGGGAGAAGACGAGCAAAGAACACAAGTGCAGAGTCATTGGACTAATGTGGAACAGACTCAACAAGTACTTGTGAAAAATTGCTTTGCGAAACTTCACCTCTTATAAGTAGATCAAAATAGATAAACACGGCATCATGAAAATGACATGAACAGTGCCATGACTTTTGTTTCATGCTGACTCTAGTGTTGTAAATTTTAATTCGATCACTTGAGTACCATTACTTTAAAAGACATCAAGTTTATTTGAGTATTACCAGAACATCCGACGTGACTTTAATTTAATATAAAACCATCTGATGTGGCGCACTGGGGAAATGATGTCATCTAAGCGTTAGGCATTTCCTTGACCTAAATCGACGAATTAAGGCTAAATCCAACTCAAACCCTAATCCCAAATTAGGTCCAATGGTGGCGAGTCTTTATCCTGTGGGTGCCACAAAAGGATGCAATGCAGTGAAGGCGCTGGATGTGGCGCTGCTGCTGATTCTCAAGGGCGGCCACTGGAATTTTGGATGTGATATCGGAGATTTTCCCTTTGAGGCCAGTAGCACTCAGGGCCATGGGTAATAGGGTGTGTAGCAAGCTCGTGGCGATGTCCTTCTTCTTGTTTTCCGAGCAACCACATTGGACCTCAATTTGGGGCAAGGAAAGGCTAAACCACGTTTCTACAAGCTTTTAATGATATCATTTTTCTGATGACCCACAATGAACGATTTATATTAATTAATACCATGCCAAATTTTTTGGTAAAAGAAATCGTTGAAGTCATTCAAGTGAACATTTTCTATAGACATATGATAATCAAGCGATAGATTAAAAAGTAATTGCATCAAAGTGAGCGATGTACGAAAGTAATGGCATTTGTAATATCCTTTTCTCCACAAGATTACTACAAAGCAAGGCCTGTGAACTAACCTTATTGTGTGTCCATTCTCTTTGAGTTTGCTTCAAATAGGTTCATTTTATAGAATAAATTAGTTTCCAGTTGGGCATCACAGAATGCCGACATTCCATTGTGATATAGATTTTTAATGATCAGAAATGTTTCGTTTGGCAATAGTAAAATGGTTTAGCAGGTAATATTTGGATCCTCCTAACCAATAGAAGCATTTGCGGCTTTTTTCCCCCTTTTTTCCTTATAGAAAATGTGGATATCAAGGCACTAAGAAGTTAGGAAATTGAAGTCATCTGCTGAAATTCAATGTGTCCACTTTGACATCCTAAAAATCGATCCATTTGGGATTTATAAAATACTGAGTTTTATGAATGTGCTCGTAGTTAGTTCTAGCCCGGGACTGATCATCCCTAGGATACTAACCATTGGGGAAAGGCTAACAAGGGAATTAAATTCGTACGACTGAGAGAAAATTCGATCGTGAATTTAATTTCGACCATGAAATCGCCGAGGTGACATTTTGAGTCACTGTTGGCCGATCCAAGAATAGTCAGGGGTCAGTTCGCCACTGTCATAGTAGTGGATCGTGGGTGATTCCGCCGGACCATGAAATGAATTGACGAATTATCCTAAAACTATACCGAACGATCGTACCCCACAGATCAAGTGATTGATCCTCGCAATTTTAATGACAACCGAAATTGTCACGAACCGAACAGACTTGCACGTGACTCAATATATTATCAGTCACGAGTCGAATATGCGAATTTCCCAAACAAGCCGCCCGTTAGTTTGAGAAACGCTTGAGTTGCGTTTAATAGAATTTAATTATTTAATTTAGCCCAAATCGGACACCGGAAAATTTGGAAGTCACAACGGGACGTTAGGACGACGTTGCGGTTGTAACGTACAATTTTTGTTGTGCCTGAATCATTTAGAAAACTGGATTTTGATGAGAAACGGAGAATTAAACCATTTTACCCTTGAGAATTATTAAAGGGGTAAGTTCAATGGGCAAAGGGCATTTTGGTCATTTTGCCATAACTTTTTAATTGGACAATTTTGCCCTTGGAATTTTTGAGAAATTACAAGTATAACCTTGGATATTTTTGGTAAGATTCGATCTGGGCCGTCGGTTTCAAAATAAGATCGAATCAGGACCGTCGGATAAAAAAATGTGAGAGAAGGGTATTTTGGCAAATTGCCAAAAAGGGGTCAAATTTCACTATTTAGGTCTAGATTGACCTTTCTCTCTCCTCCATTTCATCTCTCTCTCACGTGAAATCACCCCCCTTTTTTTTGCCGTGAAACCCCCCTTCGGTCATCTCTTCCTCCTGTTGTCGCCGCCGCATGATCGCTGCCGTCCGTACGCCCGCTGGACCGCTGCCGCGCCACCGCCGAGCCTCACGCCCCCATCCCGCCGTCCATTTCTCTCTCTCCCCCTCTTTCCCCCGTGTGGCCGTGAGCCTTGCTGGCCATGCCCAAGCCGCGCTGTAGTCGCCTTAGCCGATCGCCGCTCGCCGAGAGCTGTACACCGTCGCCGCTGCTCCCGATTGAGTGCTGCCGCTTTCCGTTCTAGCCGAGAAAGTCTAGAATGTGGTAAGTTGTGCTTTAAACCCGACTTAGAGTATTGGGTATTGACGGATGATTTTTGGATGAAACCGGGGAATAGATTATGTGCAGAATTGCGTGATTTTAAGAGTGGAATTAAGTGGCGGGCCTTAGGATTTAATTCGGACAATTTTTATTGGAAATTTAAGGATGACAGTGGGCTGTGAATTATTGTTCGTGGGTCTGTGATGGGCTGATAGGGATGCAAGTTGGATTTTTAGAACCAAGAATTAATGGTGAGAAAGTCCCGTGAAGGACCGGATTCGATTTGACGTCGTTTGGTGGGAGAAAAATAGCAATTTCCGTATTTTTTGTGTGTTAAAATTAATTGAGTTGGGATGGTGAAATTAAATGTGTGATTGTGCAATTGGTTGATTTAATTATGCCTATTAAGTGCACGCGTGGGCCAGATTATTTTAATTATTATTATTGGCCACGTCAAATGCTGAGTGTGCATGGATTTTGTGTGATTAATGCGTGCACTGGGCCACGTGTGAAGGGCCAATTGTGTGTGGCAAATGCTTGTTGAGCATGTGCATAAGTAAGAAAGTGATTATGAGATGGCATGTGTGATCATGGAATTCGTGCCGTCCCGAGGCATGTACTTCAATGCGGGACGATGCCCGATTTTACCGGAAGACTACCAGCTTGAGGCCTGTACTTCAACACGGATTGCGCAGTAGGTGGTAGGTGTTAAGCCTGAGGTGTGCACGTTTACACGGGCAAGAAACATGGCCTGAGGGGTGTACGGATACGTGAGCCTAGAGTGTTGTGATGAGATAATCGCAGTGGACCTGAGGCGTGTACGGTAACGCGGGTCACTGGCGAGAGTGTGAAAAAGGATGAGGTTGGATAGGAATGAGTACGCAAGAATGAAAATTGAACATGCATGTGATTGCATATAATGCGAGTGTGATTAACGTGCAGGGCGCTAGCAAGATAGGCCCAGGTAAATTAATTGATGTGCCTAATATGTGATGATTTGGTGCGCGTGTGTGTGATTGTGATGTGTGCAATTGTCCGGAGGTACGTGATAGCCTAGGTGAGGTTTAAGGGTGTACTTACTGAGAAGTGTTCTCACGGTTATTTCAACCAAATCATTTCAGAGCCCCCGCTTGAGCCATGATCATATTGAGGCCGACTCGGAGCCGTCGGGTGAACAGACAGCTGAGGAGGATTCATGTGGTGATGCCAAGGATAGTGAGTCAAAGTGGACGCCTCCGAGAGGGCGTAGGGACTAGTTCTGGGAGCGAGGCAATAAATTGAGAATACCCCATTTTTGGATAATGCTGATCTAGGATACTGATCCTTTTTGTATTATGGAAGTTAGTTACTGGTTCGGTGTGCTTATAATAATAATGGATATTGTAAATATTATGGTGTAAGTTTGTGTCACGCCCCGTACCCTATCGGAATGCAACATCCCGTCGACGGTCGAATATGGTGCAACGCTCCTAGGAAGCATTGCTGACCCAACGCCCAATCAGAGATCAAACACATGCGGAAGCAACGTATATAATTAAATATATACACCCGTACAGTAAAACACATAAGACCAAGGTAGAACAACCAAATAGCAGTCAAGCACCTCAGAAAATATGTATGTTTTATACTATTATCAAAAGATCCTTTACAATCACATATATACATCGGGATAAACAACAAACTAAGAGACAACAACAGCCACAGGCGCGTCAAAAGTCCGAAGAGAGGGTTCACTCACTCTGCCAGCTCCTTTGAAGCACCACGCCACGTACTCTTGAGTATGGTAATAGTCCTCTCCCACGTTCACAAACAAAACGGAGTAATATCTCACATAGGCTGCTCCGTCTCCACAGGGATGTACACTCGACGACCGCTGAATATGATGCGGTATCCCAAAAAGAGGTGCTGTCCTCGGCATTCTATGGCTGGAGGTCTGAAAATGTGGGTTATTACAACCGTGAGACGAATCTCAGCGAGTATAACCCCCTAAACCTAGGCTAGGCTAACATGCAATTCTCCTGACCGACAGCACAAAATAACACGGCAATCCAACTCATAAATAAACTCCGATCTAGGCCCTCTGGCCCAGATCACTTACATGGCTGACCCTGCAGGTTATTCATAATAATCATATAATCAAATCACACACCCAAGCACTTGGTTCACGCGTACTTCAAGCGTATGTTCATGCTTAATAATGATAACATCACATATTATTCATTAAGTCCTGCACACTCGCATTCTGGCCCACGCATTCCTATGCATGCAAATGTCCATATTCATGTCTCGGCTCACTAGCCCATATTGGCACACTGGGACTTTCTCAATTTATCATTTAATATGACCCGCGTAAAACGCATCAAGTCTCTTTATTTAATCACAACACTTTGTGGTCCGCGTTAAGACGCATCAACTGGCCCAGTGTCTCTAGCCCGCGTCAAAACGCATCAGGCACAACACCGATCTCCTCACAAACCAGAGCTCGCGTAAAACGCATCAGGTTGGTCGTCTTTCGGACGTATCGGGCATCGTCCCGCGTAACACGTTTCAGGACGGCACACCCCGCGTAATACGCATCAAGGCGAAATGTGATCACACAAACATACAGCCAATTATTATCTGAACCCCGCGTAACACGCATCAGGGCATTTAGGTGATCACATGCTCATGGCAGGCACGCATTCTCGCACAATTCATCACACGTCTTATTCTCGACATTCACAATGCGTGACCATGCAATGCAGTATAATGCACCATGAGCAACAACCAGTTTAGGCACCCAGTCAAACTTATGCCATCAATTGGCCAATCACACTACACACGAGTCGGACACACAGTCACGTGACATGGCATTACTTAATTTTCCAGCAATTGGGTACAAAATCAACCAATCACTCAGCCCCGGCACACCCGGCAGTCCAATCACATAATCACTGACTAATCCGAATTAGCCCAATAATTATCTCTAATAATCCCACTAATTTTTCTTGAATTTATCCCACCAATTGGTCCTCAATCCAGTACGAATTATATACCGATACCACCTAAATCAGTACTAAATACACTGATAATACCCTAGCCAGTCCAGAAAAATGCACTATCACTCCTAATCTGGGTTTACGAAATATACTCACTTAATTACTGGACCACGGCGACGAGGAATGGCGGCCGATCACTGATAAACAGTGAAACCGACGGCGGAATTCGCGGGCGCACAGATCGCTCACGGCATAATTGCTCACTATGTAATCGTTTCACGCGTAATCGTTTCACGATTTACTATTCATGAACGGGTAGGGGCGGTGGCCGGCGAGACGACGGTGGTGGCCGCGGCGTCCGTACGGACCGATGAATAGTAACCGTACGGACACTGTATGGGGACAGGCTGGACGGTGACGTATGGGCGTGCTAGATGGCTGGGTGGCGAAGGTGCGGCGACCGGAGCTCCGGCAAGGCTCCGAAGTGGCGGCGAGACTAACCGGGAGAGAAAAAGTGAGAAAAAGAGAGGGAAAAAGAAAGAGGAAGGGCTGGACAGAGGCGAGGGCCGGGCTGGGGACCGTGGTGGTCGATAACGGGCACGGCGGGTCATGGAGGCGCTTTAAGAGGAGGGGCGATTTCCCATGAGCCAAAAATCAAGAGAGAAAATGGAGAAAAAGAGAGGAAAATGGAAGAGAAGCTGCTGTTAGGGGCTGATCTGCCATGAATGAGGGGGAGAGGAGAGAGAAAAGGGGGTCAGCTGGTCAAAAAGGGCAGTCCAAAGTGCCACGTGTCGCCGATCCAGCGATTTTGACGAAAATACCCCCAATCTAACGGTTTTAATTCGATCTTATCCAAAATTGAGGGGCAAAGTGGTCTTTTGATCAAATAATTGAGCTGATAATCCTCTGGTAATTATCCCAAAAATTTCCCAAAAAAATTCGGAATTAATACCGGCCCAGGGGCAAAATTGTCATTTTTCCGGTTTCGGGGCGAAATTTCAATTTCGCACATACGCGTTCCATATGTGTGTGGCCAACATAATATGGCGTCGGATTCGCGAAATTCACTTTTTAAGCCATCGGAAATCAACTGCGAAGTTTCGGGAATAAAATAATATTATTTTTTTAATTTTTGTCGAAATTCCAATTTTTGACCGGAACCACTCTAAATGTGCGTGGATGCCCCAAAATAATCTTGGCCGCAAAAAATAACCTCAAACGGCATCCGAATCCAGACTCGGTGCCCATAGTGGCAAAACCGTAATTTTTCCAATTTTCGTCGAAATTTCAATTTCTGGCTAGATTAGCCCCAAATGTGCATGGCCACACCAAAACGATGTTGGTCCTGCAAAATAATCGTAAACGTCCACAAAATTTCGACATCGAAGTTCGGGTCCAATCTTGCGATCAAATTTGCTCATTTTAAAATTTTAGAGCCTCTCACTAACGGGCGGCTGTTTAGGTATTACGCATATCGACCTAGGGTTGTCCGAATCGTAATGGCCTCGATTTTCGAGAGAGCGCGAGGAATTATCACTAGTACCGGAGGTCTCGGTCATTTAGGTTAGTTCGGGAATTGTTTGCCATGTGTACTCCCGGTCATGCGGAATCATCCGCGATCCGATCGTACATCATTGGCCCGAATCAAATCCGTCACCTTCCTAAGATCGGCCCACGTTGGTCCAAAGTATTCCCTCGGCGTTCTTCAAAGTCCGTGCCTAACTCGCGATCGAGTCCCCGGTCCACGTACCTATTCCTATTTAACCTTTCCCATAAGGTTAGTATCCCGTTATTGATTAGGTCCGGGTGAGACTTTCTAAAATTAAATGAGAAATAATTTACACTTTATTGATCCCGAAAATGAGTCGAAATTCAGGATGTTACAGTTTGGCAATGAGAACGAATATGTTCATTCTCCCTGATTGATTCCCCAGTTTTAATTTGTCCGGGATTAATCATTAGTATCCGCTATGGCTGTAAATCTCTGATGGCGATTTGAGGTCGGTGACATTCCTGGGATGTCGCACTAAACGACTAGGTAAGGATATCGCGGGTTCGATGGGGTTCGGGGGCGTGACATCCACTCTTACTGTTGTATACAAGAATAGGGTGATGACTGGCTATATGGCCCTTAATATTTGTCCTGAGCTGGCAAAGCTAAAACCCCATGATATTATGTTGTATGTATACATAGATAAGTTTGTGATATTGTAGATTTGGCTATATAAAGTTGCTAAGGACTTACAGAAAGGAAAACAATCATCTGTATTATTCAAGTTTTTTATTCTCCTTGAATTGGTTCTTCCATATTCAAAATACTTAGATTTAGGATGGGGTTGATACTTCACAAAAATTGCTGATTGTGTTTGGCTCAAAGTAAGCTTATTGCGGAAATATATTTTCATTTTAGTTACTTTCACAGCTACCCTTCTTTCTTTCTTTCTATCGTTTAACTTGAAAATGAATTATTGACTGTCGCAGCTCATCTCAACAAGAGGCATCATTTGAAATAGGAAAAATGATATTATAAGTGTCATAACATTTTAATCGATCATTTTTCTTGTCATAAAGATGTTCGTTTAAGTGACTATGATAATTTCTCTTATCGGAGAATCTTACGTGACATTAATTTAATATAAAATCATCCGACATGGCTCGCCGGGTAAGTAATATCCTCATAAGTGTGTAGAAAGGACGCTGTTTGACCCTTTCATTGCACCAAATTGACAAGCAACTGATTGCTCAAGAAATTAAGATGAAAGACATCGCCACAAGCCCACCGCACACCATATTCCGCACAACCCTGAGAACAGCTACTCGAGATCGCAGCCTCAAAGAGAAAATCTCCAATGTTAATACACATAATACCATTATATCCCACAAAGAGAAAGCTATGTTACCACAAATCAAAAGGATTTCCATCGTGGCGAGCCTTGAGGACCACCAGCCACGCCTTCACCCCAAGTATGTCCTTTGGCGGCACTTGTAGGACAAAGACTATCCGCCGTTGGACCTAATTTAGGGATGGGGTTAGGGTTTGAGTTGGTCTTAGCTCCAATTCGTCAATTTGTGGTAAGAAAGGGCTAAATGACTCGTTTTTGCACGCTTTTGATAACATCATTTCCCCGACGAGCCATATTGGACAGTTTTATATTAAATTATTGGCATGTCATAAGATTTTTCAGCCAATGAAATCATTGACATTACTCAAGTGAATGTTCTTTCAAAGTTATGATACTTAAGTCATAAGTTAAACATATACGGCACCCTGTGCAAGAATTATGGCACTCATGATATTTTCTTCCTTTTTTTTTTTTAAAGAAGTTCAATCCAGTTTTTTAAACTATAAATTAGGATAAGTAGTTCACCGGAAAAAAATATTGGACAGATCTTTCTGTCACAGCAGAAGACGAATAACAAAAACAAACACGTACCTTTACGTCTGGTCACGGAAGCAGGAGGAGATGGAAGGTCGGACAGCGGAGGCACTAGGGCCGCCACGGCCGAGGTATTATAAAATGGGTACAGCTCGAACCTCATGCTGCAGCTGGGAGTGAACGTCCTCCCACCTTGCTTCCCCTGAGGGAGGCCTGTGATTGCCGCCAGGAGGCACGTGTTGCACTTCGACATCGTCAAGTCTGGAGTGCACTGCACGAGCATGTGCAGTTTCTGCAAGCTTGTGAAGTTCGCCTCTGCAACTGCGACTTTCTTCCCCGATTTGCGTACCGAAGCCCTCCCGGTGATGTCATCCATGGTCTCACCGAGGACTTGCATGAACCGGGTTGGATTGGTGATGTTGCTGGTGTGGTACATCGTGAGAGAAGGCACTTGTTCCATGACCGAGGAGATGGATCCGTCGGAGTACCTCAACATACATTCATCGTACCAGATCATAGAGACTCGCTAGTTGGGGCATCTTTCGAGTATATCCTGTTTTCCAGTGGCCACACAGTCGTTGCACGTGGCGGTGTCGACATCGCCACGGCAGAGGAAGAGCCCGTAGACCTGGTTGGGAGGGTTTTGGCCACCAGTGGCATTGGCGAAGCCATCAGTGCTGTCGGTGGCGGCGGAGGAGAGGGAAGAGAGGAGGGTGTTGAGGTTGGATTCGTAGGTGGAGTTGGGAGTGAAGAGGGTGGTGTTTGGGCAGTAGTGCCATAGAAACGTGGGTGCTGATTCAGTACCTACAAAACTTATGAAGAAGAACAGGAGAGAGAGGGAGATAGTGAAGCAAGAACTCATCTTTACGTTGATGAATCCCCTGGTCTTGCTGCACGGGCACGGAATCATGGGAAGAAGAAGAGCCATGGTCTCCTCTCCTATATATTTTTGTCGTGGGAACTATTCCAAAAATTTGTTACTTGTTTTTAATGGAATCTAACACTGACCGCCAAATCTGGTTAACAATTGCGAAAAAAAAAAATTGTGATAGTGAAAGCGATCTAAAATATGGGGTTAGCCTATTATATCCTTAATAATTATACCCGTTGGATTGCCAATATTTTTCTTTGTCAGATGTTCAATTGGTGGTAATCCAACGGCTACAATTGCAAGCAAGGTCCTGCTTAGTGGAATCACAGTAGTAATCTAATGTATTGGAAATTGACAGATAACAAATTCTGTTCATCAGAGTGCATTGCTAATAATATCGAAGAGAAATATTGGAATATAGATTTATTCTATTAAAGGCAGGTGGCAAGTATTTGTTTTGGGACCCGCTGTTCTTACTGTTTCTTAATGTAGGATTGATATAACCTATTAGATTAAGCCTACGCGATAACTTGTTGTGCACCGTGTAGTCTACATGATGATATGTAAATGATGGATGACATAAAACAATGACTAGACTAGGGGCACCAAAGTGAAATCCGAGCAATTTTATGGTCACTTATTGTAGGAAAAATCCAATTGAAATTAGCTTCAGCTGCACAACTGAAAGCTTGGAAGGTGAAATCGAAATTCCCGGGGTCGAGTTTTGAAATGTCGTAAAAATAATGCGGAAACCAACGAATCATGTAATTTAAGTCAAAAGTGAGAAAACAAAATTATCAAAGAAATTAATGAGAAATGGTAATGACACCGGATATACACATGATTCAATCCAGTGTCAATATCTATTCTACGGGAGAGCTTGCCAAAAAAAGTCCACTATGAATTTGAGTACAGAGCTTATAATCACTCGATAGCTAAAGTATTTCTCAACCCCCAATTACACTCAAATCAAATGTGCAAGTGTTAGTGCACAATCTCTTACAAAGAAATCACACAGAAAAATTTGAGACATAAAATCTTAACAATCTTCTTATTTACTCTAATATTTACTCTAAAGGAAAAATCTTATTTACTCTAATGTTTATGTCCACCGAGTAGAATTACATCTTTTATATATACATGATTTATATCCAAAAGAAGAAACTCCTAATAGGAAACATTGTCAAACTAGGAAATCACTCAAACTAAGTGTGACATTCTCAAATTTTGACCCATTCAGGATGTAATGAAATGATTATATTCATCGATGCATTGTTAGTCGAATCTCGCTCTGAATTGATCACTTATAAGATGACTAATCAATAGGGAAAGGTTATTATGGAATTAAGTACATACGACCCGAGAACTCGATCATGGATTGACAATTCGACTATAAGGATTGACGAGGGACAATTTTGAGCTATTATAGACTGATCAAGGAATGGTTATAGAATGATTCACTAATAGTATACAATCTAATCGTGAGTGATTCCGCCTGGCCATTATATGGATTGCAAATAACTCTACACCAATTCCTAATAATCATGTACTTCGAAACTAGTGATTGACTCCTTGCAATTACATGACAACTGAGGTTACCCATTGTCACGCTCCGTACCCCATGAAGCGCGAGCATCCCACCTTGGTCGTTTGACTGCGACGTCCCAGGAAGCGTCGCCGACCCACACCCATACAGAGATCAAGCACAAGCGGAAGTATAAAATAAATAAACTTAGACAATTACAATATGAGCCATGGATAGCCACCAATTACATACCTCATGGAAAATAATTACACATTTATATTACTATTTAAAAACCATTTGTACAATATTTACAAGTACAACAAAAACTGCACGCGATCAGTAGCCACTTGGTTCAAAAAGGGATAAGTGGCTAAGGAGGTTAGGCTAAAACTAAGGAAGAAGGCTATGGTCCAAAAAGTTTCGGCCCTCATCACTAGCTAAGGACACTAAACGATCCTATGGCTCCCAGTTGGGATCGGAAGACTCGGTGGGATCGTCTGACAACTCCTCGGAGGTGTCCTCACTAGACTCTGACTCCTCGGAATCCATCGCCTGGGTTCGCTCATCCTCGGAGTCTGGCTCCAACTCCGGGTCAAGGTAAGGCTCGAACCCCTCCTCATCTAATCCCAGCTCCGCCACCTCTCCGTCCTCCTCTACGTCCCGCTCCATGGCCTTGGGTTCGTCATCCTCCTCCTCATCCATAGGCTCAGGGTCCTCCGCTAGTACATTGGGCTCCTCATCAATCTTTTCCTCCTGCCTCATCCACTCGGGCGTGACCTTAGGGTCTATCACCTCACCAGCAGCTATAATTGGTTGCATCGGCCCAGTATTATTGATAGGGATATCAAAGGTCCTAAGGGGCTCTCCCTCATTTCCATTGACATCCCGATGGCAACATGCCACATACTCTTGTTTCTGGTAAAAGTCCTCACCTATATTCACAACTACTTCAGATCGATACCTCACAAAAGCCTCCCCATTTCCTGAAGGGTAGGTAGTAGTATACGTTCGGATCTGCAGAGGGATCCCAAAAAGAGGCGGTGGTCTCTCCATCCTTACGGTCGGGGGTCTGAAAAGTTTCGGTTTACACAACCGTGAGACGAATCTCAATGAGTTCAATCCCTAAACCTAGGCTAGGCTAGCATGCAATCTCTTGACCGAAAAATAAATATTTAAATCACAAATTAATAATAACCAAATCATTCTTAGACCCTGCAGGTTAGACAGATCAACATATAATAATCACAGCACATACGTGGCACTCATAATCACACGTATGCCAATCACATGCTTATGCACCGATTCTCACACTCTCGCATGCCCATCCATGCATGTTCATGCATGCAATTGTCGTCGACTTGACATGTGCAATTCCCGGCCCACTGGCCCACACTGGCACACTGGCAAACTGCCCAATTTATTATTATTATGACTCGAGTCTTTAATTTTTCATGGCCCGGTGCGTCTAGCCTGCTTCAAAGTGCACGAGGCGCAGTAACCAATCTGGCCCACTTTCTCTAGCATGCTTCAAAGTGCATGAGGCGCAACACTGTTCTCCTTGCGAACCAGAGCCTGCTTCAAAGTGCATGAGGATGGTCGCCTTCCGGACGTACCGGGCATCATCCTGCTTCAAAGTGCATGAGGACGGTATCGACTCGAAGGTCACGACCCGAAGGTCCTTAAGTGATCACACAATTCATTATTATCTGAACCCAGTGTATCACACAACTCATGGCAGGCACGCATTCTCGCACAATTCCACCACATGCCACACTCTAAGCATACACAATGCGTGTCTATGTTATGCGAGGTAATGCACCATGAGTACCAATGAAATTCAATCACAATTAAGCACAAATTACGAACAATCAGTCATCCCGATCACACCCGGTAATTTTCCAATGGACATCTAAATTGGCCAACTAATCCAATTAATCTCCCCAAATTATTATCATTAGCCTCCATAATTTTTCTGATAATAATTCCTATTAATCAGTCCTCAACCCAGTCCGAGATACACACTGATACTACCTAGCCAGTCCAAAATGCATCGATAAAATCTAAATCAATCTAGGAAAAATGCACTATCAGTCCTAACCCGGGTTTATGAATTTTACTCACCTAATCCAAAGTCACGACGACGAGGAATGGCGGCCGATCACTGGTGAACAGTGAAACCGGCGGCGGAATTCCCGGCGGATGGCGTACGGACGGCGGGGCGGTAGTGTACGGACGACATGAACAGTGATCGTACGGACGCATGAACAGTGAAATCGTACGGGGGACGCTGTACGGACAGGCGGGGAATGATGACCGGCGAGGTGCCGGTGGCCGGCGCGACGATCGTACGGCTCGTGAACAGTGAAAAACCGTACGGAATGGCGTGAACAGTACCCTACGGGGGCACTGTATGGAAGGTGCTGGGCGGCGACGTATGAGCGGGCTGGACGGTTGGGTGTTGACGGAATGGCGATCGGAGCTCCGGCGAAGCTCCAGCGCGGCGATGAGGCTATTCCGGGAGAGAAAAAGGGAGAGAAAGAGAGGGAAAAGAAGAGAGAAAGGGTCGGCCAGGGCAAGGCTGAGGCTGAGGGGGCTGAGGTGGTCCACAGCGGGGCACGGTGGCCGGTAGTGTGCTCCGGCGAAGCTCCAGCGAGAGAGAAAATGAGGGAAAATGAGAGAAAATGGAGAGAAAGTGTGGGAAAAAGAGAGAAAAAGAGAGAAAACTACTGAAGGGGGGCTGTTCTGACCGTAGGGGTGAGTGAGGAGAGAGAGAACCAGTCCAACTTGGTCAAATTATAGGGCTAGGGGTGCCAAGTGTCAAGATCTAGCAAAAATGACCATTTTACCCCTCATCCAAGGGCAACCATTAAATCTTATCCAAAAAGTGAGGGGTAAAAGGGTTAATGAGGCCAATAATGCAGCTGATAATTATCCATAATTATCCCAAATTATCCCAAAAAAAATTCGGACAAAAAATTAGCCCAGGGGTAAAATCGTCATTTTTTTGGTTCCGGGGCGAAATTCCAATTTTCGCACATATGCGTTTCATATATGCGTGGCCAACCTAATATGGCGTCGGAATCGCGAAATTCACTTTTTAAGCCATTGAAAATCGGCTGCGAAGTTTCAGGAATAAAATAATATTATTTTTTCAATTTTTGTCGAAATTCCAATTTTTGTCCAAAACGACTCCTGGTATGCGTGGCTACCCAAAAATGATGTCGGCCTGGAAAAATAACCTCATTTGGCCTCAAAAAGTAACGCTGGCATTTCGAGGGACAAAATCGTAATTTTTTCACCCCTGGACCGAAATTTCAATTTCTACTCGTACTAACTCCAAATGTATGTGGCCAGCGTAATATGACGTCAGATTTCCAAAAATAGCCTCTTAAGCCTTCGAAAATCGACATCGAAATCCGAGCCCAATTTCGTGAACAAAACTCGCTAAACTTTCAATTTCAGGGTCTCTCACTAACGGGCGGCTGTTTAGAGGTTACGCGTATCGACTTAGTGCTATTCGTATCGTAATGGTCTCGATCATTAAGAGAATAAGAAATTATCACTAGTTCTAGAGGTCACGATCGTTCGGTTCAGGTTCAGGACTGGTTGACCACGTGTACTTTCGGTCTTGCAGAATTACTTGCGTCCCTATTATACATCGTAGGCCTTGGCCAAACCCAATCCATTATCCTTTCCTATGATCGGCCCACGTTGGCCCAAAATATTCCCTGAGCGTCTCTCGTGATCGGTGTCCGTTTTACGATGGGGTCCCCGGTCCACGTACCGTTTTCTAGTTAGCCATACCCCATTGGTTAGTATCCCGAGAGTGATCAGCTCTGGGCGAGACTTACTAAAATGAAATACAAATTAATATCAGTTTTATTGATCCCGGAATTACATCGAAATTCAGGCTGTTACACCCATGACTTGAGAAAGTTTAAACATGGATTGATATCAAATTAACTATAGGTCGAATATGCGTAATGTGACATCCCGAATTTCTGCTCATTTTTGGGATTTATAAAACGCGTAATTTATCAGTGTGCTTATAGTAAAATCTCGCCCGGGAACTGATCACTCCCGGTTATCATTTTAAATTACAGATTTCGCTAGAATCGCACTCGATCAAATTTGGCCGTTATTTGGATCCTGAACTTGGCAGTCGATTTCCGGGAGTTTCGGGACGAAATAAATTGAACGGTGTCAATATTATGGTAGCCAACGTTGAGATTGTCAGGAATGATGGAAAAAGGAGAGTTTTGACCTGGTGCGAATTTGGATTAGTAGACCTCTCTCGTTATAGTTCGGTTCAATTAATTTGGCCTTTGTCCCTTTTTATATGCGAGGCATATTTTGGACCAGTAGATTGTGTTCGGTTTTGAATTTGGACCTTCGGTTTGCAAATAATATTTGAATGTTCAAAATTTCCTTTACTTTTCTCTTTTTCTCTCTCTCTCTCTCCTCCCCCTCTTTTCTGCCTATTCACCCACGCGCCTGACTTCTCCCCCACCTACTCCCCACCTACCTATCTCTCTCTCTCTTCCTTTTCCTCCTTTCTTTTCCTTTTTCCTTTTTCTCTTCTTCTCCTTCTTCCTCCTTCCTCCTTATTTGGCTTCCCCGGCGCTCCTGTACGGTTTTGCTTTGCAACTCATCGCCGGTGACCAGCCCCACCACAGCATGCCGTCCGGCCGCCCGCACCTCGCCTCGGTGCCGGTGCTTCCTTTTCCTCTCTCCCTCGGCACCACGTCGTGCGGCTTGTGTTTGCCCAGCGACCGCGCCTCGCCCGGGCCGAGACCCCGCCGTGCCCCGATCGCTCGTCGGCGTCGCCGTAGCCCATCCTAACCGCCACCCGTGCCGCCTCGACCGCCATCCGACTCTCCTCTAGCCAAGCTTGCCCTTAGCCCCAATCACCGTCCACCACGCGGAAAGTCCCGGTCGAGCTACCCCGATATCGCGCCCGCCGCCCGTGTACTTCCATTGCTCGGCGTTGTCCCGCCACTACGCCTAATCGCTGCAGGTCACGCCGTGCCCGTTCGACCCACGGCCCAGCGACATTCTTGCCTAATTCTTTCCCTGTTTTGGGCGCCCCTGCGCCGCTTTCAAGGAGCTCCGCCGCCGCCCGGTCTTTGTTCCGCCACCACCACCGTCTCGCCTAGCACCACCCAGCCCGTCCCTCCTCTCTCTCTCTCTCTCCCGATCGCGCGACCAGCCACCCCTCCGCCCTAGGCTCGCGTCGTTCGCCCGGAACCCTTGTTGCCGTTCTTGTTCCAACAAGGGGTCGCCGCTGTCCAGTCGCCATCGCCGCGTGTTCAGCTCGGTTTGAAGCTTAGGACAACCGGTGAGTTTGACCCTAAACCCTAATTAGGATTATTTGCATTTCTAGACAAGTTTAGGGGTTAAATTAGGGTAATTTAGGGGTTATCGTGCAAAGGATGGTAGGGGTTGATGTCGCGGCTGATTTGGTAAATTATAGTGACCGTTTGATGAGGTTTTGCGGCTATGTAAGTGCCGAGAGATGGCTGGTTAGGTTCGGAATGGAATAGCCAAAGTTTGGGGAAATTCGGGTCTAGAATGCGGATGCCAGTGCGCGGCTTAATTGGCAATATGGTGGTTGATTAAAATGGTATCTTGGGGAGTCTAATGGAACATTTTGAGGTTATTAAATGGCCCGACACGATCGATTTAGTGGCTGTCCATATCGGGTTTGAATCAGACAAAGCGCGATCAATTTGGGGTCAGTTTGTGGAGGCCGTTTAGAGCGGATGTTGTGGCGTATTTGGTGGCTTAGCATAATGTTCTAATCAAGATTTAGTGGTTTGTGGTGTGCTGAATAGCGGCTAAGGTTAGGAGCCTTGACTTGGGCGAAATTGTGTATTCGGCGGATGTGATTTGTAGGCCGAGTAGTAGCTGTTTTTGTAGCAAATTGGGTGATTCTTTAGCTAATTAGGACTTGGTTGAATTCTATTGGGTGATGCCATATTCGTGGGACGAATGATTGAGATTGATTTATCATGGCGGACCCTAATTGTATTGAATTTCATTGCGTTAAGTATGTGCAATAGGTGCCGTGTTTAAATGGACTAAACCTGAATGAATTGGGCGTGCCGACAATGTCTTGAGCTGGTCGAATGGTTTACTTGGTACATGTTGGCATTAATGATTAACTTGGGTCCCATTTCACGTGATTCCGTTGTTTGTATTTTAATATGGCTGGAATTTGTGAGTGCGGAAATGCACGTACCTTATGTGATTTAATTGTGGCCTTCGGGTTGAGACAAACTGTGACCTTCGGGTTGGGATAAACTATGGCCTTCGGGTCGGGCCTTTGGGTCGTGATAAACTGTGGCCTTCGGGTCGGGCCTTCGGGTCGGGACAAACTGTGACCTTCGGGTCGTGGCCTTGGGTCGGCTTACCTGTTGTCGGCCTCAGGGTCGTGGCCTTCGGGTCGATTTAATCGCATATGTTTTATAATGATATTAAAAGTCTAACCTACATGGCGGAGTAGTGAATTGGGCTATGGGCCCGGGTGAACTTATATTGATTGTTATACTGGTTCATTGATTTATGTGTTTTATTTACCCTATGGAGGTGCACGTTAACCTAGTTTAGGTTTAGGGAATTACTCACTGAGATTATTCTCATTGTTGTTTAAACCTCAATTTTTCAGACCCCCGGCCTTGAGGATGGCAGGTGTACCGAAGTGTTTTGGGAGGAGCCCCCGGCTGGTTGTAGTGGCCTTGAACTGCTTTTGATTTTTGAGCATGGGCTGCAATTGAATATTGTGTCTGGTGCCCAGTATCAATGCTAGTGTAATTGTTCATGTTGATTGCTAAGTGGCTATCCTTGGTCATTTGGTTCAAAACTATTCGGGTATTGTATTGCTTCCGCGTGTACCTTAATCTCTGTGTTGGGCGTTGGGTCGGCGACGTGTCCTGGGACGTCGCACACGAATTGACCTTGGAGGGATGTTCGCGCATCGTAGGATTCGGGGCGTGACACGTAACTCCTAAAAATCGCCCATTAGTATGAGATATACTAAAATTGCAATTGATCAATTTTGATCATGAATTAGAATCCGAATTTGAGTATCAAATTTTTAAGGACTTCAAGAATAAACTATTGGACGTTGCCTCATTAAACCGCTTGTTTAGTGATATGCATGAAATTTTTGAAAAAGGGGTCAACGGGCCGAGAATTGGAGCCCATGAAGGAGTGGGCTGGATGAAGGCCCAATGGGCCTCAAGCCCATTAAGGTTCGGCCACCTTGGGCCCAACCAAGCCTAAGTGGGCCCAATCAAGCCCATGAGCCATTCTAGCCCATTCTCTATCCTTTTAAGCCCAAACTTGATTTATACAAGCTTGTACAAAATTCTAGCCCATGTACGCGTATAGTATTTTATACTATACTTTATGAAAAGACCATTTTGCCCTTCTTGCATTAGATGAGAAGTGACAAAAGAGGAGTGAAAAGTCTTGGATATTAATGAGGAGAAATGATGAATTTTTGGGGACTTGAACTTGGCTTGAAGGAGGAGCCCTTCTAGAGAGAAATATCTCTCATTTTCTCTCACTCACTCTCTCTCCTTACCCCCTCTTGCACTACCCCCTCCTCTCTTCATTCTCTCTCTCATTTTTTCTTGTGTTCTTCATATTTTCCTCTTGATTTTTCATCGTTGCCACTCCCTTACCACCGTGCATCACCACCACCTCCCGCCGCCGCCGCCACTTTGAGCCATCCTCACCACCGTCCGTGTGCCTTCCACCGCCTATGCTGCCCGTCCAAGCCACCACTGCCAACCTCCTCACTCCTCGCCATGAGCTGCCGTCGCCCCTTGCCGTTTCCAAGCGGAGCTGCTCGTTGCTCGTGCCACCACCGTCATTCTCACGCAACTGGCATCGTTAACGAGTGATTTAACGCTCTAATCCCTTAATTAGTACATTAAACTTGCTTAGGGTTAGATTAGACTAAGCTAATTATTCTTAATGCTAATTAATGAGGGATTAGTTGATAGGCTATCATGATAAGTGATAGGCGGAAGTGATAAGATATAGCGATAGGTGATAAGTGGACTTGATGAGCTATCGAGGAAATGACGATAAGCTATCGACAAAAGGTTGATAAGATATCGTCAAATGGACGATAAGCTATCGGTATTTGAGTGATAAGCTATCAACTAATTTAATGAAAAGCTATTACCAAGGGGCGATAAGCTATCATTAATTGGATGATAAGTTATTGCAATTAGGGCAATAAGTGGATATTATATGGGTGTTTTCTGCTTGAGTTAAGTGTGAATTATGCCGTTTCATGCTGTTTAATGCCTGCTTTACCTTGAAAAATAATTGCCCTATGTGAAACCTTGTTAGTTATTTTTTTAAAAGGGTTTTTGTGGACATATAAATAGTAAACCCCGAGATATTGGATTCATATGTCAAGTTTTATAAGTTAAATAGGGCGGGGATGTTTAAAAAGGGAAGCATGCAAAGGTTGACGGTTTAATTATGTATATGTGATCACGTGTGAATTTATTACTGCATTTTTTGACATGAAAGTTGCAGTATTTTGATCTGTGAGCACAACCATGTCGACATTGGCTAATCGTTGAGAAATAAAATGGGCTTGAGTGGTAGTTGTGCTCATATGGTCACATAAAGGAACCCGTCACCCAACGTGAGTTTGGGGACGATGCTCAATTTTTCCTTTTATTAGATGCTTGACAAGGGTCTGGATGCCGAGTCGCGGTTGAGGCCGGATCGATGCTCCTTTATGGAATGCCATCTGTGGTGGAGGTCCTAGACGTTGTCATGCCCAATGGGGGCACAATACTCGGTCATGCCGGAAGACTGCTAACCCTTGGGTTGTCCTGTAACCCTGAGTGGTCGTAATAATTAGAACACGCATGAGTGTATTGTGTATGTAGAAGCTTGTTAAGTGTTCTGATTATGTTATATGCTTATTGCATTGTTTGTGGCATGTGATGGCTTATGTCGTGCAGGGTGTGTGCCAAGGCAAGGTAGATATGCTTCCTGTTATTCGATGGGTTATTTGTTTATGTTGGATTGAATTGCCTACTCCTGTATATAGTTAAGGCAAAGTGAGGGTGGCTTTGTTATTAATCTGCCATCAATTTATTGTTGCATATTTTAGGTGCACCTGAGGTGAGTTAATTTCCTAAACGAGGCTTAGCTCGTTAACTTACTGAGATTTATATCTTATTCGTTATTGTTAACTATTTTCTTAGGCCTTAGAATGGCGAACCACCTGAGGCGGTTTGGGGTGCCGCAGGATATGAATAGTATTATTACTACTCATCGTTTTCCTGGCAAGCCGCATATTTTTTAGCTCCACCTATATACTGTGTGGATGGATAAGGGTCTAGCTATGTGGATCCCTCATCAATTCCAAGCATGGTTCATCTGTGAGGGTGAGAATCTATTTGTCCTTCTGAGGGGCTTCGATGGTCCTCCAGATAGTGGCGCTGGACAGGAGGTTTGGGACCCTATGGACATTGACCCACTTGACGGGTCAATGGAGTGTCCAGAGACCAACCCTGATCTTGATTACCTGTCGGATGACGACCTGTTAAAGCATGATCCCGACTCACCCTATTTTGACTAGTAGTCTCGCGATTTTGATAGTACTTGAGGGACATGCTTGGGACCTGTTCTTTTTGGGTGACCCACTTTTGGATGGAGTAGATGGACCCTCAGCCCAATATCTTTTTGGTAGGCTTGTGAGGAAAGGTGCCCTACTTGAAGGGTTTGTCAATGTGTTTCCTTGGGGTTAATCAAGTGAATAAATAAAATGGAGCTTTGACATGACTAATGTTGATTGTTATTACTATCCGTGCTGTTTATTGTTATGATTAGGCGATTGTTGTCGCTTCCACATGCGCATATGAAAGATAAAATGAAAGGTTGGCGATGAGTCTTGGGACATCGCATTCTATTTACCTAAGTGAAATAAGGGTTGTCGCATGCTCGAGGGTCGGGGCGTGACACTAAGAAACCTACCCAAATTAGAAAATTTACTTGAATCAGTTCCTTGAGTAACTCATAACATATGCTGACAAATCTCCATCTTGGCTCAATGTTTGTAGCCAAGTCGTACTGATTATCATCCATGTTGGCTCTCCTAATGCTCTGACGGGTGCTCATTTTCTTTGAGCCCTAATTGAGCTCTAGCAAAGCTTGATTCTCCACAATTGCGATCTTCTTTGAAATTTAGTTGAATTGTCATTATGTTTGTTCGTTCCTTCACCGTTGCGATCTTCTTCATAACAATCTTGTCCTTTGCCATGAAATCCTGGATGAAATGGTACTTGATGTTGATATGCTTTATTTGCTTGAGATAAATCGGGTTCAAGGCCAAATATCCCACCTTGGTTGTCATAGTGTATAGCAACACTTTTATGCTCCAACCCAATGTTCAATATCAAACCCCCCAATCACGACGCCCCTTTTGCTATAAAGGTTGGTGCATATTCTTTGTGGTAGTCGAAGATAGACCAACATTATCTTGTAAGGATGCCTTCCAACTCATTGCACCACCTATCAACACATACATGTACCCCATTGAAGACCTTCTCATCCAAGTCATGAACGTAATCCAAATTCCCATAACCCTTGGCCACACTATCGTTGCCGTCCTTCCAATACACTATACCAACATTTGTTTTCCCCTTTAAACAATCGAGGATCCACTTCACAATTTCATAATGAGTCTTAACACAATGCTTCATCTAACAACTAACAATGCTCACAACTTGTAAAATATCATGGCGTAGTGCATATCATGGTGTAGATAATACTATTCACTGCACTAGAGTAACGGACATAGGAACATATGCTCCTCTTGGTCCACATTATGTGGTGATAACTTATTAGACAATTTAAAGTGCATGGTTAAAGGTGCACTCACAAATTTTGCTGACTGCATGCTAAAACGCACCACGATCTTTTTAATATATTTCTTTTAAGATAGGAACAAACCCCTATAGCCCTATCTCGTGAAATCTCCATGCCCAATATCATCTTGCAGCACCTAAATCTTTCATCTCAAACTTAGCACTCAATTGTCACTTTGACACATCAATATCTGATGTATGTTTAGCTTCTATCAACAGATGATCAACATAAAATAATAGATAAAACAAAGACTAAATCCTTTAATTTCCTAAAGTAAACACAACTATCCAATTGACTTTTCAAATAGTCCTAATTATATATGAAAGCATCAAAATACTTATATCACCGCCTTACAGACTCTTTTAGTCCATACATATTTCTTTAATAAATAAACATGGTCTTCCTTATCCTGAATAGCATACCCCTTTACCTGGCTTGTGTAAATCCGCTTCTCCGTCTCACTGTAAAGAAACGTTGTTTTTACATCGAGTTATTGTTTAACAACTAAAGCAAGTAACACTCAAATAAAAATATGCCTTACCATAGGATAGAACATCTTTTTATGATAAATGCTCTACCACTAAGTATATCCCTTTGCAACAAGTCTTACCTTATACCTCACTACCTTGACACGGGTAATACTCTACTTTTGTTGATAGACTTATTTGCACCCAACAATCTTATGGCTATTGGATGCTTTGATCAACTCTTGTGTCTGATTTTGATGGAGTGATTCCATCTCCTAGTCACTGCGATGACTCTGCACTTGCAATCACCTCATAGAAAGACAATTGTTCATCCATTTCTATCTTGTCACCACAGTCATTGCATAAGCAATATATCGGCAATATTGATATAACTATAATGTGCTGGTAGATGTGCCTTTCCAATCTGCTAGTGGCTAAACTATGTTGTGGCTTTGCTAATTATTTTATATCATTGACTTCATGAATTGTGGCCTCAATTACAGTCTCAATCACTGTAAAAGCCTCTACTTGAAGCTCCATCTCATTATTAACACCGTGATCCGTTTGCTCTATTGGTAGTGTCTCAATATTCATCTAATGAAGCATAGCAGTCATGTAGAGATCACATCTTTGCTGACTAGAAAAGTAGTAATTGAGGATCACTATACAATAGCTGGTAGCCTTTCACTTCATATGCATAACCTAGAAATATACACTCCTTCGTCCTCGACACAAGCTTACCGTTACTAGCATGAGCATATGCAAGACATTTGTATAGTCATAATGTGGAGTAATCTATAGATTTTCCTAACCATACTTCCTCAGGAGTTTCCACTCAATAGTCATTTTCATTACTTCAGCCCAAAATACCTTGCCTAGTCTTGCATATGAAAGCATGCACCAAGCTCGCTCAAGTATAGTTTTATTTCTACGTCTTGCGATGGCATTCTGTTGTGGTGTCTTAGGTATGTTGAGGTGTCTCATAATTCCTTCTTTTGGTAGGATGCAGTAAAAATCATTATCACTTAAACTTCTTGAATTGATCGAACAACTGGGATTCGTGCTTCAGAACATATACTCAGATGTTTCTTGAATAATCATCAATGAATGTCAACATATATCGGGCTCCTTCTTTCGAAGACGCCGAAGATGGCCCTAGCAATTGAACTAATGTAATCAATTGGTTGGTTCATCTAATGCACATCTATACTGTGACTTTGCACTGCTTCCCAAATGTGTCGTGCTCACATAGGTCTAGCTTTCATGTTTTTTGACCTTTCGATGACCCCCTGTCACTCAGTGCCATCATAGTTGCCTCAATCATGTGCCCCGACCGCATATATCATAACTAAGTCAATTTTGAGTCTGACTCACCTAATAAAACTATAGCAAATCTTGTCATAATTTCTCCTAGTAGTTGATAGAGAGAACTCACCTTTTTCCCCTTCATTATTGTCATGGCACACCGACAAATCATCAGCACTTCACCTTTAGTAATGTTACTTATACCCGATATCATCAATAGTCTATAGAGAAATAAGGTTCTTCTTGAGTTCAAGTGTATGCCTTATGTTTGTAGCATACGGTCTACCCATCATGAATCCGATTTTGAGTTGTTATTATACCCACAACCTTATAGGCTGTGTTATTTACCATCAAAACTCTACCATTAGTCTCAGTCCGGCTAGTAGTGAACTAGTTCTCATGAGGAGTCATATGATAAGGACACCCTAAATCTAGCACCAATTGGTCTCCTGACGAGCTGGTATCACGCACAAGATAGTCTTCACACCGTTAGTGCTTTCCTTGGCAATATTTGCCACACGCTTGTGTCATTTTATATAGCATCCATGTTTCTCAACTATGGACAATCACTTCACGTGACCCTTGTTCATTCTATGGCACAACTTCAACCTAGTTTTACCTCTACTACTAGACCTCCAATGTTCATCTCTACCTCGAATCTCGAGTCCCTATGCTACATCTTGCCCCATATCATGATCTCGCAACTTCTTCAACTACTGCTTGCAAAACAAGGCTGATTTTACCTCTTCTGAGGTAATCATAGTATGCCCTTGTAACATTGAATTGTAAAGTGCTCCCATGATTTTAGTAAAGACACTAACAACATTATGCCTTATTTTTCATTAATTAGGGTTTCATCGACGTTCTTCAAATTCATCATGATGTTAAGCTTATCTATATTGGTTTGGATGGAAGCACCTTTAGCAAATCGAATCTGAAACAAACCTCTTTAGCATATATAGATGATTATTTCAACCCTTTGTTACACAAAGGGCATGAATTTTTGCCTACAAAGCTGTATCATTCTTCTTCTCGGTTACTTCTATTAACACCTCATCCGATTGATTCAATAGGATTGTACTCTTTGATTTCTCCGTCATCTCTACCTCATAACGTCTTTAATAATTTATGACAATTCATCTTTGCCATTCAACGTCTTCGCTAAACCTTGGGATGTTAATAGCGCACGAATCTTAATGCTCCACAACCCAAAGTTGTTCTTGCCGTTAAACTTCTCAACTTCTACTTTCTCTCAAGAGATAATTGCAACAACAAAATTTCTAAACAATGATTAGACAAGCAAAAACCCCAAATCAAATATAGAAATCCTAGTCTTGGCTATGATACAATTGTCGTAAAAATAACACAAATGCTACCAGATCTTGTAATTTAAGTCAAATGTGAGAGAGCGAAATTACTAGAGAAATCAATGGGAAATGATAATGACACAAGGTTTCCTTGATTTGGTCCAAGTGTAGGTACCCACTTTATGAGGAGAACCAGCTGCCAAAGAAATTTATGATGAATATGAAGAGCACAAAGTTTACTATTGCTCAATATCTCAAGTGTTCCCAACCTCTAATTACACCCAAAACAAACCCACAAGTATTTCTCACAATCTCTTATAGAAAACTTACAAATAAAAACTCTAAGATTCTTCTTGTTTGCTCTAGTTTGTGTACATTGAGTAGAATTCTATTTCCTATATATACATGGTATTTGCATCCAACATAGAAAACTCCTTTTAATAATCTGCTCAAACTAGAAAACTTACTCAAATAAGGAAACTTAATTGAATCCGGTTTCCTTTACAAACTCAAGACCTATTCTACCATGAACATTTAAAATATGATTTTTTTTTCCATGGGACATTTTTAAAAGTCATAAAATTTATTAATAGTGTTAAATTATGTGTCGAGTTTGATTCGTATACGATACTCATACTCATTGGAAGATTTTCACTTGCTCAAAATTTAGTGTTGCCTTTTTCATATAATTATCTTGGATTATAATGGATATATATATAATCTCAAGATCCAGCAGAAGAGATACGGTGGTGTGATCTTCCATCCAAGTTTGATCTGTTGACTGAGATTTGGGCATCTTCAACAATCACGTACGGTGGGTTTCTTTTTCCTGATAAGCCGCACAGTGAAAAAAAAGTGCCGCATAGTGCCTTGTCGTCGTGGGATTCCTTCAAGCAAAGTGAGCAAGCTGCCGCACGGAGAAAGACGAGGGACGAACGGACGTTTTTTGTTCAGCCATACGGGAAAGCTTTTGCTTTGGCTTGAACACATGGTGATTTGTACCGTGAGTTTTATATTTGTAAAAACTTTGAATTTGTGCTTAATTTAGGTATGAGAAATGCTCGAGTGTGTGACTGATTGAAGCTTTGATTATGATAGATTATTTATTGTTGGCTTTCCTCGTAGTTATAGGTACCGATATTCAAATTGAATCACGTGAATCTTTGGTGTTTTCTATTATTTCTTATTTATTTCTGAGGTGATTTTACATTGACTTAAATTGCAAAATCTGATATTTTGGGCGTTAATATTACAATAGATAGTTTAAATCATGCAAAGCCATTAGATAGTTTTTGTTTCTTCGGGAAGGTCAGAAGAGATCTTTACAAGTCAACGCAAACCGGCGTGAGATTTTCCTTAGAGTTAAGGAACCCTAAAGTCCATTAAATAACGTTAAATCGACAGGAGTTGGGGTTAGTTGGGCCACCAGTATCCAGGTGTAAAGACGAGTAAGATGGACGGTGAGGATGAAAAGTAGCATTTGCCCTCGTACGATGTTGATTAACCAAAGTCAATTGCGGAAATTGCACTCTTCCTTGACTCCAGCGCGGGGAGGCTGGAAGAAGAAAAGTCAACATATATATCCCGGGGATGTTGTTGTAGAGAGAGACAGAGAGAGATGGGGATGCAAGTAATTTTGGTGACGCTTATAGCTTTGAATTTTCCATCAAATTATGGCAAAGGGAGGAATACTTCTGATAGATTCAATTTGAATCATACGTTTTTCTGCAACATGGCCTAAGGAAGGACCATACCCCTCCGAAAATGTTTCACTCGAGTTACTCTTTTTTATTGGAAAAGAAAATGAAATTGATTTTTTTTTCTAGGTCATTGTGACACTCTCTAATCTAATTCACTCGGGATATTACTCACTTTAATCCATCTTATACTGACCCCATGGTTTTGTCTCTAGGAGACCACCCATCTTTATTTTTTTTTCATTAGACACGTTTAACATTGGATTTCTAATGCTAAATTGTATCATTCTATCAAGAAGCACCTCTTATGAGTTAGTTCCAAATTCACATGTAGTTCAAAAGTCGCTTCTATATTGAGTTTTCATCTTATGCATAATCTAAAACGTTCTTCTCATGAAAATTCTGGCCTTGCTTAAAAAATGGGCATTCGATGAATAGAAAAATCAATCATGTCCTGATCTCCTTGAGATTTGAAATGACATTGTCAAAAATCTCAAGGAGTTTGTCACCTTGTGTAAACTTTGGGAATCTACTTTACACAAAGGATGAAGAATGGTATTGAGCATGTATAAGAGACAGCGAAACATGGAAGTTAGTTGATTCGTAAAAGAACATTATGCTGCTATTTAAGCTTAGTGATGACTACTTATCATCCCATATGAAATGTTTTTATGCTACATTCACTTTTTATCAAGGACATGTAATCTCTAGCTCTAATATAGCTAGGTTATGGAGCTTTAGGACTCATTAGTTCAACAAAGAAAAAACTAGCATTGTAAGATGGTGTTGAGTATGGCAAAAAGTTGTGGAAGAGATCTTTGATCCAAAGGTTGAGGAGTTTGAATCGGTGTTATTAATTAAAGTGCACGATTTGGTCCATTCTCTTGCTACCATTGTGGTACGAAATGATTGTTCTATTGTTGGCTTTGATACTGTAGAGATTTCATAAGGAATTCGGTGCATTTTATTCTCTATCACTTCATCAAAGGATATCTCAAGTTTTTTGAGTGCAACTAGATTTCACATTAAAATTGATGATGGAATTATTACTTAAGAGTTTGCTAGAATATGCATCTCCAAGGGTTATAACTTATTATTTGGGTTTGATATATGGTAGTTTTGAGGAGCTACCAAGTTCCAGCGTCGGTTGTGGCGTTGGTGCGCCGGTGCCAATGCTTTGTAGATGGCAGTCTCATGATAGCATTTGTAAAGCACAAGACTCGCCATTTTGCCTTATCGCTTGGAAGATTACCGATAGCCACTTGCAATCCATAGCCATCAAGTTTGCCATCCGCTATATGGACGTGTATAACCGCTTCGACCTTGTGATGTCGACATTATTGACTTGTAATCTACTGCCATCAAGTCTGCTGGACCCATCGATCGCCATTCTCTTGGCTAATGCATTGGTCGTGTCCTTTGGTTTTGGGATGTTGACCACATTCATGAATAAGAAAAATTATCAAAAAAGTTATAAACCTATTGTACTTGTATCAATTTAGTCTTGAACCTTTCAATTTGAGCAATTTTGTCTTAAAAATTTAAGCAATTTGCCAATTGAGCCATTTTGGACAATTTTAATCGAAAATTGTTGAGTAGACGTCGGCCATCCTTCGTAGCACAACTAGCGCTGATATGGACAAAAAAATTGAAAATTTTCATTCTTTATTCCTTTTTTTTTAATTTCATTTTGGCACACAAAGGTTGCTAGTGACCCTCACTAGCCACTGGGCCAGGGCCAACAAGCCCTTGTTGACTGCTGGCAAGGGTCGCGACCCTTGACCAAATCTGGCAAAGGCCTTCATGCCCACCCTTGTCAGCAATGAGGCATTGATGGCCTTGCTCGGGGCTTTCGCAGCCCCGCTAGCAGCAGGTGAGGTAGCCCTCACCTGAGCAAGGTCTTTGTCACCGGTTAGGGCCCTCACCCATTGTTGCCAACCACAAAGTAAAAAAGAAAAGGAAAGGAAAAAAAATTTAAAAATTTTAAAAAATTAAAATTTTAAAAATTATCTATGTTAGCACGGGTCATGTCATGTAAAACGATTGACGTCAACATCAGTAATTTGTGGCCAAATTTGGCGGAAGGACTTAGTTGGCAAATTGCTAAAAGGTTTAGGACTAAATTGGTCAAATTAAAAGGTTTAGGACTGAATTGACACAAGTGCAATAGGTTTGAGACTTTTTTTTAATTTCCCCTTCATGATACGAAGGCGAGGCTTTTCTTGTTCAACGGAGAAAATTGATTAGTTCAAGTAATGCAACATGCACTCGTCTTACCAAGAGATGGAGTCTTCCTCATTAGGGCATGCACGGAGTATTTCCTTGCTCGCATTCTCTATGTAGTCGTCACAGGTGGTGACGTGGATGTCACCATTGCAGAGGAATAGCCCATAGGTGCAATCAAGTGGCTTTTTGCTGGTGGTGGTATTGGTGAAGCTGTCGACACTAGTGGCCGCAACGGAGGAGGGGGAATAAAGGAGGGTGTTGAGATTTGTTTGGTAGGTGAAGTTGGGAGTGAAGAGGGCGGTGTTTGGGCAGTAATTGTAACATCCTCAATTTCAGTCTCTGGAAAATAGCTATGGTTTAAGTTTGGTAGTTTTTCAATTGGAACCAATTTTTACTCTTGTTCTAGAAAACCCAATTTCGGATCCTTTGTAACCCTTCGCTTTGTTATTTTTATGGAGACTTTTGTGATCCGAATTTCCAAACACTTTATTCTTGAAAGTTGTTCCAAACGACATGAAATTTTACATACTTTAATTTCAGAATTTTTGGACTTGATATGAGTAGTACGACAGCCTAATTTTCGGACTGTGTAAAATTACCCAAAATAGGTATTTTGGTGATGTTCACATTTTCTTTATTTTCTACAAGCTTTTCTAGGACAATTTTGGAAAAGTTTCCTTCACAAAAATTGTTGAGAACTTCTTTTTTTATAGCAAATATAAATTTAGGAATTTTTCGAGATGATTTGGATCATGGACAGAGCTTGCTTTGAGAAACAAGAATTCTATCCCAGTGAACTATTTTTAGTCTGTCTTTGAGCTATTAAAAATGGTTTTTACAGAAAGATTCCGATTTTGTGTTCCTCATGAGAAATGTTTGTTAAGGTCTTTTTTTATATGACATATTCAAATTTGAGAATTTTCGGAGTCCATTTACTATGTTTTTAAGTCCGATTTCGTGAATAGTGTAAAGCTATCCGGTTTTGTAAGATTTCAAAGATTTGTCGATTTCTATATGAGAGCGTTAGAATTTCAACTTGATGTCTTTTGGTGATATTTGAGGACATTCTCGTGCCGAATCTCGGATTGAATGGTACGTAGGGATACTAACCAAAAGGGTATGACTAACTAGGAAAATGGTACGTAGACCAAGGACCGATCATGAATCGGGTACCGACCTCGAGAAATGATGAGGGAATATTTGGGCCAACGCGGGCCAATCTTAGGAAAAGTGACGGATTTGGTTTGGCCAAGGCCAATGATGTACAATTAGATCGCGTGTGAGTCCGCAAGTCCGAAAGTGCACGTGGCCAGCCAGTCGAACTTGAACCGAACGATCGCAACCTCTGGAACTAGCGATAATTCCTCTCATTCTCTAAGTGATCGGGACTATCATGACTTGGATAATCCTAGGTCGATACGCATAAATCCTAAACAGCCGTCCGTTAGTGAGAGTTCTTAAAATTTGAATTCTAGCGAGTTTTGATCACGAAATTAGACCTGGACTTCGGTGTCGACTTTCGCGGGCTTGAAGGACTATTTTCATGATTGTGATGTCATATTATGCTGGCCACACACGTTTGGGGTAAGTATGGTCGAAAAATGGAATTTCGACCGGGAAGTCAAAATTTAGGATTTTGCCCTTCTGGACTCCGATGTTTATTTTGAGGCCGTATGAGATTATTTTTCGTGGCCGATGTCATTTTAGGGTGGCCACGCACATTTAGAGTCATTACGGTCAAAAATTGGAATTTTGGCTCGAAAGTGAAAAATAATATTATTTTAATCCCCAGAATTTTGCAATCGATTTTCAAGGGCTTAAGAGGCTATTTTCGCGATTCCGACTCCATATTATGTTGGCCACACCTATTTAGGGTTGGTATAAACAAAAATTGAAATTTCACCTCAGGACCGGAAAAATAATCATATTGCCCCTAGACTATTTTTGGGTTCCGAATTTGGAAAATTGTTTAGGATAATTATTAAGGGTTTCCAGCTGAATTATTGGATCCAATTACCCTTTTTCCCCTCAATTATTGGATAGGATTGAATGAGAGCCGTCGGATTAGGGGTATTTTGGTCAAAACTCCCGGATCGGCGACACGTGGCGCCCTTAGCCCCCTATAATTGACCAGTCTGACCAGCACTCTCTCTCTCCTCCTCATTTTGGCCGGTTTTCTCTTTCTCTCCTCTCCCGAAAATCTCTCTCTCCCTCCTCCTCCTTCTCGGCCGTTCGCACGCCGGAGCATCGCCGGCCTCCGCTCGCTGTCGTGCCGTCGCCGCGCCGTCCAGCTTCTTTTCCGCCTGACCTCACCTCGCCTCACCACCACCCCATCCGTTTCCCTTTTTTTTCTCTCTCTCTCTCTCTTTCTCTCAGCAGAGGGAGTGCTGGAGCACCGTCCACCGCCGTATGCGTCCCCATTGCCGTCCAGCCATGCCGTACGTTACCGTCCATACGACGTCCGTACCGTCGTCTGTATGCCACCGGCCGCTGTCCGTACCGTCGTCGCTGTGGCCCCCTTTGAAACGCCGCCGCTGATTTCGCCGTTCACCGGCAATCGGCCGCTTCGTTTCGCGTCGTCGTGTTCTAGAATTAAGTGAGTGTATTTCCTAAACTCAGATTAGGGCTGATGGTGCATTTCCTGAACTGGTTTGAGTATTATCGATTACATAATGAGAGGAATTAGAGCACCGTTTGGTGAGGTATATTACTAGGATAATATTGTGATTTATTGAGCTCGCATAGACTGATTGAGGATTAGATGACTAGATTGCCGGGTATGCCCGGGCTGACTGACTTGTTGATGGCTGTGCCCGATTCATGGGAAATTGATTAATGCCATGTCGTGTAACTGTGTGGCCGATCAATGTGGAGTGTGATTAGCCAATTGATGGCATGAATTTGACTGGATGCCTGAAATTGTTGTTGCTCATGGTGTATTGTACTGTATTGCATGGCCACGCATTATGAATGCCGAGAATGAGGCGTGTGATGAAATTGTGCGAGAATACGTGCTTGCCATGAGCATGTGATCACCTAATTATGCCTTGATGCATTTTACGCGAGGTTCAAATAATAAATGACTGTGTGTATGTGTGATCACGATTCACCTTGATGCGTGTACGCGGGGTGTGCCGTCTTGATGCGTTTACGCAGGACGATGCCCGGTTCGTCCGGAAGACGACCAACCTGATCGTTTTACGCGGGTTCTGGTTCGTGAGAAGATCGGTATTGCGTCTGATGCGTTTTACGCGGGCTAGAGACACTGGGCCATGAGTGCTTTGGCGCGACCCGTGAAGTGTTGTTGGCCTACGGGTCGTGGCCTTTAGTCAATTGTTAACATATAAAAACGAGCCATGTGCGAGTGCATTGTTTGAACTGAATCTTGAGCATGGCAAATGTGTGCCGGTGATTTATGTGTGGAACAGGTACTGATAAGCATGAGCATGCGTATGGTGTACGTGTGAATGAGTATGATCGCGCTCGTACCATGATTACTGTGCCATTGTATAAAATGCCTAATCTACAGGGTTAATGTGATGAATGGTCTAGGCTCAAGGGCCTGGATCATTGGTTGTGTGTGGTGCTGTTTGTCGGTCAGGAGATTGCATGTTAGCTTAGCCTAGGTTTAGGGGTTGTACTCGTTGAGATTCGTCTTATAGTTGTAATAACCCAACTTTTTAGACCTCCAGCCATAGAATGCCGAGGACACCACCTCTTTTTGGAATACTGCATTATATTCAACACTCATCGAGTGTACATCCATGTGGAGACAGAGCAGCTTATGTAAGATATTACCCCGTGTTGTTTGTGAATGTGGGAGAGACGTACTACCATACCCAAGAATATGTGGCTTGGTGTTACAGAGGAGCCGATGAAAATCAAATTGGGAATCAAGTTGGAAATCCTCCACCGACTAATCAAGGGAGGCCGCCAACACAAGGACGGGTATATGCGATGGCGCGCAGAGAAGCAGAGGAAGCGCCCGGCGTGGTCACAAGTATGATCTCTCTCTGTGATCATGTTGCATATGCGTTGTTTGATCCGGAGGCAACCCACTCGTTTATTTCGAAGCAATTTGTTCGATTAGTTGGTATTGAACTAGTGAGGCTTGAAACTATATTGTGGGTGTCAACACCATTGAATGATAGGATGTTATTTTCATTTGGGTGTCCCGGCTGTAAAATAGTAATTGGTGGTATCGAAGAGAATATCGACTTGGCAGTGTTGGCCATATTTGATTTTGACGTCATAATAGGAATGGATTGGCTAGTAAGGCGGAAGGCCTTGATGGATTGTGGTAATAGAATGATCCAATTTAATCCGGTTAGACGTCCTAGATATGAATTCCAGGGAAATCGAGGAGGAATCTCGATTCCTTGGATTGCTTCCCTCGATGCGATCAAGTTAATGGATGATGGTTGCGAAGGGTATTTGGTGAATGTGGTTGATCCAACAATTAAGGGACCCAAGTTGGAAGAAATACCTGTGATGTGCAATTTTCCCGAGGTTTTTCCTCAGGAATTGCTAGGATTGTCACCCGAACGGGAAGTGGAATTTGTAATTGAATTGGCACAGGAACTGAACCTATTTCGAAGGCGCCATATAGGATGTCACTGTCGGAGTTAAAGGAGTTAAAGGTTCAGATGCAAGAACTTCTGGACAAGGGTTTCATTCGCCCTAGTGCGTCCATATGGGGAGCACCATTCCTGTTCGTGAGGAAGAAAGATGGGACTTTAAGGTTTTGTATAGATTACCGGCAATTGAACCAAGTGACGGTGAAAAATAAGTATCCATTGCCGAGGATTGATGATTTATTTGACTGGTTGCAAGGAGTGTCTGTATTTTCCAAGATAGATTTACGAACTGGGTATCATCAATTGAGGATCCGGAAGGAGGATATACCCAAGACTGCTTTTCGAACAAGGTATGGATATTACGAGTTTACAGTAATGCCCTTTGGACTGACGAACGCCCCAGGTGCTTTTATGGATCTGATGAATAGGGTGTTCAAGGAATTCTTAGATCAGTTTGTGATCGTATTCATTGATGATATTCTGGTGTATTCAAAGAGCCAAGAAGAGCACGAAATGCATTTAACAGAGGTACTACGGATGCTAAGGGAACACGCATTTTACGCTAAGTTCAGTAAGTGCGAATTCGGCTAAACAGGGTAGCATTTCTTGGACATATCGTTTCTGGAGATGGGATTTCTGTGGATTTGACGAAAATCGAAGCGGTAACAAAGTGGCCAAGACCGACTTCTGTGATAGAAATCTCAAACTTTTTAGGTCTGGCTGGCTATTACCGACGTTTCATGGAAGGGTTCTTGTCGATAGCCATGCCGATGACACGACTATTAAAGAAGGAAGTCAAGTTCAAATGGGATAACAAGTGCGAGAAAAGTTTTCAAGAATTGAAGTGTACATTGACGACCGCCCCAGTTCTGACTATCCCATCGGGACCAAGGGGATTTGAAGTTTATAGCGATGCTTCCTTAAGGGGACTTGGCTGTGTATTGATGCAGCATGGAAAGGTAGTAGCATATGCGTTGCGCCAGTTGAGGCCGCACGAACTGAATTACTCGACACACGAATTGGAGTTGGCTACAATTGTGTTTGCGCTCAAAATTTGGAGGCACTACCTATGTGGAGAAAAATTCCAAATTTATACGGATCATCGGAGCCTCCAGTACCTATTTTCGCAGAAGGAATTGAACATGAGGCAGCGCCGATGGATGGAACTGTTGAAGGACTACGACTGCAATATTATGTATCACTCGGGGAAGGTGAATCGAGTCGCTAATGCGTTGAGTCATAAGTCAAGTATGGCGCACATGATGATCAAGGGATGGACCTTACTAGAGAGGCTCAGAGATTCAGAGTTCAAGTTTGAAGTGAGTCACATATTGAACTTACTAGTTGCTTTAAGAATAGAACTGGAGATTCAGACCAAGATCCGAGAATTGCAATCTACGGATCCAGAGATTCAGAAGATGATTGAGATGGACGTTGCCAAAAGGAAGTCGGACTTCCAAGTATTTGAGGACAGAATTTTGAAGTTCTGTGAGTGACTATGCGTACCTGATAATTCGAAGCTCAAGGAAGATCGTGTGCTGAGGAACAAGACGATCCCAATGGTCAAAGTTGTTTGGGAGCAACATGAAATGGAAGGTACCACTTAGTAGAGCGAAGAGGCCATGCGACGTTAATGCCCTCACTTGTTTGAGGAGTAAGTGTGGATTACAAATTTCGAGGATGAAATTTTTGTAAGGGGGAAAGAATTGTAACAGCCTGAATTTCGATGAAATTCCGAGATCAATAAAATTGACAATATTTCGCATTTCATTTTAGTAAGTCTCTTCCAAAGCTGATCACTCTAGGGATACTAACCAAAAGGGTATGGCTAACTAGGAAGATGGTACGTGGACCAGGGACCGATTGCGAATCGGGCACCGACCTTGAGAAATGATGAGGGAATATTTTGGGTCAATATGGGCCAATCTTAGGAAAAGTGACGGATTTGGTTTGGCTAAGGTCAATGATGTACAATCGGATCGCAGGTGAGTCCGCAAGTTCGAGAGTGCACATGGCCAACCAGTCCCGAACTTGAACCGAACGATCGTGACCTTTGGAACTAGCGATAATTCCTCTCATTCTTTGAGTGATCGGGACCGTCATGACTCGGATAACCCTAGGTCGATATACGTAAATCTTAAACAGCTGCTCGTTAGTGAGAGACCTTAAAATTTGAAATCGAGCGAGTTTTGATCACGAAATTGGACCCGGACTTCAGTGTCGACTTTCACGGGCTCAAAGGACTATTTTTATGATTGTGACGTCATATTATGCTGGCCACACACGTTTGGGATAAGTAAGGTCAAAAATGGAATTTCGACCCGGAAGTCAAAATTTACAATTTTATCCCTCTAGACTCCGATATTGATTTTGAGGCCGTATGAGATTAATTTTCACGGCCGATGTCATTTTAGGGTGGTCACGCACATTTAGAGTCGTTATGACCAAAAATTGAAATTTTGGCTCGAAAGTGAAAAATAATATTATTTTAATCAATAGGATTTTGCAATCGATTTTCAAGGGCTTAAGAGGCTATTTTTGCGATTCCGACACCATATTCTGTTGGCCACACCCATTTAGGGTTGGTATAGATAAAAATTGGAATTTCGCCTCTAGATCGGAAAAATGACCATTTTGTCGCTGGGCTATTTTTGGGTTCCGAATTTTGGAAATTGTTTGGGATAATTATTAAGGGTTTCCAACTGAATTATTGGACCCAATTACCCTTTTGCCCCTCAATTATTAGATAGGATTGAACGAGGGCCGTCGGATTAGGGGTATTTTGGTCAAAACTCCCGGATCGGCGACACGTGACACCTTTAGCCTCCTATAATTGACCGGTCTGACCAGCACTCTCTCTCTCCTCTTTCGAAAATCTCTCTCTCCCTCTTCCTCCTTCTAGGCCGTCCATATCTTGGACATCCCGGCCACCGCCCGTCAGCCGTGCCCCGCTCTCCCGGTGTTGTTCCTTTGACCTCATCTCGCCTCACCACCACCCCATCTATTTCCCTTTCTCTCTCTCTCTCTCTCTCTCTCTCTCTCTCTCTCTCTCTCTCTCTCTCTCCAGTTCTCTCTCTTTCTCTCGGCCGAGGGAGCGCCGTCCCCGCCACCACCGTCCCCGTCCCGTCGCCGTCGTAAATGCGTCACCGTCCACATCCGTGGACGCTTTCCGCTGTCAAATCTCCGTCGCCGTCGCCACCTCTGAAACGCCGCCGCTGACTTCGCCGTTCACCGGCAATCGACCGCTCGTTTCGCGTCATCGTGGTCTAAAATTAAGTAAGGGTATTTTCTAAGCCTGGATTAGGACTGATAGTGTATTTCCTGGACTGGTTTGAGTATTATCAGTACATAATGGGAGGAATTAGAGCATCGTTTGGTAAGGTATATTACTAGGATAATATTGTGATTTATTGAGCTAGTATGGACTGATTGAGGATTAGATGGCTGGATTGCTGGGTATGCCTAGGCTGACTGACTTGTTGATGGCTGTGCCCGATTCTTGAGAAATTGATTAATGCCATGTCGTGTGACTGTGTGGCCGATGAATGCGGTGTGATTGGCCAATTGATGGCATGAATTTGACTGGATGCCTGAAGTTGTTGTTGCTCATGGTGTATTGTACTGCATTGCATGGCCACGCATTATGAATGCTGAGAATGAGGCGTGTGATGAAATTATACGAGAATGCGTGCCTGCCATGAGCATGTGATCACCAAATTATGCCCTGATGCGTTTTACACGAGGTTCAGATAATAAATGACTGTGTGTATGTGTGATCACGATTCGCCCTGATGCGTATACGCGGGGTGTGCCGTCCTGATGTGTTTACGCGGGACAATGCCCGGTTTGTCCGGAAGACGACTAACCTGATGCGTTTTATGCGGGCTCTAGTTCATGAGGAGATCGGTGTTGCGCCTGATGCGTTTTACGCGGGCTAGAGACATCGGGCTATGAGCGCTTTGGCGTGGGCCGTGAAGTGTTGTTGGCCTACGGGTCATGGCTTTCGGGTCGATTGTTAACATATAAAAATGAGCCGTGTGCCAGAGTGCATTGTTTGAACTGAATCTTGAGCATGGCAAATGTGTGCCGGTGTATGTAACTAATGTGCGTGCCGGTGATTTATGTGTGGGACAGGCACTGATAAGCATGAGCATGCGTATGGCGTACGTGTGATCAAGTATGATCGCGCTCGTACCATGATTAATATGCCATTGTATAAAATGCCAAACCTGCAAGGTTAATGTGATGAACGGTCTGAGCCTGAGGGCCTAGATCATTGGTTATGTGTGGTGCTGTTTATCCGTCATGAGATTGCATGTTAGCCTAGCCTAGGTTTAGGGGTTATACTCGCTGAGATTCATCTCATAGTTGTAATAACCCAACTTTTTAGACCCCCAGCCTTAGAATGCTGAGGACACCACCTCTTTTTGGAATATTGCATTATATTTAGCGATCATCGAGTGTACAAACTTGTAGAGATGGAGCAGCTTATGTAAGATATTACTCCATGTTGTTTGTGAATGTGGGAGAGATGTATTACCATACCCAAGAATACGTGGCTTGGTATTACAGAGGAGCCGATGGAGTAATCGGACCCCGCTCAAAACCTTTGATGTTCCGGTGGATGTAAACGATGTCATGATTCCGTATATGGTAAGCGGTGAGATTTCAGATCCTCCAACCCCGCCTGATTGGAGCGGCCGAAACCGTGGACAAACCTGTTGCCATGGTCAAGAGGACGAGGAGCTCGAAGTGCTGTACGCTATTCCAGAACCCTTAGACCTTCAGGACGAGGTTGAGCCGGAAGCCATGGAAGTAGACTAGGAGCAGGATGGAGAGGTTGCGGAGCTGCAATCCGACATAGAAATAGGAGCTGAGGAGTCCGAGTCTTAGGGGAGCTCGTCAGAAGAATCATCAGAGTCCGACCCGGACTGGGCTCCCTAGGTTGGCGTTAGCCATAGGTAGAGTAGGTTGCACCTTTTGACTGAAACCCGTCTTAGCCCCGTCCAGTACCCCTAGCCACTGACCCTTTTTGATCTAGTGGCTGACTGCTCGTTTTGCTTGTTGCAGTGTATAAACGAATATTGTAAAAAGGTTTTCTATGGCAATACTAGTGTGCATATTTTCTGAAATGTTTGATTGCTATTTGGTTATCATGGTCTCCTATATTAATTGTCAGGGTTTGTTTAAATATTGCTTTCGTGTGTGCTTGATCTCTAATTGGGCTTTGGGTCGGTGACGTTTCCTGGGACGTCGCACACGAGAATCGACCGGTGGTGGGATGTCGCGCTTCGTGGGGTACGGGATGTGACATAGATTGGCTTCACAGTTTGGAAATTGTAGAATGAACTAGAAGATAAGGCTTTGACATAATCAAAACTTCTCCTTCAAGCTTCATTTATTAAGGTTCATCATAAAATGCATTAATGAACGAAGACTTTGAGGCCCCCTTTATCATGACTTGCATTAATTAGTTGGACTTTAGAGGCACCACCATCATGACATGCATTAATGGCCATAAGACTTTAGGGGCATTTCATCATGTTATTTTGTCTATTATCCATTAATGCAAAGATTTCCAAGATCAAGTTATTAATGGCATTTCATGATGATATTTTGGCTCTTATTCATTAATACCGAAATTTTCAAGATCATTTCATTAATGGCCAAGATTTTCAAGATCATTTCATCATGACTTTTGACTCGTATTCATTAATGGCTAAGATTTTAAGAAGATTTGGTGATGATAGCAAAATCTAGAAAGATTTTGTAATGATGCTATTTTGTCTCTTCTTTGCTTAGGCTATTATAAATAGGGAGAAAGAGAGAGAGAGCTCGACGCCACTCTCTCCTAATCCTCACACCACCACCATCTTGGTTCTTGCTTTCTTGCTTCTTGGTTCACGCCAAAGAGAGAGTGGGAGAGGAATAATCACCTAAGATTCGCCAAGATCTATTTACTCATGTTTTCAAGCTCGAGAATCGCCGAGACTCTCGTGTTCCTTTCTTGTTCTTGTTTTTATCGTTATGTAAGTGAATTACCTAATATCGGGAAAGGATGTTGAGATGCGTTGTGACTTGATTTGTTTGGACCGTTTCTCGATTGTTTGGTTGGTCGTAGTTGGTTCATTTCCCTGGTTTGATCATGTTTCCTATTTGATGTTATTTTGAGATAGAACCAACCCTTGGTTGGTAAAGTGTACATGATGTAACTATGCGTGATGTTCTCTTATGAACTTTGCTATTGATCTGCCATTAATGCGGGTACGGTAAGGGCCGACTTATATTAACGGCAATCGATATATCTTCGCTTGATATTAGTGTTTGCACTTGCTGAGTCTTCCTACTCATCCCCTGTTGTCTCCCTTTTTCAAATTCGTAGGATGGCATCTCCCCTAGCCCACGTTGGCAATCCCATGGAGATGAGAACCAAAGTGCTCACCGTGATAGATGTCAGAGAAGACCACGCCTACCGCCGAATCACAACGCTTGTGATGTTCGATGAGGGTCTAATGGACTTGATGCCTCATCCGTACGTGGCGTGATATCACTACCCGAACGGAGAATGGGTTGACCCCTATGTGTATTCAACGGTGCTTTGGCGGTGCGGGCGGGCCAACTCTGGGACAAGGCCACAAGTGGGATGTGAGATGGCCAGGCGGACGAGACCGGGGTGGAGATGAAGAAGTGAGGAGCGAGAAGCCATAGTGGGTATAGGATAACCCAAATCAAGTTTTGCTATCGTTAGTTGGCTTGTATTTAATATGTTCACATGCGCTGTAAATATAAGGTTTGCTCATGATGTTTCTTGTCTTATTTCCGTTGTGTGTATTGATTGTGATTGTCCCGAGATATACTTCCGCTTGTGTGTAACTAAAGATAATAATGAACGGGACGTCACAAGAATGACCCCGAGGTGGGGGCGTTACAGTAATGCCATAAATAAATTGGTGCAGCTTTAGTAGTGTGAGTGCAAATGCTGAGAAAATTGAAGAAGAAGAAGAAGAAGAAGATGAGAGAGAGGTGAATGGTGAAGCAAGAATTCATGTTTTGATGATTCGATGGCTAAGAAGAGACATACAGAAGACACTGATATAGGGTAGTGTCAAATTAGAACTTTGGCTATGTATGGACCATAAGTCTACCCTCGCAATTCAAGTAAATGTATGAGTAAATGGTGGAGGGCGACCCCCCATTGCAAGACTTTGATTATACAAGCCATTTAGGTTGCTCGTGCCATAAGTCAGTCAAGTCAACTGAGTTGGAGTTTTCCCTTCTTTTGTTCCGCAAGCGGAGACTTGCAGAATTAAAGTCAAGGACACGTTGGATCTCATTTAACGTGCACAGGGTGATGGGCTAGGTCCGCCTCACAGACCCAGCACATCTTTAAAAAAAACAAAAATTAAATATGGAAAGAAAAAGAGGGCTGAACGTTCACAGCGGTATAGAGGCGAGAGTAGTGGTGTTTTTCTGATGAAAAAGAAAGAAAGAGGGAGAGCGCACGCAGCTTCAGAGAGAAGTAGATATGGTGAAACTCTATGGGAATTGGCTGTAATTTTAGTATGTTGATTTGTTTTATTAGTTGAAATCCTTCTCCAAACTATCTCTCAATTTCTCCAATTGTGGTTAGAGTTTTCTTGCTCCTTTGTTGACCCACCTTTGTGGTGATGATATATTGCTGTATTATCAATGTGTGGAGCTTCTACGATGAACTATTGTGTATCCTACTATTCTTAATGATTGGTGGAAGTTTTTAAGTGGCCTTGTGGTTTTTCCCACATTGAATTTTCCACGTAAAATTTTTAGGTGTTGCTTTCTACTTTGTCTTTAATTTTCAGCACCATATTTACTCGTTTGGGATTGATATTATTGGAATATTGTAACTAGTTGCTGTTGAGGTTGATTTGATATTGGTTGGTTGAGTTTTGGGAAAGATATTGATCATGGATTAGTTTAAGTTCTTAGTGAATTGTTGTTGTCTTTCCCCAACAAAGTGGTATCAAAGGTAGCGTTGATGGAGGAAACCAGCAGTACCATGTTTAAGTTAAATGCCTCAACTTATTCTATTTGGAAGCCTTGGATTGAAGACATATTGTACTGTAAAAATTTGTGTGAACAATGGGGATAAAGCTAAATGAGACAGGGAAGATAAAGAATAGGAGTGAATTAATCAGAAAATGGTTGGCTTTATTTGACAATGGATTGATGATAATGTCTTATATGATGTTGCTCAAGAAACAAATGTTGAAATATTGTGGAAGAAATTATAAGATCTTTGTGAGAGGAGGATCACACAAAATAAAGCATTTTTAATTAATAAACTTGCAAATTTGAGATACAAGAGAAGGAGTAGCATGTCTGAGCACTTGAGTCAATTTTAAGATATTGTAAATCAATTGAAAAATCTGGATATTGATCTTGGTGATGAGAGTTGGAGGCATGCTTATTGCTTGGTACTTTCCCCAACAATTGGAATACACTGGTCGTGGAATTAAACAACTATGCTCCTTACATTGTGCTTTCTATGACATGCTTAAAGAAAGTTTGTTCAACAAAGAAACAAGGAAAAAGTTATGGCACTCGACTCTGCTCCTCACGATATGCTTGTTTTAGGATCATAACTTTTTTTTCGATCATTTGAATGTTATAACTTTTAAAAAACATTCACTTGAGTATTATTACTTTTTTAAAAGGGTTAATCCCAAAAAAAGCATCAACTTTAGGTCGAGGGATAATTCTGGCTTAAACTTTTTTTTGTCCCATAAAAAATACCAACTTTAGGTCAAGGAACAATTCTAGCCCGAACTTTTTTTTGTCCCGTAAAAAGCACCAACTTTAATACGAGTGACAATTCTAGCCTCAACTTTTTTTTGTCTCGTAAAAAAGCACCAACTTTCATTGAAATCCCAAATCTAGTCTGCATTAACTTAAAACCATTGATTATCCAACTTAATTATTCCACCTTAGCAATAAATTTACGTGACATGTTGATTGGATTTAAAGCACTATTCATTATCTTATTCTCTGAACCACAGCTTAAAGAATAATGGTGAAACTGTTCGTCTCTTTTAATTCACCAACAAGTAAAAAATATCTCCAGATTGAATCTCTCTAGCCAGACTTTATCCTTTTGTCGTAATCTGAAGCTGTAGACCATCGCTCGTCGACAGATGCTATGGATGAGATTCACCAAACTCACCACCATAACCTTTTTTCTCAAACAAGGGTGATTTCATATAGAAAGTCAACGGGAGATCAAATTTGGGATCAAGGTAAAAGTTTATGATTTTTTATTAGACAAAAAAAAGTTAAGGCCAAAATTATCACTCGACCTAAAGTTTGTGTTTTTTTAAGGAACAAAAAAAAGTTGGGCCAAAATTGTTCTTCAACCTAAAGTTGGTGCTTTTTCACGGGACAAAAAAAAGTTCGGGCCAGAATTGTCCCTCAACCTAAAGTTGGTGCTTTTTTACAGGACAAAAAAAAGTTTATGCCGGAATTGTCTCTAAACCTAAAGTTGGTGTTTTTTTTTTTGGACTTAAGCCTTTTTTTAAAAACTTTCATATAACTTTCAATCAATCACTTAACTGCTGTAACATTTATAAAACATTCACCACAAGTACCGTGCAAAGTCGGATTTTCAACACTTATGGTGAACATTTTTTTTTAAAAGTTATGGTATTTAAGCGAATATTATTTAGATATCATGGCACTCAAATGATCGAAAAAAAGTTAGGACACACAAGTTAACGTTTTTTAAGAAGTCATGATACCTTTTATGTGATAAAAAAAATTATGGCATTCAAGTGAGTACCGTATAAAAATTATTGCGATTGTAATGTCATTTTCTCTTTTTCTTGCTTTCATAAGGATTGTCTATTAAATAATGGATTGTCGAAAAGAAAATGATGACCCCAAAATTAAGGCAATGCTATGCAAATGTTAATATCACCAATCCACGTGCAAGCTCACGGATTATAAAGAAAAGAAGGGGAGCTGTGGCCAAGGACCTATTTTTAAGAGAGAAACCATGCTTTTTGTTTGGAACTTTGTCAAATCTTCACCAATTTTTCTCTAGTTAAAGGTAATGAAGACGGTGAACCCGATGAAAATGTTGCTCATGGAATATTCTTGCACTTGAGGCGAATTTCGTAAGCTCTTAGTGTAAATTTTTTAGCCATTTTCGGAATTCAGAGGTAGTAAAGGTTGTCCTCTAAAACTGTGAGTTAGCTTGTGAAGAATTGTGGCGAAACTTGAAGCCCATTTGAATGGAACTTGCTTTTGGAGCGCCCATTACTTCCTGGTTGAGGGTGGGACATTTAAGACAAGTCCTAAGTGTTGCCTAAGCCAAAGACTCAATTGGACTAATGGAAATGGTGGAATTAGGGCTTTTGAAGGTGTTGCATGTGGGCGTTCGTTTCTGGATGAATTTTGAAGGCTGAATTATCTTGGAGGCTAGAAACCTGGTGGTAAGCTCCTTTTAAGGTTCTGAGATTGTTTTAGGTTGGGTTGGTAGCTTGAATCAAGCTTAGTTGGTCTAATTTAATGATAATTTTTTACTTGGGCGGTGCAAATTGGGGGTTAGCATGCTGTCCTTGGTGTTTACAGCTTGTGCCTGGAAGTTTGGTAAGTGAAATTCTTGGTTTAAAGTTTGATTAATCACCTCAATAACCAAGGTAATCAAATTGGCTAAGAATATATTGTTGTGGAATCGTCTAAAATGTGAAAATTTAACATTCAAAGTTATGATAAATGACTATATAAGTGAGATATCAAATCTGTCAAATTTGATGTTTGGTTGATTTTATAATTAAATGAAAAGCATATGCCTGACGATACACCTAATGAGGTGGCTTTAGTTACCGGCCCTAGTTCTCCCAAAGCCAGCCAATTGCAATTTGGTTTCCTTAGTTAATTATGTAAAGTTATTTTTAATTTAAGAGCCGAAACTAATCTATTGAAGGTTAGTTAGAGGACAAGTAAAACATGGGAGAGCATTTTACTTTTGCGAATCAGAGACTCAGGCCTAGGGACTTGATATGACTAGATGTCTATCTAACAGCTAATTTACTACATTTTTCTCTTTCTTGAAAACGTTTAATCATGCGATCTTTTCAACTTTTAAAATCCTAAGCATGCACATCTAGATGACCAAACATGATCAAAGTCATTTAACACAATACAAGTACATTAACCATGAAAATTACATCATACCAAGTAAAGTACAATGAAATCAAAAGCAATTGAATTGCGATAAGAAATCCCGATACAAGTTGGGTAAGAAATATTCATCGTCTTATTATTGAGCCTTGGTATAGGACCGTCATAAGTTGTATTAATAATTAAATTCACAAATGCCCTAAATTAATGAATGCAAGTCTCCTAAAGCTAAATGATGATAATGAAGTATCAAACGAAATAACATACAATGAAACATTAATTGAACCTATCCCTAAAATACAATTACTAACTAAATGCACGTTCAATTTATTTTTTCACCATCTCATTTATCATTTCTTTTGTCATTCTCATCTCTATTTATGATAAAATTATTAGATATCTAAACTATACTAAAACCGTGTCGATAAATTAAAAATAAACAACCATGATGAAAATTCAATAAATATGAGGCGAACATGCGAATATGACTCAGGAATGATGCAATTAATGCAATGGGACCACCCCGGGACCGCACGGGACTCTTAAAGAAGCCGAATGCGAACTCAAAACCCACTGTCCAGCCCATTAGGTATGCTGGACAGTGAGCTAAATGTGCTCATTTGCCCTCCAAACAGTCCCAAACAAACATGGAATCTTGATGACCAGTGAATGAGAATGTGTGATTACACTCAAGCGAGAGATTACAAGAAAATTCCGACCAAAAAAAAAAGATTACAAGAAAATGAGTCTAACATTCTAGGCACCTTTGCCAAAGCATGGACCGAGATACATATGCAAGGTTTCAAGACAAACATCAAGGGAAACAGCTAGACGACCCGGCCAAGGGAGGAGGAAATGGACCGGTTCACCAACAGACTTACGTTCAACATAACCCAAAAAGGTTAAATCATATGTACTAGATGCCACAACCGTGCTGATTGGCCGGTAGACCAAGGTAGTGGATTCACAACGGTCATGAGGGCTATGCGACCCACTATACCTCGGTTTTTTACTACAATCCCAAGGTCGTTATCCTCAATGAACGAGTTTGCATGCCTAGCCCCTCAATTGGAGAGAAAGTTTTTCTTCCCTCTCTCCAGAGAACACCCCCGAGTTTTATGTTCCAGAGTTCAAACGAAATAGTTGAAGGACATATTCATGTCCAACAACTTAAAATGATAGAGGGACAACAGTGTTTTACGTTGAATACGTGAAGCAAGGTGGCCTAGGTTCTCACTCAACTCACGACACTTAGCAAAACCAACACCAATTTGCTCGAGTTTCCTCAACCTTCACTCGTTACACACGATTTTGGGCTCCTCAGCTCACGGTTTTTATGGCTTTTCATGGCTAGAGGGAGTTGAGGGATATGAAGACTAGAGAATCAGCTTGAAAATGACGATGGAAATGAGAGATATGAGTTTAGAGAGGGAAAAATTTATCTTGAATCCCTTTATATAAAGGCTGGCCAAGCTGGCCGTTGCCCAATGGTTTTAGCCAATATTCACTGGTTCAAATTTGGCCCATATCAGTAGAGAAGCAAATAGAGTAGTTGATTGGGTTGTTAAAGTCCAGAGGAGAAATAGCCTACAGAGTAATTGGGTTCTTTATCCTCCTCCGGGCCTTTAGGATTTACTATGTTTTAAAACCCATGGAATGTATCCTCCAATTTATTATAATTAAATAAATATACTAGTTTATGATCCAAAAGAAAAATCCCCGGTGTCCATTGGTCTTTGTCCAACATTTCAAGCCTTTATCCATTGAGTCTTTGTTTGACCCTTGTCGGTCAAGTTATAACGTCAATCAAGCTTCATCAATTCTCATCAAAGACAATCGGAAAGCATATGACCGGCCCTTAAGTTGGGGATCCTGTTAGCCACTAAAATCAGTCAACTTGGGTCCTGGGTCAGGCTTGGGCAAATTGCCTAGTGGCACCGAAATGGCCAGTACGCAATTGTCATTCGTCTATCTTGACTAAAATCTGGAGTGGAGTAGACATAGGTTGTGTAAAATTTTCAGGCCAAACGAATATCGGGAAGTCCCACTTTGATGGCCTTAAATCACTAGTTTTTGGACTGCTCGCCTGGTGAAGGGATTAGCCGACACCTTGGTTTAATGCGAATTTGGGAAACTACACCTTCTTGGAATTAGCCGCGAGCCATATACCATTAGAAAAAATAGACTCAAAGATGCTCATTGTGATACCTAATTTGCAATTTCCAAGTTTGTTTGGGCGTTGCATCAAGCAAGAGAAGCTAAGCCAAATTTACAGATAAAAAGGTTGAGTCCAACAGTGGGTTCGAAGGGCTCGTGAACTCTGGCACCTTTGCTGATCAATGTTCTTGCAGAGTTTGATACCCTAAAATTAGAATGTCTTTAGTTTCTACGTGCAAAAGAAATACAATGAGAAATGTAAATGCATGATGACGTAATATTGATATTTTTGGTTAGGGGTTGAATTTTGTTGTTATCGGCTAATTCAATTCCTAATCTTTGTGAAAGGCATTTGTGATCCACAACTCTTGCCATAGGGTCCAAGATACTACGACCATAATGTCCCTTGTTTCTAGTTGCAAAGATGTGCAAATAGAAATGTGAATGCAAGATGGTGCTGGATCGTTGTTTTTGGGGATAAAACCACCACAAGTGTCTTAATTTTCGTACGGCAGCCACTTGATTGCCATTACCTTTTTTCCGATCATTTAAATGCCATAACTTTCAATCGATTACTTAAATGCCAAATTTTGTTTAAAACATTCACCTAAGTGTCGCAAATCCGACTTGTGAACATTATTAGAGAATTATGGCACTTAAGTGATTAGTTGAAAAGTTATATAATACTCAAGTGATCGGAAAAAAAGTTATAGCACTCTAGTGAGCGCCTTACATAAGTTACGACACTTAAGTGATAAAAAAAAAAAAAAGTTATGACACTTTGGTAAGCAGCGTATGAAAATTATAGCACTTATGGGATCATTTTCCTTTGTTTTTGCTTAGGGGTCAAATTATGTCGTTTGAAAGAGGATTTGATCCTTAAAAATTTCAAATAGATAAATGATCTTTTAATTGAATATTTAACTATCAATAGTTAGCCTCTTTGATGGAACCACAAGTGGCACCGAAATTCCACAAAAAGACTGTAACATCCTCAATTTTAGTCTCTGGAAAATGGCTATGGTTTAAGTTTGGTCATTTTTCAATCAGAGCCAATTCTACTTTTATTCTGGAAAACTCAGATTCGGATCCTCTGTACCTCTTTTATTTTGTTATTTTTGTGGAGACTTTTGTGATCCGAATTTCCAAACACTTCCTTCTTTTTCTCCAAAAATCTTGAAGTTTTGCATACTTTAATTTCATAATTTTTAAACTTGATATGAGTAGTACGATAGCCTAATTTTGGACCATGTAAAACGGCCCAGAATGGGTATTTCTATGATGTTCACACTTTTTCGATTTTCTACAAACTTTTCTAGGCTGATTTTAAATAAAATTCCTTCACAAGATTTGTTGAGAACTTCTTTTTCTATAACATATATAAATTTGGGAATTTTTGGAGATGATTTGGATTCTGAAAAGAGCTTACTTTGAGAAGAAAAGATTATGTTCTGGCAAACTGATTTTAGTCTGTCTTTGAGCTACTAAAATCTATGTTTATAGAAAGATTCAGATTTTATGTTCTCCATGGAAAATGTTTGTTAAGGTTTGTTTTATGACAATTAAAATTTGGGAATTTTCTGAGTCCATTTACTATGTTTTTAGGCCCGATTTCTAGAACAGTGCAAAAACTGCCGATTTTGTCAAATTTCAAAGATTCATCATTTTCTATGTGAGAACGTTAGAATCTCGACTTAATGTCTTCTAGTGATTTAATGTTCACATTCTGATCTTTCAAACGAGATATGTTACACTTTTATTGGAGGTCATATGAAGGGCGGAATGAGGCTTTACATGTGATGGCAGAAGCTGAAATGTGTTCTTCTAGAAGGGTTCTATAATTGAGTCTTGAGGACCATGACCATCATTCACACCTTGCATGATGGCTCACGGCCAAAGAGAGGGAGAAAGAGAGATCATCATGATTTATTTAGGCCTTGAATGAATAGGGTATAATGACCCTAAGTTAGAAACTTGGAGGTCAAGTTGGAAATGAATGGTCTCAAATTGAAGGCTTGCACAATAAGCTTAATTATAAAGCTTAGACTTTAGGGCCAATTGCAACTTGAGGACCAAGTTTTGGGATCTTAATTGCTCTTATAGGTCATCATGAACTTTAGATTAAAACTTAGAGCCCAAGCTAAGATTATGTGGCTAAAATTAAATCTTGTTCAAAAAGCCAAATTAATGGCCAAGACTTTCAAGGCTATTTCATTATGGTCTTTTGGCTCTTCTTTATTAATAATCAAGATTTTTTATATCATAGTCATGATGGCACTTGACTTTAGGGGCTATTTCATTAATGTCACTTAGCTTTTCTTCATGATTAAGCTTAGGGAACAAGTTGGCTTGCCTATAAATAGGCTTAGTTCCCCCCTGTCACACCACTTCCTCTCCTCTCTCTCATCTCTCACCCTCATGCCAAACACTTCTCTCTCTCTCTCGCCATTGGTCGCCGCCGACCTGCCGACGTAGATGTTTCTTGAGCTTATAGGTAAGTAGATTCCCTAACACTCAGATAGGGCAGTGTGTTACGTGGTTGGAACGCGGTATGTAAGTGGATTCCCTAATCTCAAGATAGGAAGATATGATGCGTTGTTGGTTTGAGTTCTCACCCAAGACTTTGTTGAGACTTGCGTGTTGTTGTTTGTCTTGATGTTGTACGCATCGCTTGTTACCATGCTTGATGTTCTCATCCATACTTGTTGATTTACAGAAAGATAGGATGTGGTGTTACAAGTTTGGCTCGAGTAGTGACAGTGTCTGTGATGCTCGATGTTTGCATGAATGATTCTTATTTTGCTTCATAATCATAAGTGAAGGCACGTATGAGTCACAAAATGGAGTATCGTATGGTCTCATACTCATGTTGTGGCGTCATGAGATGAGTTCGGCTTAGTGTCGGTTTACATTGGGAGTTGTAGATCTAGGCTAAGTTAAGCTCCGAGTCAATGCTCGGCATGGCGGACCAAACAACGAGCCCTCGACCGCGACCCGCATGTTTGGCAAATGTTCTAGGGATCATGATTACACAAGCATGGCACGCCTTTGGGCTTGATTGCATTGACTAATGAAATCAAGATAATAAACCGCTTGTGTGATCCATGATGTGTGATCACTAAATAAAAGAAGAAGACCATCGTCACGTAGTATTAGTGGTAATGCCTAAGTAAACTAGCGTCGGGATGCCTTAGTTGAGCAAAGATGCCTAGATAGAGCTCGGATGTCTCGGTAAACTAGTGTCGGAATGCCCTAGTTGAGCTAAAATGCTTTGGTTGAGCCCGTATGCCTCGAGTGAGCTAGCCCCGGGATGCCTTGGTTGAGCCAAGATGCTTAGCATGAAGCTGGATACCTCGGTTGCGTCGAGATGCCCTGGTTGAGCTAGGATGATGTTACATGAATCTTATATGTATGTCGGTATGTGCATTTGAATTTATGTGATCGGATAAAGATGAGCTTCCAAGTGAACATAGCAAGGGCAAGGTCAAAGTCTTTACTATTGATTTGCTATCGACATAAAGTGGGAAAAATATTTGTATGCGTTAGTACAATGACGAGACATCATCTTACACGAGTATTAGTGAATTTACTCATTAAGTCTCCCCGACTCACCCCCCATTGTTTTCTTTTTTAGGTCCGTAAGATGGAGGATGACATAAAGGAGCTAGGATTAACCTCGACCTTTGCTTGTGATATGATTTGTACGTGGAATGGCTGTCACGCCCCGCACCCAAACTGAGGCATGAACATCCATCTTTGGGTCTAAATAAAGCGCGACGCTCCCAGGGTTGCGTCACGGAGACCCGGATACCCAAATCAGAGAACACATGCCACAAGCGGAAGCGACGTATATACCATATGTATACACACCCAGACAATTTAAAAGCATAACCATGAATAGCAAGAGGTAAGGTTTTACGGTAAACGAAATCTTAATATAAATATTCTTACAAGCTTACAGATTTTACCCCTTTCAAAAAAAATACAACCAAAAAGATATATCAAAAGGGCCACGAATTGCAAAAAGGGATCGGTGGCCTAGGGGTGTCGCTATCTACCAAGAGGGACAACAGTCAAAAAGTTGCGGCCCTCACTCCTAAGGCTGGAACCTAAACTAGGGCTCCCAGTCAGGGTCAAATCTAGACGTCTCAAAAGGATTCTCAAACTGCACTGGCTCTTCCTCTGAGCTCGTAGCCTCAAACTCTGTCTCGGCTCAGGGTCCTGCTTTTCGCCCTCAAAAGTCATGGCCGGGGATCTGAAATGTCGGTTTTACCACAACCATGAGAAAACTCAGCAAGTAAAAGACCCCTAATCCTAAACTAGGCTAATGTGCACCTCCAGAGGGTAAATAAATATTCCAGACAATGAACCAGTAAGACGATATAAATTACGCCCGGCCTATGGCCCAATGTGTCATCTCAATTCCTGTAGGTTAGGCATTTATCAATAATGTGATGCACACAAAATTATATCGACCTGAAGGTCCACAATTAATTAAAACGACCCGTAGGCCCGGCCCGAAGGCCAACAGTGCGTTCATACGACCCGTAGGCCCGGCCCGAAGGCCAACGGTGCGATCACACGACCCGTAGGCCCGGCCCGAAGGCCAGCGGTGCGATAATACGGCCCGTAAGGCCCGGCGAGAGCCAGCGGTGCGATAATACGACCCGTAAGGCCCGGCCCGAAGGCCAGCGGTCACGATAATACGACCCGTAGGCCCGGCCGAAGGCCAGTGATCGTTCATACGATCCGTGAGGCCCGGCGAAAGGCCATCGTGCGATAATCGACCCGTAAGCCCGGCCGAAGCCCAGCGATGTAGTCACGCCGGAAAGCGTGCATCTTTTAGCACTCGCAATATCAACCATATTGAAACACTAACAACGACATCACGAGAAATGGAGTCCGAGCAAATTATCAATGCCAACAAGCCAAGTTCACTTATTCATAAACCTGACGAGGTCAATACATTATCGGCACTTACAATCCATTTCCTTTTTGTCCACTTAGCCCCAACACTAACTTCACGTGATTTAAAACAATGCAATTCAACTCGTTTAAGGCCCGCCAAGGACAAATCAATTTCAGTCGCTAGACCCCCAATTATGGCCTCAACCATTTAATCCAATCACGCCTTAACCCAATTAAACCACAACTCAGGCAAAAATAATGCATTCTCGGTTTCTGTATGGACAGTAACAGAACAACCCTAATTGGGCCTTAAACCACTCCTAAACCATTTCATTAGACCCTAATAATACCCCAATAATCATGTGGCACGCATTAACTTATGATTAAAATCATAATCTATGCCAATTAACCCATAGTCAATCAACATAAATGCACGCTCAATTAGGCCACAAATTAACTTAGTTAATCCCTAAAATTTACCCCTAAAATTGCACAATTAAACTAATTCGGGTTTAGGATTTTACTCATTTAAATTGACCCGAGGCGATGGAACGGGCAGCCGACACCGGGCTCGCGGTAAACGCGGATGGCGGCGACGTGGGCTGGCGACGCCGCTGCCGGCCGCCGCCTTCTCGCCAAAAGGCCGCTGGCGACGGCCGGGCAACACGGGCGGAGGCGCTGATGGTCGAAGTTTCGCCGCGGGCGCCGGGGCGCACGGGTGTAATCGCCCGAAAGCGCGCCGGGCGGGCCGGACAGAAGCGGGCAGGGCGCGGGCCCAGGGGGAGGAAGGAAGAGGGAAAGGGAAGCGGCTTCGGGCGGAGGTGCGACGGGCGGTGGGTTTTACTGGGCGACGGCGCCGAGGGCGCGCAATGAGGCGGGCAGCTGAAGGCGGTCGGGCGGAGCGTAAGGCGCCGGAGGGGTCGGGCCAGAGAAGAAGGGAGGAAGAGGGGGGAGAGAGAGAGAAGAAGAGAAGAAGGAAGAGAGAGAAGGAGAAGAGAGAGAAGAGAGGGGACGTGAGCTGCATGGGGAAGTGGCAGAGTGGACGTGCGCAGGGGTAGGGGGTAGCGGGGAAAGGGGGGAGAGAGAAAAAGAGAGAGAGAAGAAGAGAGAGAGAAGAGAAGAGAGAGAAAAGGAAGAGAGAGGACGGACGTGCGCGCGGGAGGGGGTTGACCGAGAGAGAGGAGAGAGAAAGAGAGAAGGAGTTTAAATTTTTAAACTTCAAGCGCGAACCATTGGACACGGTCCAAATAAAAATCGACTTATCGGTGTCGATTTAAATTCGGGAAAAAGGGCCTAACAATTCCCGAAAAATCCCGAATAATATTCTAAGGCCACTAACTGAAATAAAATAATTCCAGTCACACTACGAGGGTGGTCTACCAGTTCAAATTCGCACCCGGTCCTAAAATTCAATTTCTGACTATCTCTGATATTCTCGATGTTGGCCACAATAATATCGACACCGTCCAATTTATTTCCTTCTGAAACTCCCAAAAATCGACTGACAAGTTCGGGGTCCAAATGACGACCAAATTCGATCGAGTGCGATTCTAGCGAAATCTCTAGTTTGAAATAATAACCGAGAGTGATCAGTTCTTGGGCGAGATTTTTACTACAAGCACACTGACAAATCACGCGTTCTATAAATCCCGAAAATTAGCCGAAATTCGGGCTGTTACAATGGCCCGTGAAAAAAAAGGCCTGTAAAATATTTTAAGTAAAATGATAATAACATATCTTGCCTGTTATGCTTTCCCTGATTTTCCAACTACTATGCTGTTTGGGAATTTGTTTACACGTTTCCGCATATGCTTTTTAATAAGATGAAAGAAACAAGATGGCGACAAGCCTGTAATGTCAAATGAACAACCCCGACAGTAAGATAAGGATGTTACACATCAATACAAGCTTTGTTCATGATGCTTGTCATAACCCCGTTATTTGTTCTTATTGTGCTTGTCCCGAATTAATTGTTTCCGCTTGTGCTTAGTCAAAGATAATAACGAATGGGACATCGCACTAATAAACTTGAGGTAAGGACGTTACAATGACTATTATGGATGCAACTGGAAATGTTGAGATGGAAAACACTTTCATATGCAAGAAGGGTAGATATAATCCCCATGCATATAGACGTTCAGAACTTTTGTGCGTCCATGCACATGTAAAACTATCCTACTAGAGAGCTAGCAACATAGATTCCCTCACAATCTCTATATTTACGTCATTATTACACATAAAAGTGCAACAAAATATTGCATATGCATATGAGAATTTTATCTTCCTTCGACTGTAGTAATAGTGATGGTATTCATGGACTGGATGCTTCCTTCTTGTGATTGGACTTCGTGAACCGGCGAGCTTGGAAATATAAATGCTGGTTGCTTCGGCTGTGGAAGATGGGACTCCCCATTCAGCATCAGAACCACGGCCGACATGTTGGGTCTATTTGTAGCACGGTCTTGCGTACAGAGAAGCCCTACCTGAATGCATCTCATTACTTCTGACGTCGAAAATGCGTCAGCAATGGCTGTATCCATCAGGTCCAATCCTCTGCCTTCATACCACAAGTGCCAAGCCTGTAACAAATGGTCAATTGTTAGATTATTTCAAGGACTACCCATGGCTAGAAACTGAAATGGAGGTATAATAGTTTGAAGTTAGATCTCGCACTTACATAAGCGAGGAGATTGAGATGCTGCCTAGGATAATCTAAACTTGAGTTTTTCTTGCTGCTGATAATCTCCAATAGCAGTACTCCAAAGCTATAAACATCAGATTTCTCAGAAAATGTCCCACCCATGGCATACTCGGGAGACATGTAGCCGCTGCAGACAAAATATCATAAGTGGATGGTTCCCGAAGTACAGTTCAAACAAAAAATGATAGACTAAAGGACGATGACATGAATGTTAAGAAAATTGGAGGGTGATAAACTTCCAACTCGGCGCGTACTGTATTTCTCATATCTTTTAGCATTTGCAAGCAGTGTTGGTCTATAATTACCTTCGAGCGAACTGACATATTGGAACCATTGGATGTACATGGAAGAGGTTTCTTGGTAATAGTAAAGCAATAGTAGGAACATGTAAGAAGGGAAAGGTGAGCGCATTATACTGCTAATAAGCTTTCAAGGTGATGTATCGCCTCATGAGTAAGAAAGCTTACAGTGTCCCCACGACTTTGTGAGTATTTACCAAAACTTGAGTGCCTTCAAACATCCGCGCCAGCCCAAAATCAGAAATCTTGGGATTCATATTTTCATCCAAGAGAATGTTGCTCACTTTCAAATCTCGATGTATGACCCTGAGGCAAGAATCACGGTGGAGGTAGAGCAGCCCTCTTGCGATCCCCTGGATAATGCGGAAGCGTATGCTCCAGCTAAGTTTTTTCTTCTCTTTTGAATCTAAAAAAGGTTTCAAATAGAAGAAATGTCAATTTTTAGTACCAGATTTTGTTGAAAGCAGAAACAAGTTCTTCAAAGAGTGAGACAAACCAAAAAGGAAGGCATCCAAGCTCTTGTTCGGCAAGTACTCATACACAAGAATCTTTTCTTCTCCTTCAGTGCAGCAACCGAGGAGTCTCACCAGATTTCGGTGTTGAAGTTTGGATATTAGAAGGATCTCATTCTTGAACTCCGCTATGCCTTGGCCTGAGTTGCTCGAAAGTCTCTTCGCTGCTATCTCCTTACCATCATTCAGTTTTCCCTGTTTCAAAACGAACAGCACTATGATATCTTGGATGATCTCTTTATTTTCCTAGGAGATGGCTTTTCTTTTACCTTATAAACTGGGCCAAACCCTCCCTGCCCGAGTTTGTTTTTCACATCAAAGTTGTCTGTCGCGAGGCGTATGCTATCAAAATCATAAACCACCAATTTCGATGCATCATCTTCCTTCATTTGCTCTTTCCATGCAGTTTCCCTAGGCAGTTCTTCTGATCTGATGGCTTTAGCCATCGACCTAAAGAGCTTTGAGATTGTCATTTTCTTAAACTTCCCTACATTTTAAAGAAAGAACGAAATCAACTCAAGATAAGCATGAGAACATTAGAAGCAGAGCAGTGTTTCTACAGTAGTAACTGCTTAGCTTCTTAAGCCATGGTTTTACCATTAATTCAAGTTTCTTATATTGCAGTTAGTGCAAAATCACCCTTAAGACAGCAACAAACCGTACATCTTTTATTACCTCTCCACTTTGAAAGACAACAGACTGAAATAACAGCTCCAAATAAGATGATGGCAGAAAGAGTACTTAGGCTGATGATAAGTTTTGTCCGCGTATGTACACCTGAACCTGGGAGAATATATTATAAGAACCACAGGCAGTGCAAAACCAATGGCATATTAATTCAACCTTTTCAACCTGTATCCACACTTGCACTTGCACCCGCACCCGCATCCACAAGTCGAATAAATAGATCTTCACCACCCGTGGTGGAGAATTGCTGGGTATCTAGCAGGTCTTTACTCCAAGACATACATCCTATAGCATTCACATATGAAAAGGCCAAGCACGAGCAGTTTGCTAGGCACTGACTTTGACATCCTTCCGCATCATTTATCAATAAATAATCAGCAGAATCAGGCAATTTCATTTGTTCCATTTTCCAGAACATATCTTTTTCGACAGCCGTTGAAGCTGCTGTGCTTGCGGGTTTTTGACAATTCAATTCCATTTCCCTAAGGCACCCTCTGGTCCAGTTTCCTTTGTTCCATTCTTCATCTGATCTTGGCTTAAAACCTTTTAAGCATCTGCAAATAGGTGAACTAGACGACTTGCAAACTCCAAAGGGACCACATATTCCATAAATTTCACATGGGTTAGTAGGTTTCGTTGAATTAAAGTATGTAAACCACTGGCCACTGGTCCAAAGAACTGCCTTTAGACATCCTTCAGATGAGATGAAAGTATATCCAAGGATAAGATTGTTGTGATTATTGAGGGAATAATATGATGTTCCCTGGACTTTATCTTGCTGGACATTGAAGTATGTGTTGTCCATTTGCGGTATTCCGATGAACTTGGTTTTATCCCACTGTCCGCTTCTCCAGTAAGGACTTGATCCATTCCAAGTGAAAAGCTGAGGCGGTGTCTCCGGTGTCAATCCTAGGACAAAGCTTCCGAATGAGGGATCGTCTTCACCTTTCCAGGAAATCAAGTTTCGTTTTGTTCCTGTTTTCACGTTTACACCGATCTTCATGTTTGGCAGGAGAGTGTCGGTTGGTTCATCAAAGCTTTCCCACATTATGGTCGCATTCCTGTCTTGAAGAACAAGGTTTCCAAAGTCTGAAAGCACTGCTGCAGAGTAATTCGACTTTACTGTGACATTAGTAGACCACACAGTGTTTTGTTGCCCATCAAGAAGCTTCAGATTTCCATCTTCGCCAATTATTAAACTCGCTGATTGATCTGTGTGTCCTAGTGGCTTGCCCCTGTTGGCCACCCAGACAACTTTGGAGGGAGTCATGTTCTTGTACCATATTCCTACGTACTGCTTTGCTGATCCCTTAGGTGTGAAGAACCCGAGCTCAAAGATTTGACTACTAGAGACAAGGGTTTGGTTCTGAACCAGTGTTCTTGATGCAGTAATGCTGTAAATTGTGCCGCTTTGAAGTGCTTGAAGCAGGGAGAAGACGAGCAAAGAACGAAAGTGCAAGAGTCATTGGACTAATGTGGAACAGATTCAAGAAGTATTTGTGAAAAAATGCCTTGCAAAACTTCACCTCTTATAGGTAGATCAAAAAGGATAAACACGGAATCGCCAAAATGACACGACCAATGCTAAAACTTTTGTACAATGCTTACTTTGGTGTTGTAAATTTTAAGTCGATTACTTGAGTGTCATTACTTTTAAAAATGTTAAGTTTGTTTAAGTATTGCCGGAACGTCCGTTGTGACATTAATTTAATACAAAACCATAAGACATGACTCACTATGGAAATGATGTCATCTAAAGCGTTTAGAAAGAACATCGTTTAGCCATTTCCTTGACCCAAATTGACGAATTAAGGCTAAATCCAACCCAAATCGTTACCCGAAATTAGCTCCAATGGTGGAGAATCTTTATCTTGCAGGTGCCGCCAAAGGATGCCCTTGAAGCGAAGGCGCTAGAGGCAGCTTTGCTGCTGATTCTCAAGGCTCGCCACAATGGTGATCCTTTGGATTTGTGGTGTCGTAGCTTTCTTCCCGTGGGCATTGGACCAGAATTTTGAATTTGATATCGGAGATTTTCCATTTGAGGCGAATAGCACTTGGGGCCACGGGCAATAGGGTGTGCAGCGGGCTAGTGGAGATGTCCTTCTCTCGTTTTCCAAGCAACCGCATTGGCCGTTAATTTGGGCAAAGAAAGGCTAAACGACATCGTTTCTATAGGCTTTTTGATGGTATCACTTTCCCAACAACCCACGTTAGATAATTTATATTAATTAATACCACATCGGATTCTTCGGTAAGGAAAATCATAGGAGTCACTCAAGTGAACTTTTTTAAAATAAAAATATGAAAATTAAGTGATGGATTAAAAAGTTATGACACCAAAGTGTAGTTTGTATCAAAATAATGGCGCTTGTATTGTCCTTTTTCCCCACAGAATTATTGCAAAGCAAGGCCTGTGAATCAAAATTAAAGCATGTAGATTCTCTTTGAGTCTGCTTCAAATAGGTTCATTTTATAGAATAAATTAGTTTTCAGTTGGGCCAAGACACATAGTGGCTTCCCCAGTTCAAGTGCATCACATAATGCCAACATTCCATTGCAATATAGATTTTTAATGACCAAAGTGCTTTGTTTGGCAATAGTAAAAAGGTTTCAGTCGGGACTATGGCTCTCTACATCAATCGTTTTCGAAAGTATTGTAGCCTCTATGACCCGCTAAGGCCGGGCTTTTTTACTCCATTGTTCGATGTTGACCCAGTTTTGGCAGGTAATATACGGGTCCTCCTAATTGGAGTATTTGCTGCTTTTTTCGTTTTCCTTATGCATTATGAGGATATCGAGACATTCAGGAGTTAGAATATTGAAGTCATCTACCTAACTTGAACGTGTCCACTGTTCCTGTTGTATTAAAGAATTGGGTGATGTCTTGCTACATGGTCCTTATTATTTGTCCTAAGTTGACAAAGGTAAAACCCATGATATTCTGCTGTAAATTACTATATACTAGTTTGTGATATTGTGGATTTGGCTAAATAAAGTTGCTAAGGACTTACAGAGACGAAAACAATCATCTGTATTGATTCAAGATTTTCATTCTCCTTGAATTTGTTCTTCCATATTTGAACTGCTTAGTTTTGGGTTTAGGTTGATCATTCACAAATTTTGCGCTGACTGTGTTTGATTTAAGTAAGGTTATTTAGGAGTTGAATTTTCGTTCAAGTTACTCCAACAACTGCCCTTCTTTCTTTTGTATTGCCGTTTAACTTGAAAATGACTCGTTGATTGTCACAATCTTACTTCAAATAAGGAAAATGATACTACAAGAGCCATAACTTTAATAGAGCATTCATTTCGGTGCAATAAGTTTTCAATCAATTACTTGAGTATTATAATTTAAAAAAAATGTTCAATTGAGTGACTATAGTGATTTTCCTTGTCGAAAAATCTGATGCGATATTAATTTAATATAAAATAATTCAACGGGGTCGCTGGGCAAATGATATCATTAAAGCACGCGGAAATGACATCGTTTAGCCTTTTCTAGCCCCAAATTGACAGTCAAGTGATTTGTTCGGGAAACTGAGAGGAAGGACATCGCCACGAGCCCATTGGTATGGGCACACCCTATTATGCATGGCCCTAAGAGCTGCCACTTGAGCACGTAGCCTCAAAGGGAAAATCATCAACGTTCAATACTCGAAATACCAGTCAATTTCACGAAAAGAGAAAGCTATGTTATCACAAATAAGAAGGATTTCCACTGTGGCGAGCCTCGAGGACCACCAGTGGCGCCTTCGTACCAAAGGCATCCTTTGGCAAAACCAGCAACATAAAGACTGGCCGCTGTTGGACCTAATTTAGGGTCAAGGTTAGGGTTGAGTTGGACTCAACCCTAATTCGTCAATTTGGGGTAGAAAAGTCAAAACGACTCATTTTTGCACACTTTTGATGACATCATTTTCCTGGTAAATCATATCGAATGATTTTATATTAAATTAATAATAACTTGGACGTCACTCAAGTAAACGTTTTTTTAAAAGTCATGACACTCAAATTATCGATTAAAAATTTATGATACCTTGTACAAGAATCATATGATACTTGTGATGTTCTTTTCCCTTAAAAAATTCAATGCAAGAAGTTAAACTATATAGGATAAGCAATTTACCAAAATAAAATTAAATTGGATAGATCTTCCTGTTATAGCGAAAGACAAATAACAAAAACAAGTACGTACCTTTACGTCTGGTCACAGGAGCAGGAGGAGATGGAAGGTCAGACGGTAGAGGCACCAGGGCCGCCACGGCCGAGGCATTGTAAAATGGGTACAGCTCGAACCTCATTGTGCAGCTCGGAGTGAACGCCCTCCCAACTTGCTTCCCCTGGGGGAGGCCTGCGATTGCCACCTGGAGGCACGTGGTGCACTTCGACACCGTCAAGTCTGGCGTGCACTGCACGAGCATGTACAGCTTCTGCAAGCTCGTGAAATTCACCTCCGCGACTGCGACTTTCTTCCCCGGCTTGCGGACCGAAGCCCTCACGGTGATGTCATCCATGGTCTCTCCCAGGATTTGCATGAACCGGGTTGGATTGGTGATGTTCCCGGTGTGGTACATTGTGAGAGAAGGCACTTGTTCCATGACCGAGTAGACGGACTCATCGGAGTACCTCAACATACACTCATCATACCAGATCATGGAGACTCGCTGGTCAGGGCATCTCTGGAGGATATCATGTTTTCCAGTGGCCACGCAGTCGCTGCACGTGGCTGCGTCGACGTCGACCACGGCAGAGGAAGATCCCGTAGACCTGGTCGGGAGGGCTTTGGCCGGCAATGGCATTGGCAAAGCCATCGGCGTTGTCGGTGGCGGCGGAGGAGAGGGAAGAGAGGAGGGCGTTGAGGTTGGATTGGTAGGTGGAGTTGGGAGTGAAGAGAGTGGTTCTGGGGCAGTAGTGCCTAAGAAACGTGGGTGCTGATTCAGTACCTACAAAACTGATGAAGAAGAAGAGGAGAGAGAGGGAGATGGTGAAGCAGGAACTCATCTTTTTGTTGTGAACCCTTTGGTCTTGCTGCATGGGCACGGAATCATGGGAAGAAGAAGAAGAGCCATGGTCTCCTCTCCTATATATTTTTGTCGTGGGAACTATTCCAAAATATGGGGTTACCTTCTTTCAAAGGCACTAAAGATTGTGATAGTGAAAGTGATCTAAAATACGGGGTTACCTTCTTTCAAAGGCACCGAAGATGGCCCTGTTGAGGAAAAAAACTCCTACTAGTTTTGAAGTTGACAAAACTTTCCATGATATTTGTAAATCTGATAATTATTCTGAACCTTCTTATTTCAGGAATATATGTTCTGGAAGATTAGAATGAAGTTTTTCAAATTTTACAAGTTAGAAGAACTGTGTAAGTTCTGAGATATTTTTCAGACGCAGAAATAATTCAGACTTTATAAGTTCTTGAAGACCCACAAAAGCTAAAGTTCTGAGATTCAAAACAAGAAAATTCAGAAGCAGATGCAGAAGCTGAAATTTTTCAGAAGCAGACGCAGAAGCTGAAATTTTTCAGAAGCAGACGTAGAAGTTGAAATTTTCAGAAGCAGATGAAGACGCAGTAATTCTTGAGAAGCAAAACTTAGAACGAAGAATAACAGCTAGTGATCTGGTATGGATTTCATAGAAGGAAAGTTTTGATTTGTTCAATCTTAATCAAATTGATTGACAATCAAATACTAAGACAAGAATGCTTTACAACGGACAAAATTCTACTTATAAAAACCAAGATTCTGATTGTATGGGCGACCAGAATCAGTGGGATTCAGAATTTGTCTTCTAATGACTACTCAAATCCTTATTATACAAATATGTCCAAGGTGAAGATTGGAAGATGATCCTCTGCAAGTTGTCCAACTGCTAGTGTGGATGTAGAGGAGTATTTAAGGGGATCGCAAGTAGCGAAGAAAAAAGATTCAAGAATCAACTAGTCCAAAGTCTGAGCATACTCCATTCTGTTCTCTTTTCGTTCTGCACTTAAGATCAAGATCTTGAGGATTACTTTGTAAAGAGTGATTGTGTGAAATAGAGAGTCCTATCATACACAATAGTTCTGAGACTCAGAATCTGTAAATTCCTCTTGATTACATAGTGAAATCCAGCCAGTAGGCTGTAAGCGTGGGAGAGTGGACGTAGGCTTGCTATAAGCCGAACCACTATAAACCTGTGTGCAGATTCTCTTTTCCTTATCTCTTACTTTACATTCTGCACTTCAGAACATCTCTCATATGATCTGACTTGAATCTGAATTTTATTCAGACTTTTTTGTTATTTGTTTTATTTTCGCGTAAATTTCAAAGAGTTGTTTAGAATCACCTATTCACCCCCCTCTAAGTGACCCTTGCTAGCCACTTCAGGCCCTAGCAATTGAACTAATGTAATCAATTGGTTGGCTCATCTAATGCACAACTATACTGTTAGTCATGGCCACGGGCCGATGAGGTCGAGCCTCGCTAGATCTTGCAAGGGTTCGACCTCGCCGGGCGGAAACGACCCCGCCGATTGCGGTAGTAAGCCTACGCTGGCCTTGATGAAAGTTGAGCCTGCCCGATGGCGAGGGCCGGCCTCGCCAGCCTAAACGGTAGCCTCGCCCGGCGCCGGCCCGGCGGCGGCTTCACTGAGCCACGGCCTCCGCCCGGCCTGGCTATGGCAGCCCGGAGGAAGAAAAAAAAGAAGAAGGGCTGAACCAAGAACCGCTAAGCGGTTCGGTTCCGGTTCATGTTGGCCTGCGAACGGCTTGGTCGGTTACGGGCATTGGCCGCCACTATATACTGTGACTTAGCACTACTTCCCAAATGTGTCGTGCTCATATAGGTCCAGCTTTCCTATTTTTTGACCCTTCGACAATCCCCTGTCACTTAGTGTCATCATAGTTGCCTCAATCATGTGCTTCGACCGCACACCATAATTAAGTCAATTTTGAGTCTGACTCACCTAATAAAACTATAGCAAATCTTGTCACGAATTCTCCTAGTAGTTGATAGAGAAAACTCACCTTTTTCCCTTTCATTATTGTCATGGCGCATCGACAAATCATCAGCACTTCACCTTTATTAACGTTACTTATACCCGATATCATCGATTGTCTATAGAGAAATAAGGTTCTTCTTGAGTTCAAGTATATGCCTTATGTTTGTAGTATGCAGTCTACCCATCATGCATCCGATTTTGAGTTGTTATTATACCCACAACCTTATAGGCTACGTTATTCACCATCAGAACTCTACCGTTAGTCTCAGTCCAAATAGTAGTGAACTAGTTCTCATGAAGTGTCATATGATAAGAACACCCTAAATCTAGCACCCATTTGTATCCTGACGAGCTAGTATCACACACAAGATAGTTTTCGCATCATTAGTGCTCTCCTCGACAATATCTGCCACACTGCTTGTGTCGTTCTACATAGCATCTATGTTTCTCAACTATGGACAATCACTTCACGTGACCCTTGTTCATTCTATGGCATAACTTCGACCTAGTTTTACCTCTGCTACTAGACCTCCAATGTTCATCTCTACCTCAAATCTCAAGTCCCTGTGCTACATCTTGCCCCAGATCATGATCTCGCAACTTCTTCAACCACTGCTTGCAAAACAAGGCTGATTTTACCTCTTCTGAGGTAATCACAATATGCCCTTGTAACATTGAATTGTAAAGTGCTTCCATGGCTCTAGTAGAGACGCTAACAACATTATGCCTTATTTTTCATTAATTAGGGTTTCATTGACGTTCTTCAAATTCATCATGAGCTTGTTAAGCTCATCTATATTGGTTTGGATGGAAGCACCTTTAGCAAATCGAATATGAAACAAACCTCTTCAACATATATAGATGATTATTTCAACCCTTTGTTACACAAAGGGCATGAATTTTTGCCTACAAAGCTACATCATTCTTCTTCTTGGCTACTTCTATTAACACCTCGTCTGGTCACAGGAGCAGGAGGAGATGGAAGGTCGGATGGCAGAGGCACCAGGGCCGCCACAGCCGAGGCATTGTAAAATGGGTACAGCTCAAACCTTATTGTGCAGCTTGGAGTGAGCGTCCTCCCACCTTGCTTCCCCTAGGGGAGGCCTACAATTGCCACCCGGAGGCACGTGGTGCACTTCGACACCGTCAAGTCTGGCGTGCACTGCACGAGCATGTACAGCTTCTGCAAGCTCGCGAAATTCACCTCTGCAACTACGACTTTCTTCGCCGGCTTGCGAACCGAAGCCCTCGCGGTGATCTCATCCATGGTCTCTCCCAGGATTTGCATGAACCGGGTTGGAATGGTGATGTTCCCGGTGTGGTACATCGTGAGAGAAGGCACTTGTTCCATGACCGAGTATATGGATCCATCGGAGTACCTCAACATACATTCATCATACCAGATCACAGAGACTCGCCGGTTGGGGCATCTTTTGAGTATATCCTGTTTTCCAGTGGCCACACAGTCTTTGCACGTGGCGGTGTCAACGTCACCGCGGCAGAGGAAGAGCCCGTAGACCAGGTCGGGAGGGTTTTGGCCAGCAGTGGCATTAGTGAAGCCATCGGTGCTGTCGGTGGCGGCAGAGGAGAGGGAAGAGAGGAGGGTGTTGAGGTTGGATTCGTAGGTGGAGTTGGGAGTGAAGAGGGTGGTGTTTGGGCAGTAGTGCCGTAGAAACATAGGTGCTGATTCAGTACCTACGAAACTGATGAAGAAGAAGAGGAGAGAGAGGGAGATGGTGAAGCAGGAACTCATCTTTTTGTTGATGAATCCCTTTGGTCTCGCTGCACGGGCATGGAATCATAGGAAGAAGAAGAAGAGCCATGGTCTCCTCTCCTATATATTTTTTTCGTGGAAACTATTTGAAAAATTTATTACTTGTATTTAATGGAATCTAACACAGACCGCCAAATCTGTTAAATAACTGCAAAAGAAAAAATTTTGTGATAGTGAAAGCTATCTAAAATATGGGGTTTTGCTCTTATATTTTTAATAATTATACCCGTTGGATTGCCAATATTTGTCTATGTCAGATGTTCAATTGGTGGTAATCCAAGGGCTACAGTTGCAAGCAAGGGCCTGCTTATAATCTACATACTTGCTCTACTATAGGCAGGTGGCAAGTATTTGTTTTGGGTCCCGCGGTTGTTACCATGTTTCTTAATGTAGGATTGATATAGCCTATTAGATTATGCCTACGCGATAACTTCTTGTGCACCATGTGGTCTACACAATGATATGTAAATGGTGGATGATATATAACAATGACTAGACTTGGGGCACCAAAGTGATATCTGAGCAATTTATGGTCACTTTCTATTGGAAAAATGCAATCGAGATTAGCTTCAACTGCACAATTGAAAGCTTGGGAGGTAAAATATCACCTTTTTGAAAATTTAATGCAAAGCACATCATTGCAAATTGAAATTCGAGGGTCGAGTTTTGAGCTGTTGTTAAAATGATGTGGAAACTAACTAATTTTGTAATTTAAGTCAAAAGTGAGAGAACAAAATTATTGAAGAAATTAACGAGGAATGGTGATGACACCAAATATTCACATGGTTTGAAACAAATGTCAATGTCTATTCTATGGCAAAGCTCGCCCCAAAAAAATCCACTATGAATCCGGAGAGTACAAAGCTTACAATCGCTCACTAACTCAAGTATTTCTCAACCCCTAATTACATCAAAAGCAAATGTATAAGTGTTATCTCACAATTTCTTACAGAGAAATCACTCAGAAAACTTTCAAACATGAAATATAAACTATCTTCTTAATACTCTATTGTTTGTCCACCGTGTAGAATTACATCTTTTATATATACATCGTTTATATCTAAAAGAAGAAACTCCTTTTAGGAAACCTACACAAACTAAGACTTTACTCAAACTGAGAAACCTACCCAAATTAGGAAATTTACTTGAATTGGGTTCATTGAATCTAACAAATCTTCATCTTGGCTCGATGTTTGTGGCTAAGTCATACTGTCCATCATCCATGTCCGCTCTCCCAATGCCCCGATGAGCACTCATTTTCTTCGAACCCTATTTGAGCTCCAGCAAAGCTTGAGCTTTGCCAAAGGAATAAGTTTTGTCATCATGTTTGTTCAGTTCTCCACTGTCATGATCTTTTTCATAACAACCTTACCCTTTATCATGAAATCTTGGATAAAATGGCACTTGATATTGATATTTTTTTGTTCGCTTGTGATAAATCGGATTCAACGCTAGATATTTCCCACATTGCTTGTCATAGTATATACAAACACTTTTATGCCCCAACCCAATGCTCAAGAGCAAATCCCTAAGTTATTGTCTATGAAAGTTAGTGCCATGTACTTTGCGCCCATAGAAGATATGCCTACATTATCTTATAAGGATGCCTTCCAACTCATTGCACCACTTGCCAGTGCATACATATACCTCACTGAAGACTTTCACTCATCCAAGTCACTGACGTGATTCGAATTGACATAACCCCTGGCCACACTATCATCGCCATCCTTCCAATACACTATATCAACGTTTGTTGTCCCCTTTAAACAAATGAGGATCCACTTCGCGAGTTCATAATGAGTCTTACCACAATGCTTCGTCTAACAAACCACACTCACAACTTGTAAATGTTGGGCGTAGTGCACACCATGGTGTACAAAATACTACCCATTGCACTAGAATAATGTCACGCCCCGTACCCCACTGGAACGCAACATCCCGTCATTGTCAATTATGGTGCAACGCTCCCGGAAGCGTCGCCGATCCAACGTCCAACTCAGAGATCAAACACATACGGAAGCACATATATAAATATATATATATATATATATATACATACACCCATACAATAAAATACATGAGACCAAGGTAGCACAACCATCAAACAAACACATTTGAAAACATATATATATATATATATATATATTGGTATTGACAAAGAAAACTTTTTACAATGCTCGTATGTACAGAGATAGTGAAAAGCACACACACTAGCAGTTACTACTCAATCAAAAGGGGTCAGTGGCAAGGTTTACTAGACAGGGTGAAGACGGGCTTCAGTAAAAAAGGTATGACTCGCTCTATCTAAGAGTAATAGCAATCTAAGAAGTCCAGTTCGGATCGGACTCAAATGATCCACTTGACGAAGTACCCTGAGATTAGGACTCCTCAGAATCCATGTCCTCTGCTCCTATCTCTTGATCAGATCCCAACTCTGCAACCTCTCCATCCTGCTTCTGATCGACCTTCATGGCTACTAGCTCTTCCTCTTCGTGATGGTCCAAGTGTTTCGGGTCAACGTATAGAACTTTGGGCTCCTCAGCTTCCTCGACCATGGCTGCAACTCGACCATGGCTGCAAGTCCGTCCACGGTCTCACCCTGACTACTCCAATCATGTGGGGTTGGAGGGTTTGAGATCTCACCGCTTACTATTTGTGGGATCATGACTTTATTCACGTCCACCGGGACATTGAAATTTCTAAGCGAGGGTCCGGTCATGCCATCAGCTCCCCTATAATACCAAGCCACGTATTCCTAGGTGTGGTAGTGCGTCTCTTCCACACTTACAAAAAGGACCGAATAGTGTCTTATGTAAGTTGCTCCGCCTCCATAAGGATGTACACTCGATGACCACTGGATGAACCGTGGTATACCAAATAGAGGCGCTCTCCTTAGCGTCCTTCGACTGGGGGGTCTGAAATGTGGACTGATATAACCGTGAGACGAATCTCAGCGAGTATAACTCCCTAAACCTAGGTTAGGTTAACATGCAATCTCCTTACCGATAGACAAAATAATACACAATCAATGATCTAGGCTATCAGGTCCAGACCGTTCATCACACTAACCCTGCAGGTTAGGCATTTTATATTACCACGATAATCACAGTACAGGCCCAGTCATACTCAATCATACGTGCGCCATACGCATGCTCATGCTCATTAGTGTCTACCTCATACTCAGTCACCGGTACACATATTAGCCACATACACCGGCACACAATTGCCATGCTCAAGATTCAGCTCACACGATGCACGCTGGCACAATGCTCATTTTTAGACATTATTAATCGACCTGTAGGCCACGACCCGAAGGCCAACAACACTTCACGGCCTACGCCAAAGCGCTCATGGCCCGACATCTCTAGCCGGCATAAAACGCATCAGGTGCAACACCGATCTCCTCACGAACCAGAGCTCGCATGAAATGCATCAGGTTGGTCGTCTTCCAGACGAACCGGGCATCGTCCCACGTAAAACGCCTCAGAATGGCACGACCCGAAGGCCACGACCCAAAGGCTTTAAGTGATCACACGGCATACTGCCAATTTTATCTGAGCCCCACGTAATGCATTTGGGCATAATTTAATTAAGTGATCACATGCTCATGGCAGACACGCATTCTTGCACAATTCATCACACACCTCATTCTTGACATTCACAATGCGTGATTATGCAATGCAGTATAATGCACCATGAGCAACAACCAGTTTAGGCACCTAGTCAAATTCATGCCATGAATTGGCCAATCACACTCCGCATTTGTCGGCCACTCAGTCACACGACATGGCATTATACAATTTCCCTACAATTGGGCAGAACAATCAACCAGTCATTCAGTCCGGGCACACCCAGCAGTCCAGTCACGTAATCACCAACTAATCCGAACTAACTCAATAATTATCTCTAACAAACCCAGTAAATTTCTTGGATTTATTCCACCAATTGGTCCTCAATCCAGTCCGAATTATATACCGATACCACCTAAACTAGTCCAAAATACACTGATAATACCTAAGCCAGTCTAGAAAAATGCACTATCAGTCCTAATCCGAGTTTAGAAAATATGCTCACTTAATTTCTGGACCACAGCGACGGGGAACGGCAGGCGATCACTGATGAACAGTAAAACCGGCGGCAGCATTCCCGGAGACGGTACTGTTCACAGAGTACGGACGGCGGCTCGGCGGTGTACAGACACGGCGAATGTATGGATCGTACAGACTTGTATGGATGGGCAGGAACGGTGGCCGACGAGATGGCGGTGACGCCCACGACGGCCGTACGACGGCGGTGTACGGACTGCTAGAGTACCCCCCCCCAAACCGTACGAACACTATACAGACAGGTACGGTCGCATCGTACGGCATGGCTGGACAGTTGGGTGGCGATGGAACGGCAGCAGCTCGGCCGATTGGGCTTTGGTGCGGTGGAACTTGCTCCGGCGGTCCTTTAGCCGAAAAGAAAAGAGAGGGAAAAAGGGAAAAAGAGAGAGAAAAAGGGGTTAGGTATGACTGAGGCTGAGGCTAGGGACCTAGGTGGTCGACGGCAAGGTGCGGTGGCCGGCGATGGCGCTCCGGTGGCTGGCGGTGAGCTCCGGCAAGGCAAACTGGAGGAGGAAGAGAGGGAAAAATTAGGAGAGGGGACTATTTCTGGAGTGTTTCTGCCGAATGAGGGGGAGAGGAGAGAGAAGGAGAGGTCAGCTGGTCAAATAATGGAGGCTAGGGGCACCACGTGTCGCCGATCCGGGGCCATTTGACCAAAATACTCCTAATCTAACGGCCTTAATTAATCCTTATCCAAAAATTAAGGGGCAAAAAGGTCTTTAGCCCCAATAATTGAGCTGATAACCTTTGGTAATTATCCTAAAAATATCCCAAAAATTTCGGACCAAAAATTAGCCTAGGGGCAAAATGGTCATTTTTCCGGTCCCGGGGAGAAATTCTAATTTTTGCACATACGTGTTCCATATGTGCGTGGCCAACATAATATGACGTCGGATTTGCAAAATTCACTTTTTAAGCCCTCGAAAATCGACTATAAAGTTTTGGGAATAAAATAATATTATTTTTCGCTCGAGCCAAATTTCCAATTTTTGTCCAAAACTGTTCCAAATATACATGGCCACCCTAAAATGGCATCGGCCTCGAAAAATAACCTCGAATGGGCTCAAAATTCAGCCTCGGTGCCCATAGGGCAAAACCGTAATTTTTGACTTGTGGGTCAAAATTCCATTTTTCGATCGTACTATTCCCAAACGTGCGTGGCCAACGTAATATGACGTCATAATCGTGAAAATGGTCCTTTAAGCCTTTGAATATCGACGCCGAAATTCGGGTCCAATTTCGTGATCAAAACTCGTCAAATTTCAAATTTTAAAGCATCTAACTAACAGGCGGCTGTTTAGGATTTACGCGTATCGACCTAGGAGTACTCAAGTCGAAATAGCCTCGATCACTAAGAGAAAGAGAGGAATTATTGCTAGTTCCGGAGGTCGCGATTGTTCGGCTCAAGTTTCGGGACTGGTTGATCACGTGCACTCTCAGACTTGCAGAATCACCCACAATCTGCTTGTACATCGTTAGCCTTGGCCAAACCAAATCTGTTGCTTTTACTAAGATCAGCCACCATTGACTCAAAATATTCCCTCATCGTTTCTCGAGATCGGTGTCCGATTAACGATGGGGCCCCTGGTCCACGTACGATCTTCCTAATTAGCCCTACCTGTTTGATTAGTATCCCTAAAGTGATCAGCTTTGGGCAAGACTTGCTAAAATAAAATGAGAAATATTGTCAATTTATTGATCTTAGAATTACATCGAAATTTCATGCTGTTACAAATAATGGACATAGGACATATGCTCCTCCTGCCTCTTAGTCTACGATATTTACTTAACCAAACAGTTTAAAGTGCATGGTTAAAAATGAACTCACAGATTTTGTTGATTGCATGCTAAAATGCACCACAATCTTTTTAATATGTTTCTTTTGAGATAGGCACAAAACCTTGTAGACCTATCACAAGAAATCTTCATGCTCAATTTCTTCTTTGTAGAACCTAAATCTTTCATCTCAAATTCATCACTCAACTATCACTTCAACACATAAATATAAGACATATGTTTAGCTGCTATGAATATATCATCAACATAAAATAATACCAAATCCTTCAATTTTCTAAAGTAAACAAAGCTATGCAATTGACTTTTCAAATAGTCCTAATTATATATGAAAGCATCAAAACACTTAAAGCACTACATTGGAGACTGTTCCAGTCCATAGAAAGATTTATTAAATGAATAAACATGGTCTTCCTTCCCTTGAATAGCATATTTCTCTAACTACCTCATGTCAATCCACTTCTCCATCTTGTCGTAAAGAAATGTTGTTTTTACATCGAGTTATTGTTTGGCAACTAACGCAAGTAACACTTAAACAAAAGTATGCCTTACCATAGGATATAGCATGTCATTATAGTAAATGCTCTACCACTGAGTATATGGTTTGCAATAGGTCTTGCCCTGTACCTCATTACCTCTACATTGGGAATGCTCTTCTTATGATGATCGACCTATTTGCACCTAACAATCTCCTGGCTATTAGATACTTTGACTAGTTCCTATGTCTAATTCTGATGATGAGATACCATCTCTTAGCTCATAGTCGCTAGCCACTATGATGACTTAGTGCTTGCGATTGCCCTAAAGTAAGACAATTGTTCATTTGTCTCTATCTCGTCACCACAATCAATGCATAAGTAATACCAATATAATTATAATGTGCTTGTGGTTTTCTGTGCCTTTTTCCATTTGCTAGTGGCTATATTGTATTGCGGCTTTGCTAGTTATTTTACAACACCCACTTCATGAATTGTGGCCTCACTTACAATCTCAATCACTATTACCTATAAGGTCTCAAAAGCCTCTACCTGAAGGTTCACCTTACTATTGACACTGTGATCCGTTTGCTCTGTCTTAGGATTCATCTATCAAAGCATGGCAGTCTTGTAGAAGACCATGTTTCTGTTGACTAGAAAATTGGGTCGCCTGGAATTAATGTACTAAAGTCAGTAGCCTCACAAATGTGCATAACCTAGAAGTATACAATTCTTTACCTTCAACACAAGCTTATCATTGCTAGCATGAGCATATGAATGACATTTGAATTGTCATAATCCAGAGTAATCAATAGGTTTTTCTAACCATACTTCCTCTAGAGTTTCCACTCAATAGCCATTTTCACTGCTTTGGCTCATAATACCTTGGTTAGTCCCGCATGTGAAAGCATGCACCGAGCTTGCTCGAGTTTAGATTTGTTTCTTTATCCTACGATGCCATTTTGCTGTGATGTCCTAGGCATTGTGAACTATCTCATAATTCCATCTTTTTGGTAGAAATCAATAAAATCGTTGCCACTTAAACTTCTTGAATTGACCGGACACCTCGGATTTGTGCTTTAGAAAGTATACCTAGACGTTCCTTGAATAATTGTTGATGAATATCACCATATATTGAGCGCCTTTTTACGAAAGAACAAGAGGTGGTCCCAACAATTGAATGAATGTAATCAACTAGTTGATTCATCGAATGCGCAACTCTATTTTGACTTAGCACTCTTTCGAAAGATTTCGTGCTTACACAGGTCCAATTTCCCTGTCTTTTAACCCTTCGACAACTCCCTTTCACTCAATATTGTCATATATGCCTCACTTATGTGCCCCAATCACATATGTCATAATTAAGTCAAGTTTGAGTTTGACTCACCTAATAAAAATATAGCAAATTTTTTCATGGTTTCTCTCGGTAAATGATGGAGAGAACTCACCTTTTTCCCCTTTGTTATTGTCATGGCACACCAATAGATTTTCAGCACTTCACCCTCAGTAATATTACTTATACCTAAGATCATTAATTGTCTCTAGAGAAATAATGTTCTTCTTGAGTTCTAGTATATGCCTCACATATGTCAGTATGGGATCTACTCATCATGCATCCAAGTCTAAATTATTGTTATACCCAGAACCTTTCATGCTACGTTATTCACGATTAGAACTCTAACATCATCTTTAGTCTAGTACATAGTGAACTAGTTCTTGTGAGGTGTCATATGATAAGAACACCTAAATCTAGCATCCATTCATCTCCCAACTTGTTAGTAGTCTTACACAAGACAATCTTAGCATCATTAGTGCTCTTCTCAGTAATATTCGCCACACTACTTATGTCATTCTACATACCACCTATGTTTCTCAACTTTGGACGATCTCTTCACATGACCCTTGTACTTTCTAGGGTTGATATTACAAAAAACCTCAAACCGGTGCACTTGTGATAATTTTACTCCGAACTAATTTTTTGATCACAAAAATCCTAAACTAATATACCTATGACAAATTTACCTCAAATTATTTTTTTTATCACCAAAAATCCCACACTGGTACACTTGTGACAATTTTAACCCCGAACTAATTTTTTGATCACCAAATACTCTAAACTGGTATACTTGTAATAATTTTACTCCAAACTGATTTTTTGACCACTAAAAATCCCAAACTAGTATATTTGTGACAAATTTACCCTCCGTTAGTATCGGTTAAATTGGATAAATATCGAGAAAAATCACAAATTGGTAAACTTGTGACAATCAGAGGGGTAAAACCCCAAACTGATACACACGTCAATTACCACGTGTCATCAAACTTAGCAATTCGATAATAAAATTTAACGAAAACTAGCGGAGGATAAATTTATCACAAATGTACCAGTTTGAGATTTTTTGTGATAAAAAAAAATAGTTCTACATAAAATTATCATAGATGTACCAGTGTAGGGTTTTTGGTGGTCAAAAAAATAATTCGGGGTAAATTTATCACAAATGTACCGGTTTGGATTTTTTGTGGTCAAAAAATTAGTTTGGAGTAAAATTATCACAAATGCACAAGTTTGAAGTTTTTAGTGGTATTAACTTTTCTTTCTTTGGTGCGACTTTGATCTAGTTTTACCTATGCTACTAGACTCCTGATGTTCATCTTTACCCCAAATCTCGAGTCCCCGTGCTACATCTTGCCCTAGATCATGATCTCGCAACTTCTTCGGCCACTGCTTATAGAAGAAGGCTAATTTTATCTCTTTTAAGGTAATCGTAGTAAGCCCTTGTAATAGTGAATTGTAAAGTGCTCACATGACTCTGGTAGAGATGCTAACAACATCATGCCTTTTTTTTTTCATCAATTAGGGCTTCATCAATGTTCTTCAAATTCATCATGAGTTTATTATACTCATCTAAGTGGGCTCAGATGGAAGTACCTTTAGGAAATTGAAATTGAAACAAGCCTCTTTAACATATATAGGCCATTATTTAAACCCTTTGTTACATAAAGGGCATGAATTTTTGCCCACAAAGCTATGTCATTCTTCTTCTCGGCCACTTCTATTAACACCTCATCTCATTGATTTAATAGGATTATACTCTTCACTTTCTCTATCATCTCTACCTTGTAGCCTCTTTAATCATTTCTAACAATTCATTTTTGCCATTCAGTGCCTTACTAATCTTGGGTTGTTAATAGCGCACACATTTTAATGCTCCACAACCCAAAGCTATTCCTATTGTTTTTTTTTTGGTAAGGAAAAGCTATTCCTATTGTTAAACTTCTCAATTTTTACTTTCGCTCAAGATGTAATTGCAACAACAAAATTTCTAGACAATGATTAGACAAGAAAAAGCCCAAATCAAAATATAAAATCCTAGTCTTAGCTCTGGTACAAATTCTTGTAAAAATAATACGGAAGCTAATAGATATTGTAATTTAAGTCAAATGTGAGGTAGCGAAATTACTAGAGAAATCAATAAGAAATGATAAGGACACAAGAGATTTCAAGTGTTCCCAATGCCCAATTACACCCAAAACAAACACGCAAGTGTTATCTCACAATTTCTTATAGAGAGCTCACGGATAAAAATCCTGACAGTCTTCTTGTTTGCTCTAGTTTGTGTCCATTGAGTTGAATTCCACCTCCTATGTATACATGGTATTTGCATCTAACATAAACCATTCCTTTAAAAGTATCTACTCAAACCAGAAAACTTACTCTTAAGAAACTTTTGGTTTCCTTTACAAACTCGAATCCTTTTAAAATTTGAGATTCCACACGACATATTTAAAGTCATAAAACATATTGAAAATTTAAATCATGCGAAGTTATTACATAGTTTTTGTTTCTACGGGTAGGTCAGAAGAGGTTTTTCCAAGTCAAGACAAACAGATGTGAGATTTTCCTTAAAGTCAAAGAACACTATAAGTACAACAGACCAAGAAATTAAGTCGATTACATAAGAGAAAAAAAAGTCCATTACATAACGTTAAAGCGACAGGAGTTGGGGTTAGTTGGGCTATCAATATTAAGGTGGACAGACGAGCAAGATGGACGGTGAGTTTTCAATACAGCATTTAGCCTCGTACGATGTTCATTGACCAAAGTCAATTGCGTGAGTTGCAATCTTCTTTGGCCCCAATGCGGAGTCCGGAAGAAGAAAAGTCAACATATGTATCCCAGTGATGTTGTTTTAGAGAGAGAGAAAGAGAGAGAGAGAGAGAGAGAGAAGGGGAGGAAAGTGATTTTGGTGACGCTTACTACTATGAATTTTCCATCAAATTACGGCAACAGAGTAATACTTCTGATAGATTCAATTTGATTCATACTATAATGCCACCAGAAATGAAAAAGATGAACGAAAATAGTCCAGGAAAGTCTTTCATTACACAAACAGGCACACCCAAGTTTGGAATAGTTATAATTGAAAAGATTATTTATGGTATTCTTTATTAAAGATAATTTCTCTGGAGAATCCACATCCAAATCCTAGAAAGGAAAAATGGATTTTTTAATTTTAATTTAATTTTTAATTCTGACTGGCATTGCTCACAGCTGGTGCTGTGGGATCCTAAGACAGGACCACCATCGTTGTTGCAGAGAGCTTTCTGAATGGTGTCCAAGGCTAACAGGCTGTAGAAATAAGCCTTACAGCCTTGGGGAGTTCTTGAATTTCGTGGTAGGGTTCTCATGAATAATATTCTTAATTCTTCCTAGATCAGTTTGGGACAACTCCATTCAGATAATTCCAAATAAAACAGTTACAAAGGGGGAAAATAAACAAAATATACCAAGTGACAGAAAAATTTTCATCCACAAGTTCCGAAAATGTTTCACTTGAGTTACTCTTTTTTATTGGAAAAGAAAATAATTTTTTTCTAGTTTGTCTCTGGGAGGCCACCCATTTTGATAGGGCTTTCATTAGACACGTGTAACATTGGATTTCCATTGCTAAACCGTATCATTCTATCAAGATGTGCCTCTTATGAGTTAGTTCCAGATTCACACGCAGTTTGGAAGTCGTTTGTATAATGAGTTTTCATCCAGCGCATAATCTAAAAGGTCATTTTCCTAAAAATTCTATAGCCTTGTTTAATAAATGAGCATTTGAAGAAAAGGAAAAGCAACCATGTCCTGATCTCCTCGAGATTCAAAATGATATTGTCAAAAAATCTCAAGGAGTTCCTCTCCTTGTGTAAACTTTGGAGTCTACTTTACACAAAGGACAAAGAATGGTATTGAGCACATGTAAGAGACAACAAAACATGGAGGTTAGTGGAATCATAAAAGAACATTCTACTGGTACTTAAGCTTCGCTATGACCATTTATTATCTCATTTAAAATGTTTTTATGCTGCACTCACTTTTTTCCCAAAGGATATGTAATCATTTGCTCTAATATAGCTAGGTTATGGATGGCTTTAGGACTCATTAGTTCAACATGGGAAAAACTAGCATTGGAAGATGGTGTTGAGTATGGCAAAGAGTTGTGTAAGAGATCTTTGATCCAAGAGGTTGAGGAGTCTGAATCGGTGTAATTAAGCAAAGTGCACGGTTTGGTCCATTCTCTTGCTACCATTGTGGTATGAAATGATTATTCTATTGTTGGCTATGATACTGTAGAGATTTCATAAGGGATTCGGTGTGTTTTGTTCTCTAGCACTTCATAAGAGGAAATCTCAAATTTCTAGTGCAATTAGATTTCACTTTAAAATTGACGATGAAATTATTACTAAAGAGTAACCAGATAAAAATCAATGGTATATCAAGATATGGTGAGACTACACAAGACTTTGACTATACAAGCCATTTAGGTTGCTCGTACCATAAATCGGTCAAGCCAACTGAATTGAATTTTCCCTTCTTTTGTTCCGCAAGCGAAGACTTGCAGAGAAAATTGAAGTGAAGGACACGTTCGATCTCATTTAATGGGTGCATGGTGATTGGATAGGTCCGCCTATGGGGCCTGGTACATCATTAAAAAGGAAAAAGAAGAAAAGTCAAAAAGGAAAAGAAAGAAGAGGGCTGAACTTTCACAGCAGTAGGGAGGCAAGATTAGGTGACGTTCTCTTGCTGTAAAACGAAGAAAGAGGCAGAGAGCGCGCGCAGCTTTTGAGAGGAGCAGATACGGTGATGTAATTTCAATGTGTTGATCTGTTTTGTTCATTGAAATCATTCTTCAAATAGTTTCTCAATTCTCTGAACGTAGTTAGAGTTTTCTTACTCTCTTGTTAATTCATGTTTGTTGTGATGATACATTGCTATATTGTTAATGTGTTGAGCTTCCAACAGTTGGCAAGAGATGAACTTTTGTGAATCTTGCTATATTTGATAATTAGTAGACGCTTTGGATTGGCCTCGTGGTTTTTCCCGCATTAGGTTTTCAACATAAAATTTATGGTACTGTTTTTCTGCTTCATCTTTAATTTTCAGCACTAAATTTACTAGTTTGGGGTTGATATTGCTGGAATATTGTAACCGGTTACTATTTGTTAGAGTAATTAAATATTAAACTACGCATTCATTTAACAACTTAAGCTTTTAGAATAGTTAGTAGTGGTCCCACCAAAAACTCACATGGTATCATAGCAAGAGATCTTGAGTTCAAATCTTTCAGGCTTCATTTACCTTCCCAATTAAATATATCCATGCTTAGTTCTAGATAAAAAGACCAAACTAAGTGTGAAGGGGAATGTCAAAAAACAAAAAGACCAGACTAAGCGTGAGAAGAAATGTTAGAAGTTAAAAAGACCATACTAAGCATGAGGGAGCGTGTTAGAGTAATTAAATATTAAATCACGCATTCATTTAATAACTTAAGATTTTAGAATAGTTGGTAGTGGTCTCACCAAAATCTCACACTATTGTATTGATTTGATATTTAGTGGGTTGAGTTTTGGGGAAGATATTGATCTTGGGCAAGTTTAAGTTATTAGTGAATTGTTGTCATTTTTCCCCAACAAAGTGGCATCAGAGCTAGCATTCATGGAGGAAGTTTAAGTTATATGCCTCAACATAAACTATTTAGAAGCCTTAGATTGAAGACATATTGTACTGTAAAAATTTGAATGACCCATCAATAGAAATAAGGCTAAGTAGACAAGGAAGACAAAGAACGGGAGTGAATAAATAAGAAAATGGTTGACTTTATTCTACAATGGATTGATGATAGTGTTTTATATCATGTTGCTCAAGAAACAAATGCTAAAATTATGTGGAAGAAATTACAAGATCTTTATAAGAGGAGGACCTCACAAAATAAAGCATTTTTAGTTAAGTGACTTGTAAAATTGAGATATAAGGAAGGGACTAGTGCGTCTGAGCACTTTAGTTAATCTCAAGATGTTGTAAACCAATTGACAAATATGTAAATTGGTCTTGGTGATAAGTTGGAGGTGTGTTTATTTCTTAATACTCTCCTCGACCATTATGATACATAGGTCGTGGCTTTAAACAACTCTACTCCTTATGATTTTCTTTTTTATGAGCATGGTCAAAGAAAGTTTGGGGGTGAATGTGACATGAGTGTACCTGTTTTAAAGTTTTTGAGACACAAAAATTAATTTGGGATAAATGTGACACGGATATACTAGTTTAGGATTTTTAGTAGTATTAGCCCTTAGAAAAATAGACTCAAAGACGCTCATTGTGATACTTAGCTTGCAAATTTCCAAGATCGTTCGGGCCTTGAACCAAGCAAGAGAAGTCGGGCCAAATTGTCACGCCCCGTACTCCACTGGAACGCAATATCCCGTCATGGCCGATTATGGTGCAACGCTCCCAAGGAAGTATTGCCGACCCAATGCCCAATCAGAGATCAAACACATGCGGAAGCAACATATATAATTACATATATACACCCGTACAATATAACACATGAGACCAAGGTAGAACAACCAAATAGCAGTCAAGCACTTTAGAAAATACATACACTAGTATTACCAACAAAAACCTTTTTACAATGTTCACTACAACCAAAAAGGAAACACCAACAGTTGGGAATAACCAAATAACCACTTCTCTGTTCTGCTCCATCTCCACCGGGGTGCATGCTTAACGACCACTGGATAAAATGCAGTATTCCAAAAAAAGGTGGTGACCTCGGCATCCTACTGCTGAGGGTCTGAAAATGTGGGTTATTACAACCGTGAGACGAATCTTAGCGAGTATAACCCCCTAAACCTAAGCTAGGCTAACATGCAATCTCCTGACTGACAGCACAAAATAATACAGCAATCCAACTCATAAATAAACTCCGATCTAGGCCCTCTGGGCTCAGATCGCTTACTTGGCTGACCCTGCAGGTTATTCACAATAATCATATAATCAAATCACATACCGAAGCACTTGGTTCACACGTACGTCAAGCGTATGATCATGCTCAATAATGAAAACATCACGTACTATTCACCAAGTCCTGCACACTCGCATTCATGCCCACGCATTCTTATGCATGTAAATGTCCATATTTATGTCTCAGCTCACTAGCCCACATTGGCACACTGGAACTTTTTTAATTTATCATTTAATATGACCCGCATAAAACGCATCAGGTCTCTTTATTTAATCACAACACTTCGTGGCATGCGTTAAAACGCATCAACTGGCGAAGTGTCTCTAGCCTGCGTCAAAACGCATTAGGCGCAACACCGATCTCCTCACGAACCAGAGCCCGCGTAAAACGCATCAGGATGGTCGTCTTTTGGACGTATCGGGCATCATCCTGCGTAACACGCATCAGGACGGCACAATCTCGCATAACACGCATCAGGGCGAAATGTGATCACACGAACATACAGTCAATTATTATCTGAACCCCGCGTAATACACATAAGGGCATTTAGGTGATCACATGCTCATGACAGGCACGCATTCTCGCACAATTTATCACACGTCTCATTCTTGGCACTCAAAATACGTGTCCATGCAAGGCAGTATGATGTACCATGAGCATCAAATATAATTAGGCACTCAATCAATTTCATGTCGCAACAAACGTTCACTGGCCAATTTATACCATGCGGTCCAATTTCACAATGGATAATTCAATAATCCAATCAAGTCATTAAATGGCCAATCACACTCCACACGAGTCAGCCATGCAGTTACGCGACATAGCATTATTCAAATTTCCCAAATATTGGGTACTGAATCAACAAGCCAATTAGTCCGAGCATACCCGGTAGTCTAGTCATAAAATCCCCAACTCATCCGAACTAACCTAATAATTATCTCTAATAATCCCACAAATTTTCTTGGATTTATTCCACCAATTGATCCTCAATCCAATTCGAATTTTATACCGATACCACCTAAACCAGTCCAGACTACACTGATAATACCTAGGCCAGTCCAGAAAAATGCACAATCAGTCTTAATCCGGGTTTAGGAAATATACTCACTTGATTCCTGGACCACGGCGACGGGGAACGGCGGCCGATCACTGACGAACAGTGAAACCGTGGCGAATTCCCGCACGCCGCACCGCTCACCCACATTGTTCACGCGGGTAATCGTTTCTACAATCGCTCACGCCGCATCGCTCACCGGGTACTATTCACGGGGGGGACTGTTCATGGTACTGTTCGGACAGGCAGGAACGGCAGCCGGCGAGACGGTGGTGACGGCCACGGTGGCGTACGGACAGCAGAACAGTGACCGTACGGACGCCGTGAACAGTAACTTCCGTGCGGACACTGTACGGATAGCTAGATGGTGACGTACGGACGTGTTGGACGGCTGGGTGGCGGCGGAACGGCAATTGGAACTCTGGCGAAGCTCCAGCGGTACTATTTGCAGAACGGAAAAGAGAGAAAAAGAGGGAGAAAGAGAGAGAAAGAGAGGGAAAGGGAGAGAGGAATGGACGGAACAGAGGCTGGGCTGAGGCTGGGGACCAAGGGGATAGACGGCGAGGCACGGCGGTTGGCGGCGGCACTCCGGTGGCCGGCGACGAGCTTCGGCGAGGCTCGGCCAAGAGGAAGAAAATGAGAGAAAAGGGAGAAAAACTGAAGAGCTGCTGTTCTAGGCTGGTCTGAACGTGGGGGAGAAGTGAGGAGAGAGAGAGAGAGATCAGACTTGGTCAAAAAGCCCAAAGTGCCACGTGTCGCCGATCCGGCAATTTTGACGAAAATACCCCTAATCTAACGGTTATAATTGAATCCTATCCAAAAGGTGAGGGGTAAAATGGTCTTTGGCCCTCAATAATGTAGCTGATAACCCTGGTAATTATCCTAAAATTTTTCCAAAAAAATTCGGAATTAATACCGACCCAGGGGCAAAATCTTCATTTTTCCGGTCCCGGGGCGAAATTTCAATTTTTGCACATACGCGTTCCATATTTGTGTGGCCAACATAATATGGCGTCGGATTGGCGAAATTCACTTTTTAAGCCCTCGGAAATCAACTGCGAAGTTTCAGGAATAAAATAATATTATTTTTTCAATTTTTATTGAAATTCCAATTTTTGACCGGAGCCACTCTAAATGTGTGTGGATGCCCCAAAATGACCTTGGCCTCAAAAAATAACTTCCAACAGCCTCTGAATCCAGCCTCGGTGTCCACAGAGGCAAAATTGTAATTTTCCCAATTTTCGTCGAAATTCCAATTTCTAGCTAGATTAGCCCCAAATGTGCGTAGCCACACCAAAATGACGTTGGTCTTGCAAAATAATCGTAAACGTCCACAAAATTTCGACGTCGGAGTTCGGGTCCAATCTCGCGATTAAATTAGCTCATTTTAAAATTCTAGAGCCTTTTACTAACGGGTGGCTGTTTAGGTGTTACGCGTATCGACCTAGGGTTGTTCGAATCGTAATGGCCTCGATTTTTGAGAGAGCGGAAGGAATTATCACTAGTACTAGAGATCTCGGTCATTTAGATTAGTTCGGGAATCATTCGCTATGTGTACTCTCGATCGTGCGGAATCACCCGCGATCCGATCGTACATCATTGATCGAATCGAATCCGTCACCCTCCTAAGATCGGCTCACGTTGGTCCAAAATATTCCCTCGGCGTTCTTTGAAGTCCATGCCTAACTCGCGATCGGGTCCTCGGTCCACGTACATATTCCTATTTAGCCTTTCCCAGTAGGTTAGTATCCCGTGATTGATCAGGTCCGGGCGAGACTTTCTAAAATTAAATGAGAAATAATTTACACTTTATTGATCCTGAAAATGGATCGAAATTCAGGATGTTACACGAATTTATCGAGAAAAAGGTTTAGTGTTCATTCGGGCCCGCAAAGTCTAGAACCTTTGTTGATCAAAATTCTCATTGCTGAGTCTAATATCCTAAAATTAGAATGTCTCTATTTACTACGATGCAAAAGAAATGCAATGAGAAATGTAAATGCATGATGACGCAATGTCGGCATTTCCAAATAGGGGTCGAATATCGCTGTTATCAGGGAATTCGGTCCCTAACCTTTGCGAAATGCATCTGTGATACCTAACTCTCGACATAGTGTCCAAGATACTAAGACTAAAATGTCCCTAGTTTCTAATTGTAGAGATGTGCCGATAGAAATGTCAATGCAAGATGTTGCAAGATCGCTGTCTTTGCTTAGGGGTCAAATTCTGTCATTTTGATGGAGAATTTGATCCCTAGATATTTCAAATGCATGAATGATCTTTTAGGCGAAAATTTGACAATCAACAGCTATCCCTCTTTAAGGCTCCCTCTTCAAAGACAAGTGACACTTAAATTCAATTAAAAGATAGTGCAATTGATGCAAATGGAAATGTTGAGAGGGAAAACACTTTCATATGCAGATAGGGTAGAGATCCCCATGCATACAGACGTTCCGAACTTTTGTGCGACCCTCTGACCAAGAAATAAAACTTTTGCGCAACCGCGCATACCTTAAACGATCCTACCATAGAGCTAGCAACTCAGATTCCCTCAGTCTCTATGTTTACATGATATATCCACATAAAAGTGCAACAAAAAGATTGCATATTCGAGCCATTTAATTTAAAGAACACTGAATCCCTAGAAAGATGAATTGATAGTGAAAATGCATTTGAGAATTTTATCTTCCTTCAACCGTAGTAATGGTGATGGTATTCTTGGACTGGATGCTTCTTTCTTGTGATTGAACTTCTTCAGTGGGCGAGCTTTGAAATGCAAATGCCGGTTGCTTTGGCTGTGGAAGATTGGACTCCCCATTCAGCATCAGAACCACGGCCAACATGTTGGGTCTATCTGTGGCGCGGTCCTGCGTACAAAGAAGCCCTACCTGAATGCATCTCATCACTTCTGATGTCGAAAATGCGTCAGCAATGGCTTCATCCATCAGGTCCAATCCTCTGCCTTCACACCACAAGTGCCAAGCCTATAACAACTAGATGATTGTTAGATTATTTCAAGGACTACCCACGGTGGAAACTGAAATGGAGGTATAATACTTCCAAGTTAGATCTTGCACTTACGTAAGCGACGAGATTGAGATGCTGCCGGGGTAATCTAAACTTGTGCTCTTCTTGCTGCTAATAATCTCCAATAGTAGTACTCCAAAGCTATAAACATCAGATTTCTCAGAAAATGTCCCACCCATGGCATACTCGGGAGACATGTAACCGCTGCAAGCAAAATATCATATGTGGAGGGTTCCCGAAGTACAGTTTAAACAAAAAATCATAGACTAAAGAACAATTACATGAGAGGTGAGAAAATTGGAGGGTGATAAACTTCCAACTCGGCATGTATTGTATTTCTCTTATCTTTTAGCATTTGCACTACGGCGCTGGTCAATATTTACCTCGGAGCGAACTGACATATTGGAACCATTGGATGTATATAGTAGAGTTTTCTCGTTCATAGAAAAGCAACAATAGGAACGATGTATGAACGGAAAGGTGAGTGCTTTATACTGCTAATATGCTTTCAAGGTGATATATTGCCTCATGAGTAAGAAAGCTTACAGTGTCCCCACAACTTTGTGAGTATTTACCAAAACTTGAGTGTCTTCAAACAAACGCGCCAGCCCAAAATCAGAAATCTTGGGATTCATCTTTTCATCCAAGAGAATGTTGCTTACTTTCAAATCTCGATGTATGACCTTGAGGCAAGAATCGCAGTGGAGGTAGAGCAGCCCTCTTGCGACCCCTTGGATAATGCAGAAGCGTGCGCTCCAGCTAAGCTTTCCCTTCTCTTTTGAATCTAAAAATGTTGCAAACAGAAGAAATATCTTGTTTCAGCACCGGATTTTGTTGAGAGCCAAAATAAGTTCTTTGAAGAGTGAGACAAACCAAAAAGGAAGGCGTCCAAGCTCTTGTTGGGCAAGTACTCATACACAAGAATCTTTTCTTCTCCTTCCGTACAACAACCGAGGAGTCTCACCAGATTTCGGTGTTGAAGTTTGGATATTAGAAGGATCTCATTCTTGAACTCCGCTATGCCTTGGCCTGAGCTGCTCAAAAGTCTCTTTGCTGCTATCTCCTTACCATCATTCAATTTTCCCTGTTTTGAAAAGAACAGCACTATTAGATCTTGGATGATCTCCTTATTTCCCCCTAGAGAATGTTTTCATTTACCTTATAAACCGGGCCAAACCCTCCCTGCCCAAGTTTGTTTTTCGCGTCGAAGTTGTTTGTCGCGAGGCGTATGCTATCAAAATCATAAACCACCAATTTTGATGCTTCATCTTCCTTCATTTGCTCTTTCCATGCAGTTTCCCTTAGCAGTTCTTTTGATCTGATGTCTGCTGCCACTGACCTAAAGAGCCTTGGGATTGTCATTTTCCTAAACGTCCCTGCATTTTACAGATAGAACAAAATCAACTCAAGATAAGCATGAGAACATCAGAAGCATAGCAGTGTTTCTATAGTAGTAACTGCTTAGCTTCTGAAACCCTGGTTTTACCATTAAGTCAAGATTCTTGTATTGCGGTTAGCGCAAAATAATCCCTAAGACAGCAATAAGCCATGCATCTTTTATTACCTCTCCACTTTGAAAGAACACAGACTGAAATACCAGCTCCAAATAAGATGATGCCAGAAATAATACTTAGGCTGATGATAAGTTTTGTCCGCGTTGGTAGACCTGAACCTGGAAAAATATATTATAAGAACCACAAGAAGTGCAAAACCAAACGCATATTAATTCAACCTTTTCAACCTGTATCCGCACCCGCACCCGCACCTACTCCAGCAAATCGAATAAATAGATCTTCGCCACCTATGGAGAATTGCTGAATATCTAGGAGGGCTTTACTCCAAGCCATACATCCTATAGTATTGACATAAGAAAAGGCCAAGCACGAGCAGTTTTCCAGGCACCAACTTTGACATCCTTCTGCATCATCTATCAATAAAACATCAGCAGAATCAGGCAATTTCATTTGTTCCATTTTGCTGAACATATCTTTTTCGACAGTCATTGAAGTAGCTCTGCTCACGGATTTTTGACAATTCAATTCCATTTCCCTAAGACACCCTCTGGTCCAGTTTCCTCTGTTCCATTCTTCATCTGATGTTGGTATAAAACCTTTTAAACATCTGCAAATAGCTGAATGAAACGGGTTGCAAACTCCAAAGGGACCACATATTCCATAAATTTCACAAGGGTTAATTGGTGCCGGTGCCTCCCAGTATGGTAACCAGCCATTGGCCCAATAAACCGCCTTTAAAGATCCATCAAATGAGATGAAATTATATGCAAAGATGGAGTTGTTGTAATTATCGAGGGAATAATATGATGTTCCCTGGTCATTATCTTGCTGGAGATCAGAGCCACGCTTGCCCATGGTCGGTATTCCGATGAACTTAGTTTTATCCCACTGTCCGCTTCTCCAGTAAGGACTTGATCCATTCCAAGTGAAAAGCTGAGGCGATGTCTCCGGTGTCAATCCTACAACAAAGCTTCCAAAGGAGGGATCATCTTCGCCTTTCCAGGAAATCAAGTTTCGTTTCTTTCCTGTTTTCACGTTTACTCCAATCTTCATGTATGGCAGGAGAGTGTCGGTTGGCTCATCAAAGCTTTCCCACATTATAATCGCATTCCTGTCTTGAAGAACAAGGTTTCCAAAGTCTGAAAGCACTGCTGCAGAATAATTCGACTTTGCTGTGACATTAGTAGACCACACAGTGTTTTGTTGTCCATCAAAAAGCTTCAGATTTCCATCTTCGCCAATTATTAAACTCGCAGATTGATCTGTGCGTCCAATTGGCTTGTCCCTGTTGGCTACCCAGACAACTTTGGAGGGCGCCATGCTCTTGTACCATATTCCTACGTACTGATTTGCTGATCCATTAGGCGTGAAGAACCCGAGCTCAAAGATTTGACTACTAGAGACAAGGGTTTGGCTCTGAACCAGTGGACTTGATGCAGTTATGCTGTAAATTGTGCCGCTTTGAAGTGCTTGAAGTGGGGAGAAGACGAGCAAAGAACACACAAGTGCAGAGTCATTGGACTAATTTGGAACAGATTCAACTAGTATTTGTGAAAAAATGCTTTGCGAAACTTCACCTCTTATAAGTAGATCAAAATAGATAAACACGGCTTTATGAAAATGTCATGAACAGTGCCATAAGTTTTGTTTCATGCTCACTCTAGTGCAGTAAATTTCAATTCAATTGCTTGAGTGCCTTTACTTTAAAAGACATCAAGTTTATTTGAGTATTGCTAAAACATCTGACGTGACTTTAATTTAATATAAAACCATATGATGTGGCGCACTAGGGAAATGATGTCATCTAAGTGTTTAGTCATTTCCTTGACTTAAATCGACGAATTAAGGCTAAATCCAACTCAAACCCTATTCCCAAATTAGGTCCAATGGTGGCGATTCTTTATCCTGTGGGTGCCGCTAAAGGACGCCATGTAGCAAAGGCGCTGGATGTGGCGCTGCTACTGATTCTCAATGGTCGCCATAATGGCAATCCTTCCAATTTGTGGTAATGTAGCTTTCTTCCCATGGGCATTGGACTGGAATTTTGGATGTGATATCGGAGATTTTCCCTTTGAGGCCAGTAGCACTCGGGGTCATGGGTAAAGGGTGTGCGGTAGGCTCGCGGCAATGTCCTTCTTCTTGTTTTCCGAGCAAGCACATTGGACATCAATTGGGGGCAAGGAAAGGCTAAATCACATTTCTACAAGCTTTTAATGATATCATTTTTCCAATGACCCACAATTAACAATTTATATTAATCAATTCCACATCGAATTTTTTGGTAAAAGAAATCATTGTAGTCATTCAAGTGAACATTTTCTACAGACATGTGCTAATCAAGTGATTGATTAAACAATTATTGCACCAAAGTGAGTGGTGTACAAAAGTAATGGCATTTGTAATGTACTTTTCTCCATAGGATTACTACAAAGCAGGGCCTGTGAACCAACCTTATTGTGTGTCGATTCTCTTTGAGTTTGCTTCAAATAGGCTCATTTTATAGAATAAATAGTTTCCAGTTGGGCATCACAGAATGCCAACATTCCATTGGGATATAGATTTTTAATGATCAGACGTCTTTCGTTTGGCAATAGTAAAACGGTTTCACAGGTGATATTTGGATCCTCCTAACCAATAGAAGCATTTGCGGCTTTTTTTCCCTTTTTCCCTTATAGAAAATGTGGATATCAAGACACTAAGGAGCTAGGAAATCGAAGTCATCTGCTGAAATTCAATGTGTCCACTCTTACTGTTGTATACAAGAATAGGGTGATGACCGGCTATATGGCCCTTAATATTCGTCCTGAGCTGGCAAAGCGAAAACCCCATAATATTATGTTGTAAATATATACAGACAAGTTTGTGATATTGTAGATTTGGCTATATAAAGTTGCTAAGGACTTACAGAAAGGAAAACAATCATCTGTATCATTCAAGTTTTTTATTCTCCTTGAATTGGTTCTTCCATATTCAAAATGCTTAGATTTGGGATGGGGTTGATACTCCACAAATTTTGCTGATTGTGCTTGGCTCAAAGTAAGGTTATTGTGGAATTATATTTTCATTTTAGTTACTTTGACAGCTACCCTTCTTTCTTTCTTTCTATCGTTTAACTTGAAAACAACTTGTTGATTGTCGCAGGCTCATCTCAATAGGAGGCATCATTTCAAATAGGAAAACTGATATTATAAGTGCCATAACTTTTCAATTGATCATTTTCCTTATCATAATATTTTAAAAGATGTTCGTTTAAGTGAATATGGTAATTTCTCTTGTTGGAAAATCTGATCTAGCATTAATTTAATATAAAATCATGTGACAGGACTTGCTGGGTAAGTACCATCATCAAAAGCGTGTAGAAATGACACTGTTTGACCCTTTCGTTGCACCAAATTGACAAGCAACTAATTGCTCAAGAAATTGAGATGAAAGACATCGCCACAAGCCTACCGCACACCGTATTCCGCACAAACCTGAGTGCTGCTACTTGAGATCGTAGCCTCTAAGGGAAAATCTCCAATGTCAATACACATTATACCAGTATATCCCACAAAGAGAAAGCTATGTTACCACAAATCAAAAGGATTTTCATTGTGGCGAGCCTTGAGGACCAGCAGCGACACCTTCACCCCAAGGATGTCCTTTGGTGGAACTTGTAGGACAAAGACTGGCCGCTGTTGGACCTAATTTAGGGATAGGGTTAGGGTTTGAGTTGGTCTTAGCCCCAATTCGTCAATTTGGGCTAAGAAAGGGCTAAATGACTCGTTTTTGCACGCTTTTGATAACATAATTTCCCTGGCGAGCCATATCGGACAATGTTATATTAAATTATTGACATGTCATAAGATTTTTCGGCCAATGAAATGGTTGACATTACTCAAGTGAATGTTCTTTCAAAGTCATCATGCTTAAGTGATTATTTAAACATATACAGTACCCTGTACAAGAATTATAGCACTTATAATGTTTTCTTCCTATATTTTTTAAAAAGAAGTTCACTCCACCTTTTTAAACTATAAATTAGGACAAGTAGTTCACCGAAAAAAAAAATTGGACAGATCATTCTGTTATAGCGGAAGACAGACAACGAAAACCAACACGTACCTTTACGTCTGGTCACGGGAGCAGGAGGAGATGGAAGGTAGTTCGGCGGAGGCACCAGGGCCGCCATAGCCGAGGCATTATAAAATGGGTACAGCTCGAACCTCATGCTGCAGCTCGGAGTAAACAACCTCCCACCTTGCTTCCCCCTGAGGGAGGCCCACGATTGCCGCCCGGAGGCACGTGTTGCACTCCGACACCGCCAAGTCCGGTGTGCACTGTGCGAGCGCATACAGCTTCTGCAAGGTCGTGAAGTTTGCCTCTGCAACCGCGACTTTCTTCCCCGACATTTGGACCGAAGCCCTCGCGGTGATGGTTTCCATGGTCTCTCCCAGGACTTGCATGAACCGGGCTGGATAGGTGATGTTCCCGGTGTGGTACATCGTGAGAGAAGGCACTTGTTCCATGACCGAGTAGACGGACTCATCGGAGTACCTTAACATACACTCGTCATACCAGATCACGGAGACTCGCCGGTTGGGGCATCTCTGGAGGATATCCTGTTTTCCAGTGGCCACACAGTCGCTGCACGTGGCTGCGTCGACGTCGCCACGGCAGAGGAAGATCCCGTAGACCTGGTCGGGAGGGTTTTGGCCGGCAACGGCATTGGCGAAGCCGTCAGCGTTGTCGGTGGCGGCGAAGGAGAGGGAAGAGAGGAGGGCGTTGAGGTTGGATTGGTAGGTGGAGTTGGGAGTGAAGAGAGCGATGCTGGGGCAGTAATGCCGCAGAAACGTGGGTGCTGACTCAGTACCTACAAAACTTATGAAGAAGAAGAGTAGAGAGAGGGAGATGGTGAAGCAGGAACCCATCTTTCTGTTGATGAATCCCTTTGGTCTTGCTGCACGGGCACGGAATCATAGGAAGAAGAAGAAGAGCCATGGCCTCCTCTCCCCATATATTTATGTCGTGGAAACTATTCGAACAATTTATGACCTGTATTTAATGGAATCTAACCCGGACCGCCAAATCTGGTAAATAATTGCAGAAGAAAAAATTTATTGATAGTGAAAGCGACCTAAAATTTATTATATCCTTAATAATCATACCCGTTGGATTGCCAATATTTGTCTTTGTCAGAGGTTCAATTGGTGGCAATCCAACGGCTACAATTGCAAGCAAGGTCCTGCTTAGGCGAGAAAATGTTGGGTGGTCCCGCCGTCGCCTCCGCCCGCCCGCAATGCAGCTTTTGTCGTCGCGAGGTTGGCAGCGCATTGGTTCTTCGCTGAAGCTCCTCCGCCGTGCGCCGCCGTCACCAGCATCTCCTGCTGCTTCCCCTTCTTCTTTTCGTGCCCGGATGCTGCTTCGCTGTGTCTACTCCGCAAACGCGATCGAACCTCCAAAAAGACGCGGCAGCGAGCGATCCCGGGCGATTTCTCGAGATGGGCTGCGCTCGGTTCACGCAGAAAGTCGAGATTCGCCGCCGGGCTCGTGCCGCTGGAGCCCAAGCCGTTGGATTCGATCATGGACGTAGGGAGAGTGAAGGTCCGTTTGGACGAGGAGATAGCCTCAGTTTGGGATGATGTAAGCATTCCAAGTCTATTGCTTCTATACTGTTGTTATTGATGTGTCCGAAAAGCGTGTTTTCGTAATTATTTTGATGCACTATAGAGATTGTATTTGTTCTTGGGGGCTAGGAATTGCTACAAAAAGTTAATTCAGAAGCTCGTTCGATGGACGCCTAGCTGACCGAATTTGGCTTCTGTATTTTGGAACCAACACAACAAGCTGTAACTGATAACTCTCTGTATCAAGTTGTTGGTTTGGTGAAACACTCTACATTTACTTGAAAAATAAGTTTAATAATCAGGCTTCGTCATTTCAGAAGAAGAATGAAAAGTGGAAGGATTTCTGGACAGTAGCTTCATAAATTTATTGCAACTCGTATTGTAATTAAAGGATGACAGTGGGCTCAAGTGAAAATAGGAACCTCTAGGTTGTTGCAAGGGTATAGCATTAAGATTCTGAGAAACTAGTCTTTACAAGTTTAAGAGCTCTCTTTACTATTGATTTGCTATCGACATAAAGTAGGAAAAGTATTTGTATGCATTAGTACAATGACGAGGCATCATCCTGCACGAGTATTATTGAATTTACTCATTGAGTCTCCCCCGACTCATCCCCGTTATTTTCTTTTTTAGGTCCGTAAGATGGAGGATGACATAAAGAAGCTAGGATTAACCTCAATCTTTGCTTGTGATATGATTTGTACGTGGAATGGCCCGTGAAAAAAAAAGGCCTGTAAAATATGTTTAAGTAAAATGGTAATAACATATCTTGCCTCTTATGCTTTCCCTGATTTTCCAACTACTATGCTGTTTGGGAATTTGTTTACACGTTTCCGCATGTGCTTATTAATAAGATGAAAGAAACAAGATGGCGATAAGCCTGTAATGTCAAATAAATAACCCCGACAGTAAGATAAGGATGTTACATATTAATACAAGGTTTATTCATGATGCTTGTCATAACCCCATTATTTGTTCTTATTGTGATTGTCCCGAATTAATTGCTTCCGCTTGTACTTAGTCAAAGATAATAACGAACGGGACATCGAACTAATAACACCGAGGTAAGGACGTTACAATGACTATTATGGATGCAACTGGGAATGTTGAGATGGAAAACACTTTCATATGCAAGAAGGGTAGATATAATCCCCATGCATATAGACGTTCAGAACTTTTGTGCGTCCATGCACATGTAAAACTATCCTACTAGAGAGCTAGCAACTCAGATTCCCTCACGATCTCTATATTCACGTCATTATTACACATAAAAGTGCAACAAAATATTGCATATGCATATGAGAATTTTATCTTCCTTTGACTGTAGTAATAGTGATGGTATTCATGGACCGGATGCTTCCTTCTTGTGATTGGACTTCGTGAACCGGCGAGCTTGGAAATATAAATGCTGGTTGCTTCGGCTGTGGAAGATGGGACTCCCCATTCAGCATCAGAACCACGGCCGACATGTTGGGTCTATCTGTAGCATGGTCTTGCATACAGAGAAGCCCTACCTGAATGCATCTCATTACTTCTGACGTCGAAAATGCGTCAGCAATGGTTGTATCCATCAGGTCCAATCCTCTGCCTTCACACCACAAGTGCCAAGCCTGTAACAAATGGTCGATTGTTAGATTATTTCAAGGACTACCCATGGCTGGAAACTGAAATGGAGGTATAATTGTTTGAAGTTAGATCTCGCACTTACATAAGCGAGGAGATTGAGATGCTGCCTAGGATAATCTAAACTTGTATTTTTCTTGCTGCTGATAATCTCCAATAGCAGTACTCCAAAGCTATAAACATCAGATTTCTCAGAAAATGTCCCACCCATGGCATACTCGGGAGACATGTAGCCGCTGCAGACAAAATATCATAAGTGGATGGTTCCCGAAGTACACTTCAAACAAAAAATGATAGACTAAAGGACGATGACATGAATGTTGAGAAATTGGAGGGTGATAAACTTCCAACTCGGCGCGTACTGTATTTCTCATATCTTTTAGCATTTGCAAGCAGTGCTGGTCTATAATTACCTCCGAGTGAACTGACATATTGGAACCATTGGATGTACATGGAAGAGGTTTCTTGGTAATAGTAAAGCAATAGTAGGAACATGTAAGAAGGGAAAGGTGAGCGCATTATACTGCTAATAAGCTTTCAAGGTGATGTATCGCCTCATGAGCAAGAAAGCTTACAGTGTCCCCACAACTTTGTGAGTATTTACCAAAACTTGAGTGCCTTCAAACATCCGCGCCAGCCCAAAATCAGAAATCTTGGGATTCATATTTTCATCCAAGAGAATGTTGCTCACTTTCAAATCTCGATGTATGACCCTGAGGCAAGAATCACGGTGGAGGTAGAGCAGCCCCCTTGCGATCCCCTGGATAATGCGGAAGCGTATGCTCCAGCTAAGTTTTTTCTTCTCTTTTGAATCTAGAAAAGGTTGCAAATAGAAGAAATGTCTAGTTTCAGTACCGGATTTTGTTGAAAGCAGAAACAAGTTCTTCAAAGAGTGAGACAAACCAAAAAGGAAGGCATCCAAGCTCTTGTTTGGCAAGTACTCATACACAAGAATCTTTTCTTCTCCTTCAGTGCAGCAACCGAGGAGTCTCACCAGATTTCGGTGTTGAAGTTTGGATATTAGAAGGATCTCATTCTTAAACTTCGCTATGCCTTGGCCTGAGTTGCTCGAAAGTCTCTTCGCTGCTATCTCCTTACCATCATTCAGTTTTCCCTGTTTCAAAACGAATAGCACTATCATATCTTGGATGATCTCTTTATTTTCCTAGGAGATGGCTTTTCTTTTACCTTATAAACTGGGCCAAACCCTCCTGCCCGAGTTTGCTTTTTCGATCAAAGTTGTCTGTCGCGAGGCGTATGCTATCAAAATCATAAACCACCAATTTCGATGCATCATCTTCCTTCATTTGCTCTTTCCATGCAGTTTCCCTTGGCAATTCTTCTGATCTGATGGCTTCAGCCATTGACCTAAAGAGCTTTGAGATTGTCATTTTCCTAAACTTCCCTGTATTTTAAAGAAAGAACGAAATCAACTCAAGATAAGCATGAGAACATTAGAAGCAGAGCAGTGTTTCTATAGTAGTAATTGCTTAGCTTCTTAAGCCATGGTTTTACCATTAATTCAAGTTTCTTATATTGCAGTTAGTGCAAAATCACCCTTAAGACAGCAACAAACCGTACATCTTTTATTACCTCTCCACTTTGAAAGACAACAGACTGAAATACCAGCTCCAAATAAAATGATGGCAGAAAGAGTACTTAGGCTGATGATAAGTTTTGTCCGCGTAGGTACACCTGAACCTGGGAGAATATATTATAAGAACCACAGGCAATGCAAAACCAATGGCATATTAATTCAACCTTTCCAACCTGTATCCACACTTGCACTTGCACCCGCACCCGCATCCACAAGTCGAATAAATAGATCTTCGCCACCCGTGGTGGAGAATTGCTGGGTATCTAGCAGGTCTTTACTCCAAGCCATACATCCTATAGCATTCACATAAGAAAAGGCCAAGCACGAGCAGTTTGCTAGGCACCGACTTTGACATCCTTCCGCATCATTTATCAATAAATAATCAGCAGAATCAGGCAATTTCATTTGTTCTAATTTCCAGAACATATCTTTTTCGACAGCCGTTGAAGCTGCTGTGCTTGCGGGTTTCTGACAATTCAATTCCATTTCCCTAACGCACCCTCTGGTCCAGTTTCCTTTGTTCCATTCTTCATCTGATCTTGGCTTAAAACCTTTTAAGCATCTGCAAATAGGTGAACTAGACGACTTGCAAACTCCAAAGGGACCACATATTCCATAAATTTCACATGGGTTAGTAGGTTTCGTTGAATTAAAGTATGTAAACCACTGGCCACTGCTCCAAAGAACTGCCTTTAGACATCCTTCAGATGAGATGAAAGTATATCCAAAGATAAGATTGCTGTGATTATTGAGGGAATAATATGATGTTCCCTGCACTTTATCTTGCTGGACATTGAAGTATGTGTTGTCCATTTGCGGTATTCCGATGAACTTGGTTTTATCCCACTGTCCGCTTCTCCAGTAAGGACTTGATCCATTCCAAGTGAAAAGCTGAGGCGGTGTCTCCGGTGTCAATCCTAGGACAAAGCTTCCGAATGAGGGATCGTCTTCACCTTTCCAGGAAATCAAGTTTCGTTTTGTTCCTGTTTTCACGTTTACACCGATCTTCATGTTTGGCAGGAGAGTGTCGGTTGGCTCATCAAAGCTTTCCCACATTATGGTCACATTCCTGTCTTGAAGAACAAGGTTTCCAAAGTCTGAAAGCACTGCTGCAGAGTAATTCGACTTTACCGTGACATTAGTAGACCACACAGTGTTTTGTTGCCGATCAAGAAGCTTCAGATTTCCATCTTCGCCAATTATTAAACTCGCTGATTGATCTGTGTGTCCTAGTGGCTTGCCCCTGTTGGCCACCCAGACAACTTTGGAGGGAGTCATGTTCTTGTACCATATTCCTACGTACTGCTTTGCTGATCCCTTAGGTGTGAAGAACCCGAGCTCAAAGATTTGACTACTAGAGACAAGGGTTTGGTTCTGAACCAGTGGCCTTGATGCAGTAATGCTGTAAATTGTGCTGCTTTGAAGTGCTTGAAGCAGGGAGAAGACGAGCAAAGAACGAAAGTGCAAGAGTCATTGGACTGATGTGGAACAGATTCAAGAAGTATTTGTGAAAAAATGCCTTGCAAAACTTCACCTCTTATAGGTAGATCAAAAAGGATAAACACGGAATTGCCAAAATGACAAGACCAATGCTAAAACTTTTGTACGATGCTTACTTTGGTGTTGTAAATTTTAATTCGATTACTTGAGTGTCATTACTTTTAAAAATGTTAAGTTTGTTTAAGTATTGCCGGAACGTCCGTTGTGATATTAATTTAATATAAAACTGTAAGACGTGACTCACTATGGAAATGATGTCATCTAAAGCGTTCAGAAAGAGCATGGTTTAGCCATTTCCTTGACCCAAATTAACGAATTAAGGCTAAATCCAACCCAAATCGTTGCCCTAAATTAGCTCCAATGGTGGAGAATCTTTATCTTGCAGGTGCCGCCAAAGGATGCCCTTGAAGCGAAGGCGCTAGAGGCAGCTTTGCTGCTGATTCTCGAGGCTCGCCACAACGGTGATCCTTTGGATTTGTGGTATCGTAGCTTTCTTCCCGTGGGCATTGGACCAGAATTTTGTATTTGATATCGGAGATTTTCCATTTGAGGCGAATAGCACTTGGGGCCACGGGCAATAGGGTGTGCAGCGGGCTAGTGGAGATGTCCTTCTCTCGTTTTCCAAGCAACCGCATTGGCCGTTAATTTGGGCAAAGAAAGGCTAAACGACATCATTTCTATAGGCTTTTTGATGGTATCACTTTCCCAACGACCCACGTTAGATAATTTATATTAATTAATACCACATCGGATTCTTCGGTAAGGAAAATCATAGGAGTCACTCAAGTAAACTTTTTTAAAATAAAAATATGAAAATTAAGTGATGGATTAAAAAGTTATGACACCAAAGTGTACTCTCTATGAAAATAATGGCACTTGTATCGTCCTTTTTCCCCACAGAATTATTGCGAAGCAAGGCCTGTGAATCAAAATTAAAGCATGTAGATTCTATTTGAGTCTGCTTCAAATAGGTTCATTTTATAGAATAAATTAGTTTTCAGTTGGGCCAAGACACATAGTGGCTTCCCCAGTTCAAGTGCATCACATAATGCCAACATTCAATTGCGATATAGATTTTTAATGACCAAAGTGCTTTGTTTGGCAATAGTAAAATGGTTTCAGTCGGGACTATGGCTCTCTACATCAATCGTTTTCGAAAGTATTGTAGCCTCTATGACCCGCTAAGGCCGGGCTTTTTTACTCCATTGTTCGATGTCGACCCAGTTTTGGCAGGTAATATTTGGATCCTCCTAATTAGAGTATTTGCTGCTTTTTTCCCTTTTCCTTATAGATTATGAGGATATCGAGACATTCAGGAGTTAGGATATTGAAGTCATCTGCCTAACTTGAACGTGTCCACTGTTCCTGTTGTATTAAAGAATTGGGTGATGTCTTGCTACATGGCCCTTATTATTCGTCCTAAGTTGACAAAGGTAAAACCCATGATATTATGCTGTAAATTAGTATACACTAGTCTGTGATATCGTGGATTTGGCTAAATAAAGTTGCTAAGGACTTACAGAGACAAAAACAATCATTTGTATTGATTCAAGATTTTCACTCTCCTTGAATTGGTTCTTCCATATTTGAACTGCTTAGTTTTGGGTTTAGGTTGATCGTTCACAAATTTTGCGCTGACTGTGTTTGATTTAATTAAGGTTATTTCGGAGTTAAATTTTCGTTCAAGTTACTCCAATAACTGCCCTTCTTTCTTTTGTATTGCTGTTTAACTTGAAAATGACTTGTTGATTGTCACAAGCTTACTTCAAATAAGGAAATTGACAGTACAAGAGCCATAACTTTAATAGAGCATTCATTTCGGTGCAATAAGTTTTCAATCAACTACTTGAGTATTATAATTTAAAAAAAAATGTTCAATTGAGTGACTATAGTGATTTTCCTTGTCGAAAAATCTGATACGATATTAATTTAATATAAAATTATTCAATGAGGGTCGCTGGGCAAATGATATCATTAAAGCACGCAGAAATGACATCGTTTAGGTGATCGCATGAAAACCATTCTCATTCGATTCCGTCACCTTTTTTTGCTCCCGGAATCGACCAAAAAACCCGTTTTAACGCGCAAATTTATTTTTTCTATTTCTGAGACAAATTTTTGTCCCAAAACCGGTTCTGAACCAGAAATTAGAACCAAAAAAAATTAGGTTTTCTCGTTCTTGAACAAAACTCAGAATGGGTTCTGAGGAACTCATTCACTGGACTGCTGCCCATCTCTCTCGTCCGGAACAATACTCACCCGCCTGTCTCTCGTCTCCGAAAGACTCTCCGTCTCTCGAGAAGCCAGCCGCTCGTTCGCTCGCTCCGACCAAGAGGAAGCCACGGCCGCTCGATCGCTCGCTCCTGCTCCACGTAAGCTCCGATCTCCTCTCATCTCTCTCGTTTTTGGATTTTCCAGTCGCCTTCATGGGGGGGGTCAGGTTCGGCCTTGCCATGGCCGGCGGTCGACCTGGCCGTCGCCCAGATCTGGGCGATGGCGAGGTCGACCGCCAAACCTGGGCGAGGCCGCTCGGCCTCCCCTCCCCTCTCGCTCTCTCTCTCTCTCTCGGCGTTTGTCTCCCATTTGGGCGAGCCCCCTTTCGCGTTTCCGACGGCCGATTCACCAGCGAAGGACGAGGGCTTTGTGGCGGCGCGGGCTTCGGCGTCCGGGGTACGCGGGTCGGGTCGGGCCGGGGCGGGGTGGGCGTTTTGAGCCAACAGCTACGCGACGTTCAACATATCGAAGATCCTTGTCGACGAAGGCGAGGAGGAGGAAAGCGGGATCCGAGCAAGCCGTACAGCCTCGGCCCGAGGATATCCGATTGGGACGAGCAGCGGGCTGAGTGGCTGAGGAACAATCCCGATTTTCCCGATTTCATCCGGCCGAACAAGCCTAGGGTTCTGCTCGTCACAGGTTCGTCCCCGAAGCCGTGCGAGAACCCGGTCGGTGATCATTACTTGCTGAAATCGATCAAGAATAAGATAGATTACTGTAGGGTGCACGGTATTGAGATCTTTTACAATATGGCGCTCTTAGATGCTGAGATGGCTGGGTTCTGGGCCAAATTGCCTTTGATTAGGAAGCTGCTGTTGTCGCATCCGGAGATCGAGTTCTTGTGGTGGATGGACAGTGATGCTATGTTCACTGATATGGCGTTCGAGGTGCCGTGGGAGAGGTATAAGGACTCTAATTTCGTGTTGCATGGTTGGAACGAGATGGTGTATGATCAGAAGAACTGGATTGGGTTGAATACCGGTAGCTTCTTGCTTAGGAATTGTCAGTGGTCCCTGGACCTTCTCGATGTTTGGGCACCAATGGGTCCTAAGGGGAAGATTAGGGAAGAGGCAGGGAAGATTCTGACTAGGGAGCTTAAGGATAGGCCGGTTTTCGAAGCCGACGATCAGTCTGCAATGGTGTATCTGCTCGCGACCCAGAGAGATAGGTGGGGCGAAAAGGTGTACTTGGAGAGCGGTTACTATTTGCACGGTTATTGGGGGATCTTGGTGGATAGATATGAGGAGATGATCGAGAACTATCATCCTGGCCTGGGCGATCACCGGTGGCCCCTCGTGACTCACTTTGTCGGGTGCAATAGGTGTGGTAAGTTTGGTGACTACCCGGTCGAGAGGTGCTTGAAGCAGATGGATCGCGTTTAACTTTGGTGATAACCAGATTTTGCAAATGTATGGCTTCACGCATAAATCGCTTGCTAGCAGGAGAGTTAAGAGGATTAGAAATGAGACCGCAATCCACTCGAAGTGAAAGATGAGCTCGGATTGCTTCACCCTGCTTTTAAAGCAGTTAAGGCTTCTACATCTTGATGGCTTCCGGACGTGATGCTTAGATTTAATTGATTTCATCATTTATTATTCGGTTGATGTTCTTTTTTGTCAGCTCGAGTTCTAAGATACTCTATACAAGTCAACTTGTATGTTGTTATAAATCTCCTGTGATAGCCTTCCTGATCTTATTCCTTGTACTCGATCTTGTACTGATTCTTCCATAGTGAATATAGTCTTCATAGTTTATGTTTCCTACTCCCCACCTGCAAAGTGTGAACTTTCAAGTATACTGAAATAAACCTGTACAAGAAGAACAAGATGGGTTTTGAGCCAATATGTAGGTTTCTACTTGTATGGTCTCAACTTGAAGAAAGAAAGGCCTTGGTTTTGATCATCTGCTTGTTGATTGTAAGAAAGGCTTTGGTATCAATCATCAGGTTGTGGATTATAAAGGTGCTCTTTGAATAAACTTTTTGTTTTGTCAATGAGCTGACAACCAAAGTTGGGAAATGCCCCTTTGAAGTATTGAGATGTTAGGCAGTAGTAGTTTAGGTTGATGCTCCCTGTAATGGAGAGGAATAACGCACAAGAAAGTTTACTCCAAATTGACTAAATCATGTAAAAAGGCATCAAGAATGTTGTTCAAGTTGCGCTTCATTGAAAAGTTTACTTATCCAAAAAGAAAGAGGAAATTGCTGCAAGTTTTTTCTGGATGATTGTAAAAGAAGTATAGTTCTTCCCCTTTAACGAAGCACGAAAGTCTTCCATTGAAATCTTGATTTGTTCATTGAGAAGTGAAAGTTATGTGCTGCTCAATGCTGGAGTTAATTTTGATGTCTGCCTTATGATCAATGCTTTTGACGGATAGGGTGCAAAATGTGAAAAATTCCACTGCAAGTTTGTTTGTTTGCATGAGAACTTTTTTTTTTTTTTTTGGGACAAAATTTTTGGAGATTTAGAATATTTTTTTTATTATTTTATTCAACATGCATGAGAAATAGATTGAAGTTTTGCGATTATTTTGGTACCTTTAATTCAGAGTTCTTCTGGATTCTCTTGATTGTAAAAAGAAGTATAGTTCTTCTCATTGAACAGCCAAGCGATTTGATATTGGATAACCCTATATGCATGGCCCTAAGAGCTGCCACTTGAGCACGTATTTCATCTTTCAATACCAGTCAATTTCACGATTCCTTATCACAAATAAGAAGGATTTTCATGCTCTAGGACCAGCAGTTTAAGGCATCCTTTGGCAAAACCAGAACATAAAACCTCTGTTGGACCTAATTTAGGGTCAAGGTTAGGGTTGAGTTGGACTCAGCCCTAATTCGTCAATTTGGGGTAGAAAAGTCAAAACCACTCATTTTTGCACGCTTTTGATGATATCATTTTCCTGGTAAATCATATCGAATGATTTTATATTAAATTAATAAACAAATAACAAAAACAAGTACGTACCTTTACGTCTGATCACGGGAGCAGGAGGAGATGGAAGGTCGGACGGCAGAGGCACAAGGGCCGCCACGGCCGAGGCATTGTAAAATGGGTGCAGCTCGAACCTCATTGTGCAGCTCGGAGTGAACGTCCTCCCACCTTGCTTCCCCTGGGGGAGGCCTGCGATTGCCGCCCGGAGGCACGTGTTGCACTTCGACACCGTCAAGTCTGGCGTACACTGCACGAGCATGTACAGCTTCTGCAAGCTCGTGAAATTCACCTCTGCGACTGCGACTTTCTTCCCCGGCTTGCGGACCGAAGCCCTCGCGGTGATGTCGTCCATGGTCTCTCCCAGGATTCGCATGAACCGGGTTGGATTGGTGATGTTCCCGGTGTGGTACATCGTGAGAGAAGGCACTTGTTCCATGACCGCGTAGATGGATCCATCGGAGTACCTCAACATACATTCATCGTACCAGATCACAGAGACTCGCCGGTTGGGGCATCTTTTGAGTATATCCTGTTTTCCGGTGGCCACGCAGTCTTTGCACGTGGCGGTGTCAACGTCACCGCGGCAGAGGAAGAGCCCGTAGACCAGGTCGGGAGGGTTTTGGCCAGCAGTGGCATTAGCGAAGCCGTCGGTGCTGTCGGTGGCGGCGGAGGAGAGGGAAGAGAGGAGGGTGTTGAGGTTGGATTCGTAGGTGGAGTTGGGAGTGAAGAGGGTGGTGTTTGGGCAGTAGTGCCGTAGAAACGTAGGTGCTGGTTCAGTACCTACAAAACTGATGAAGAAGAAGAGGAGAGAAGGAGATGGTGAAGCAGGAACTCATCTTTCTGTTGATGAATGATGAATCCCTTTGGTCTCGGCAGCGCATCAGTTTCTTCGCTGAAGCTCCTCCGCCGTTCGCCGCCGTCGCCAACATCTACCTGCTGCTTCCCCTTCTTCTTTTCGTGCCCGGATGCTGGTTCGCTGTGTCGACTCTGCAAACGCGATCGAGCCTCCAAAAGACGCGGCAGCGAGCGATCCCAGGCGATTTCTTGAGATGGGCGGCGCTCGGTTCCTGCAGAAAGTCGAGATTCGCCAACGGGTTCGCGCCGCTGGAGCCCAAGCCGTTGGATTCGATCATGGACGTGGGGAGAGTGAAGGTCCGTTCGGCGGAGGCGATAGCCTCAGTTTGGGATGATGTAAGCATTCCAAGTCCATTGCTTCTATACTGTTGTTATTGATGTGTCCGAAATGCGTGTTCTCGTAATTATTTTGACGCACTATAGAGATTGTATTTGTTTTTGGGGGCTAGGAATTGCCACAAAAAGTTAATTCAGAAGCTCGTTCGATGGACGCCTATCTGACCAAATTTGGCTTCTGTATTTTGGAACCAACACAACAAACTGTAACTGATAACTCTCTGTATCAAGTTGTTGGTTTGGTGAAACACTCTACATTTACTTGAAAAATAAGTTTAATAATCTGGCTTCGTCATTTCAGAAGAAGAATGAAAAGTGGAAGGATTTCTGGACAGTAGCTTCACAAATTTATTGCAACTCGTATTGTAATTAAAGGATGACAGTGGGCTCAAGTGAAAATAGGAACCTCTAGGTTGTTGCAAGGGTATGGCATTAAGATTCTGAGAAACTAGTCTTTACAAGTTTACGAGCTCTCTTTTTGGAGGGCCTGGACGTCCATGTCAAGCATTCTAATAGGCAAACCAGAGACCAGCTAATGTGATATTTGCCACTATTTACACAGAAGTTTACAGAATGAAGACGGAACCACTTTAATATTTTTACTCTGGTTTTGAAATAGTAAACATAAATTTTGTTCTGAGGTATTGTACTTTGATTAGTCAAAAAACAGCAATTGCTCTCCCATCCTGAGTCTACTGAAGATTGATAGTGTTCCTGCACCGTGCAGTCTGTATGCCATAAAATGCTATTGTCTTTTTCCCCCTTATTTCAGTAGTGATCTTAAAACTAGCATCTATTCACCACACCTGTTCTGCCAATGCTTGAAATGTCTGGTGGTTGGTTCTGCGTATTTAAGTATTTTAGCTCTTCTCACAGCAAGAAGTTGCTCATTTTTACCATAATTATGTCAAGATTTACATTATGAGAAGTTTTTCTAATTTTGGACTCAAGTAAGATCATGAAGTTTGGTAACGGCAGAAGTTGAGCTTGTCATATCAACATCAATGTGAATTAGTATGTATTGTGCCCTTTCAGCTCGCTAATCATCTGATCATGCTCTCTGGCATGTCTAAGTTTGTGGCAAAGGATTTGGTTGAATGTATTTTGCCAATCAGACCAAATTTGGTTTCTGTATTTTGGAACCACCACAACTGTAACTCTCTGTATCAAGTTATTGGTTTGGTGAAACACTCTACAATTACTTGAAAAATAAGTTTCATAATCTGGCTTGGTCATTTCATTAGAAGAATGGAAAGCAGAAGGATTTGTGGATAGTAGCTCCACAAATTTATTGCAACTCGTAGTGTAATTAAAGGATGATGGTGGGTGCAAGTGAAATAGGAACCTCTAGGTTGTTGCAAGGGTATAGCATTAAGATTCTAAGAAACTAGTCATTACAAGTTTACGAGCTCTCTTTTTGGAGGGCCTGGACGTCCATGTCAAGCATTTTAATAGGCAAACCAGAGAAAGAGTATGAAGCTCAAGGATGATGACAACAGAGTAGAATATTGCATCCTCTTAGACATAGAAGATCTTAAAAATTCATGATTTCCTATTGCTCTTTTGGGATGTAGAACAGTGACTTATGAGAGAAGGAAGAGGAGCTAAAAAAACTGAGCAGGAATAGGAATCTGTTGTTTCTGCTCTATTTGACTGTTCTTTTTGTTTCTGACATATTTTTCGGTGTGATCTTATAGATTCTTAACTCGATTGATTTTTCTCTCTACAGTGGCATGCCAGAGTGCAAGCTTGGCCTAAATGATAGAGTATTATTGGAGGCCCAAGGTCGAACAACAAAGTGAAAGGCAATTGATTTGGATGACATAAAGTTCCATCAGTAAGTTGTCTAACTCCATTAGCTCATATGTTAATTGAACTGCTTGTTAAGATGATTCTCCTTTCCTTTTCCTTTTGTCCATCTCAGTTTGATCTGTGATTTTTTATTGAACTCTGTGTTGAATTAGGTGTGTATGCTTGGCCCGCTTCGAAAATGATAGGACAATCTCCTTTATACCACCTGATGGATCTTTTGACCTTATGACATACAGACTCAGTACTCAGGTTTGCTTCGAACTTTGATTTTAGTTATTTTCCTATCATTGCATTTGTAGTCTTCTGAAAGATGCATTTATTTTTTCTACTTCAGGTAAAGCGACTTATCTGGGTGGAAGCCCAAGTAGAAAGGCATTCAAGAAGTTGTATTGAGATCATGGTAAAAGCTAGGAGCCAGTTCAAGGAGCGCAGGTGATTGTTCTTATAATGATTATATAATTGCTTTTCTTGTTAATGATTTATCATAATTCTAAGTTTGATTTAAAAAACTGTACTGCTACAAACGTTGAAATTGAGTTGCCAGTTCCTGCTGATTCTACGAATTCGAATGTTCGAACTTCAATGGGTTCTGCGTCATATGCATCAGAAAATGATGCACTTGTCTGGAAAATAAAATCCTGTCCTGGTGACAAGCTATGGCAGGAGTATATGTTGAGGGTTGAATTCAGTATACCCAGTATAACAGTCGAAGAAGCAACTCCTGAGAGGAAGGTCCCCATAGGAGTGAAGTTTTAGATACCATATTTCACTCTCTAGCATACAGGTGCCTCTCTATAAGGCATATTTTATTGCTCAAATCTTCCAATATATTCATGGTATTGGTCTGGTTTGACTTAACTGTTGGAGAAAGAATGATGTAAGGAGAAGGGTAAGATTTATTAGTAAAAAATGGTTGCCATGGACATATCAAATCTTAGATGATGTCTGTTCACGACTATTTTAGTAAGAATCAGAAGGTTTGCCATGAGAAGATGTACAGATCTTTGAATGCCAAAATATCCAAGCATTACATTGTTCAAAATTATTTTATATACTATTAGTTTCTTGGATTGTAGGACAAATCTGCAGTGAAGCCTTTATTTCAACAAGCAAAGCAGAATATTCATTCAGTTTTATTTTTGATCCTTGATGCTGTTTTAGGTGCTGTACCTGAAGATTATTGAGAAGACCGGCTACCAGGCTCTTCCCTGGGTGAGATACATTACAATGGCAGGCGAGTATGAACTGAGGCTTATTTGAGGTAGATTTACCAGACATGCCAAGACTGATGGACAATGACAGAAGCTTTAGAAAATGCAAGCTTTTCAAGAGTGGTTTGATGCGGATAATATCGGTTTTCTTGTTTTTCGATGCTGTATAATTATTCTTTTGGTTGGGCTTAATCGTTGGTGGTTTTCCAAATATGTAGTACTCACATACTTTTGATAGATTTATCATTTTGATAATGTGAATGAATGTGTTGTCGAGATCTTCAATTCATATTAACTCTGTGGAGTAGATCTTCGAAGGCTGCGTTTGGTTGTCCGTAGATATAACCCGGATAAAAAAATTCGAGGGTAGGATAAGGTCGGATAGGATTGCTTCTATCCGTCACAAAAGCAAATTTTTAGAAACCCTACCCTTCATTCACGCACTCTTCACCTACGCGGCTCGTCCAGATGCTGAACTGGAAGGACCTGCAGGAGGAGGAGATTAGGTGGTCGTTCGCGGAAATACTGTTGAAGCTTGCCGGGAAGAAGCGCTTTGCCGCACCTCGCCGGCGACATCGGAGAAGCTCCGAACCTCTTCGTCGCTTCTTCTTCTTCTTCTTCTTCTAGGTGCGCCAACTGCTCTGTTCTGCTCAGCTCAGCTTAGGTATTGTTACTGTCCTCTCCAGTTTTGCACCGTCGTCAATGGCATTCGTCATGTTCGTCGAATGGTATCTAGTTCATGGATGGAGCAAGGAATCGGTGGCCCTTCGTCCTTGCAATTATTGATTCGATTCTGCTCGATTTGTCTGTTTTTGAAAAACAATGCAATTGCGAATGATGAAGGAACCCACCATCTCATTGTTTTGATTGTTTGTTTTGTGCTTGCGATGCTCGTGGTTCGTGGAGTTGAGGTTTGGTAACTTGAGCTTGGTCTCTCCGCTCTTAGCGGGTTTCAGTTGATGTCGAAAGATGGCTTTTTTATTTCACATTTGAGTTCCATCTTTGTTATCCCATTTAAGATGTTCTTCCGACGTTGTTATGTGTAAACCCTGGTATTTGATGCTTTTGCAAATCAATGGGTGGCCTGGCTGTTAATAAGAAGAAGAAGGGTGCGAGTGCGGTTAAACCTCCACCTAAGAAGAAGCTAAATGGCCTGGCTGTTAATAAGAAGAAGAAGGGTGTGGGTGCGGGTGCGGTGAAGCCTCCACCTAAGAAGAAGCTGAAGAATGATTTGTTTGCGGAAAAGCGCTCGAAGAAAGACGATGATGACGATTTTCTTGTCTCATTTGTTTCTATTTTCATTTTACTTTTTTTTGCAAAAAAATTTGAAAATATAATAAAATGTCATATTTTCAAGTTTATTTGTGTATGAGAATGTTATTTTTATAGTAATAAGATCGAAATATTTCATGAGCATCATGTAGGGGTATATATGTCCTTTATATTGATATACAATTTCTACCAAACGCAATATAGGATAGGATATGAGAATATTCGACTTTAAATCCGTACTTCACCAAACAGTGGATAGGATATGGCCAAATACCTAAATTTCCTATCCTATCCTATCCTATCCAATTCTATCCTGACCAGAAATAAGGATGACCAAATGTAGCCTTTGATCTTTGTCTTTGGTATAATCCCACAATCTGATTCTTCAGTTTCATATTGTGGATCTGTTCAGTATTTAGACTTGGTTATGTTGGTTGCAGCCTGTCTTTGAGTGCTGTAATGAACATTTGGTTGGAAAGATCTTAGCCACTAAATTGTCCTCAGAAGAATCCAGCATGGCATTATCCATGCTTTACCAATCATGTTATGTAGATTCCTGCTGGAATTTGTTTCTATTTTTGTTAAGCATCTGCCTTCGGTGTTGCCGTGCTCGATTTAGAGGAAGATGATGGAATAAGTTTGGTATCTAATGGCTACCCAAGATGTCCTGAGTTTGTCTTATATCACAGATGATACAGTAATCAGTAAGCTGAGAGAGAGAGAGAGAGAGAGAGAGAGAGAGAGAGAGAGAGAGAGAGAGAGAGAGAGAGTAAATGGCTGTAAAGATGCAGAATGAATTTTTATAGAGTTAATGCCAGAAAATCTGCTTGTTTCAAATAATTTCACAAACTTAATTCTAAGCCTTCCTATAGCTTCTGTTTTCCCTAACAGTGCTAAGATCAAAATGATGTGCTAAAATCAGCATCGACTCAACAGAAGGACATGGAGTCGGAGAAACGCTATAAATACCTAGCCCAAGAAAATGTGTGTGAGAAAGAAGAAAAAAAAAATCTAAGCTAAGATAATGCTTCAAAGGGTCGACTTCACGCAACTCGCATCACAATCTCAATTTGGTCCTCCACATGTCTCCAATGACCATCTTAGGTTGCGGATTATCTGGCCCTCGATCCCGCTGCCCCGATGTAAAGTACAGCCAGTCGTACCAAAAGCCTACGATTCCGGTTTTGATGCAATAAGGAAGCTTCCCAATCACCATCCATTTCTACCACAAAGCATCACACAAATGTATCACCATACAAGTGCAAAAGTAATAGAACATTAAGTACGGCATTAGAATATACTTCAAATGGTGAATCTTTTTCTGCTTTTCATCGAACTTTGGATAGGAAAAGATTTTTCACCTACCTACATCATCAATCTTTCATATTCAACGAGATAGAAGAAATTGTACTAGTGAGTCCAAATCAAACCAAAAGACCTCCCCCACTAGTATAATCCTTTTGTTTATTGGATGCTTCTTAGTGGTACCTCCTGAGATGATAATGGAATTGTTTACAATCACCCAAGAAAATTCTATGTAGGAGTTGGGTTTTGGCATAAGAGGCAGTACTTTCCACTTCATTCCAGCATCAAGCATATAGACATCGCTGTAGACTACCTAAAATAAGAAAGATCCCAATTTGAAGAATTAGCTCAAATGGAACATCATATGACACAAGCATGCATCTTTTGATAAGCTAATAGAATCAATGACCAGATGATGAGTAGCATGATCTGCAAAGAATGTATCTAAACATGCGAACGCCCCATTCTACTTGGTTCTCTAAGTAACATGCGAATGCCCCATTTACTCGAACTAATTATCTCATATCTTAGCTTAAATATATCAAAAGATTAACGCAAAATGCTCAAGCTGTCTCAGGAAACCACTAGTCCCAACAAATTGCTGAGAAAGATAACAAAGTTGATCAAACTATCATATCTTACCCTTCAGCTTTGACTTATGGAATTAGTCTAAAAATGTTACAAATTGGAAGAAATACTTAAGGAATCAGCCTAAAAATATTAAAGCTTTGCGGAGTCTACATTGGGATTTATGGTTGCCATTACCTGCAATAGATTAGCTGCATCATGGCGACTTCATCGACTTAGAGACCTCCCACTTGTGATAAAAAGTACAGTTTTTCTATTCTACATGTTAGCCGACACATGAAATATAATGAAGATATCTGTGGATCAAACTATGACCATGCACCGGTTATAAAGAGTTAGAAGGTTTTAAAAGTACTTGTGTTGAAGTTGAACCTAAAGATAATTACGAGGAATCTGAATTTGTTTATATTGAGAAAAAACATAAAATGCCTTTAAGTGTTATGATTGAGATCTTGGAGATGTGCTAATACACCATATATTTTGTTTCATTTGAATCAGCACTCCCATGCATAAGATTCTAGAGGCATTTCCAACTTGCTTCTCAACCAAGTAAAGAAAAGTAACCATGAAAGTGGTGATCCAATTTCAAAGAAACATATTTACTACCTGATATAGATGCCAAGAAGCAAATACATCGGTGGTAGCATAAAGTAGTTGTTCTTCTGATAAAAAAAATAGCCTCTCAATTTCCACACCTAATTTTCTTAAATTTCTGCAGCTGCAAAGATGTAAAAACTTTGATTAATGCCGGCTCAAATCTTCCATGGAAATCAATTTCACTAATTTTAGAAGGCTAGCTTTGATAGAGAAGCAGTCTATAGCATGTAGTCTTACGCCGGATCCACATTTGATCCCCATTCTTCCTTTTCATTCAACCATCACATTAATAAGCTCATACAACATCTTGTAAACTAACCAAGATAGAAGCTATATTTCAACTTTTTTCACAGCTTATTCATCATATTTGTTGATGTATAGTATGCATCCATTGACATGGACAACGAAGCAAAATACAACTTAATCTCTTCGCATTAACATATAAGTCAACACTACAGAAGTTCTTTTGGCCCGAATTCAATCATAAAATTGACAGAATCTTCTAGAGAAGCTCTGCGAGGAGAATTTAAGCGCCACCAGAAGGATGTAATTTTTTTCCTGAAAATTTCCCAACCTTTTTCCCGAAGTATAAATGGGCTTCGATTGTGCAATACAATTAATTAACTGAATATATGACCATGCCTTTGGTATGCCTTAGTAATATTGGGCGGAGGTTGGGACTGGTGGGCGGGCGGGTTGCTCTTGGGTGGGTGGAGGTGATGGTGGTCAGAGCTTGGGACCCAGTTGCTCTTGGGTGAGCGGAGGCGACGGGGAGGTCGGAGGCAATGCCGGTTTGAGCTTGGGACCCAGCTACTCTTGGGCGATGGGAGGCAACGGGGGAGGTCGAAGGCAATGCCGGTTAGAGCTCGGGACCCAGCTACTCTTGGGTAGGCGGAGGCGATGGTAGAGGTCGGGACCGACGGGTGAGCGGCTTGCTCTTGGGCTGGAGCGATTTTTGAAAAAACAGAGAGAGAATGTTGGCTTTGTGCGTGAGAAGAAAGGGGGAGCACTGAGGAGATAGAGAAGGAGAAAGAAGGAGGAGGCCCCACATTAGTGAAGAAAGAGAGGGGAGAGACTGCTGATGAAGGGGGGGGTGTAGGTCCTTAATGTGCAAAGGACGGGTGCAGGACCACAGGGAAAGAAAATTAATTTTTTGTGAAAAAAATAGGTCCCGGCCCACCGACCCCACCCGCGCCATGTGGACCATGTGGCGCCTTGTGAGTGGTCGGGGACTACACTGACTTGGCGGTATGGGACCACCCAATATTTTCTCCCTGCTTAGGGGAATCACAGTGGTAATCTAATGAATTGGAAATTGACAGATAACAAACTCTGTAGGTCCTTAACGTGCTTATGATATTGTAGAGAAATATTGGGATATAGACTTATTCTATCAGAGGTAGGTGGCAAGTATTTGTTTTGGGACCTGCTCTTCTTACTATTTCTTAATGTAGGATTGATATAGCCAATTAGATTAAGCCTAGGCGATAACTTGTGTACCATGTAGTCTACACAATGATATGTAAATCATGGATGACATATAATAATGACTATACTGGGGCACCAAAGTGAAATCTGAGCAATTTTATGGTCCCTTTCTATTGGAAAAATGCAATTGAAATTAGGTTCAACCACACAACTGAAAGCTTGGGAGGTGAAATATGACCATTTTGAAAATTTAATATGAAGCACATCATTGCAAATTGAAATTCGACGGTCAAGTTTTGAACAGTTGTAAAAATGATGCCGAAACTAACTAATTTTGTAATTTAAGTCAAAAGTGAGAGAACAAAATTATTGATGAAATTAACGAGGAATGGTAATGACACTGGATTTTTCATGGTTTTGTCAAGTGTCAAATATCTATTCCACGGGAAAGCTCCCCCAAAAAAAAATCCACTATGAATCCGGAGAGTACAGAGCTTACAATTGTTCGCTAACTCAGGTTTTTCTTACTCCCCAATAATATCCAAAGCAAGTACAAGAGTTATCTCACAATTTCTTACAAAGAAATAACTCAGAAAACTTTCAAATATGAAATCTCAACGATCTTCTTATTTACTCTAATGTTTCTGTCTGCCAAGTAAAATTACATCTTTTATATATTCATCATTTGTATCCAAAAGAAGGCACTCCTTTTAAGAAACCTACTCAAACTAAGAATCCCGCCCAAATTAGGAAATTTACTTGAATTGGGTTCCTTGAGTAACTCACAACATATTCTAACAAATCTTCACCATGGCTTTGTGTTTGTAGCTAAGTCATACTATCCATCATCCATGTCTACTCCCCTAATGACCCGACGAGCACTCATTTTCCTTGAACCCTAATTGAGCCTCGGCAAAGCTCGAGCTTTGCCAAAGGAATAAGCTTTGTCATCATGTTTGTTCGGTTCTCCATTGCTATGATCTTCTTCACTACAACCTTGCCCTTTGCCATGAAATCTTGGATGAAATGGTACTTGATGTTGATATACTTAGTTTGCTCGTGATAAATCGGATTCAACTCCAGATGTATCCCTCATTGCTTGTCATAGTGTATACAAACACTTTTATGCCCCAATCCATTGTTTAAGAGCAAATCCACAGTCATATCACCCCATTGTCTATAAAAGTTAGTGCCATGTACTTTGTGTCAGTAGAAGATATGCCTACATTATTATCCTATAAGGATGCCTTCCAACTTACTGCACCACTGCCAATGCATACATGTACCCACCGAAGACCTTTGCTCATCGAAGTCACCGACATGATCCGAATCCATATAACCCCTAGCCACACTGTCATTGCCATTCTTCCAATACGCTATATTAACTTCTGTTTTCCCCTTTAAACAAATAAGGATCCACTTCACAATTTCATAATGAGTCTTACCACAATGCTTCATCTAACAAACCACACTCACAACTTGTCAAATGTCGAGTGTAGTGCACACCATGGTATACATAATACTACCCATCGCACTGGAATAACGGATATAGAACATATGCTCCTCCTGCCCCTTAGTCTACATGTAACGTCCTTACCACGGGTTATTAGTGCGACGTCCCATTTGTTATTATCTTTGACCAAGTACAAGCGAAAGCAATTAATTCGGGCTAATCACAATCAGAACAAACAACAGGGTTATGACAAGCATCATGAGCAAACCATGCATTAATATGTAACATCATTATCTTACACTCGGAAACCAGTGAAAACATAACAAGCAAGACATATTATTGCCATTTTACTTAAACATATTTTACAAGCCCTTTTTCCACAGGCCATCCACGTACAAATCATATCACAAGTGAAGGTGGAGGTTAATCCTAGCTCCTCTACGTCATCCTCCATCTTACGGACCTGAAAAGAGAACAAACAATGGGGAGTGAGTCGGAGAGACTTAACGAGTAAATTCACTAATACTCGTGCAGGATGATGCCTTGCCATTGTACTAATGCATACAAATACTTTCCTTGCCTTATGTCGATGGCAAATCAATAGAAAAGACTTTGATCTTGCCCTTGCTATGTTTATGTGAAAACTCACCTTTATTCGGTTACATAAATTCGGCTTATCAATAAACACACATACCGGCACACATATAGACTTCATTTATCACATACCGACATATATATAAGATTCATGTATTGTCATCCCGGCTCAACCGAGGCATCCAGCTTAATGCTAGGCATCCCGACTCAATCAAGGCATTCTAAGACTAGCTCACTCGAGGCATCTGGGCTCAACCTAGGCATCCTAACTCAACTAAGGCATCCTGGCGCTAGTTTATCGAGGCATCGCCGCCAACGCTATGTGACGATGGTTTTCTTCTTTCATTTAGTGATCACACATCATGGTTCACATATGCCGATTTATTATCTTGATTTCATTAGTCCATGCAATCAAACCCAAAGGCATGCCGTGCTTGTGTAATCATGATTTCTAGAACATTCGCCTAACATGTGGGTCGTGGTCGAGAGCACGTGGTTTGGTTTGCTAAGTCGAGTGCCGGTTCGAAGCCGAACTTGGCATGTATCTATATATCCCAATGTAAACCCGCACCAAGCTGAACTCGTCCCGTGACGCCACATAGGAGTACGAGACCATACGACACCCCGTCGTACGTGCCTTGACTTACGATTATGACGCAAAACAATAAGCACTCATCCAAACATCGAGCATTACATACACGGTCACTACTTGAGCCAAACTCGTAACACCATGTCATATCATCTTATAGCTCAACAAGCATAGATGAGAACATCAAACATGGTAACAAGTGATACGTGCAACATCGAGACAAACAACAACACACAAGTCTCAACAAAGGCTCGGGTGAGAACTTAAGCCAACAACACATCATAACTTCCGATCCCGAGATTAGGGAATCATCTTACATGTCGCGTTCTAACCATGTAACACACTGCCCTATCCAAGTGTTAGGGAATTCAATCACCTATAATCACCTATGATCACAATAAAACGTCTACGACGGTCGGTGGCAGCAAATAGTGAGAGAGAGAAAGAGAGGTGAACGACGTGAGGATGAGGGAGAGAGAGCGAGGCATGAGAATGAGAGATGAGAGAGGAAGAGGAAGTGGAGTGTGATAACTAAGGGGGGAGCCAAGCTTATTTATAGGCAAGCCAACTTGCTCCCCAAGTTCTTTCTCCCCAAGCTTTGACCACTTGCTCACCAAGCTTTGCCAACTTGTTCACCATGCTTTGACTTTCTAGAACTCTCTTTTTTGTCTCTCGGCTCCCCTCTAGATTTTCCCCTTCATGTGACCTCTAATCAAAGCTTAGAATATCTCATTTGAAAGCTCAGAATGAGCACATTAAGTCACCATAAGATATCATGTCGAGATTCAAATGTTCTCATATAGAAAATGATGAATACTTGAAATTTGACAAAACCAGTAGTTTTTGCAATATTCTAGAAATCAGACTTAAAAACATAGTAAATGAACTCCGAAAATTCCCAAATTTGAATATGTCATAAAAAATACCTTAACAAACATTTTCTATGAAGAGCATGAAATCTAAATCTTTCTGTAAACTTAACTTTTAGTAGCTCAAACACAAACTAAAAACAATTCGCTGGAATAGAACCCTTGCTTCTAAAATCAAGCTCTTTCCAGAATCCAAATCATCTCTAAAAATTCCAAAATTTATATATATTATAGAAGAAGAAGTTCTTAATAACTTTTGTGAAGGAAGTTTGTTCAAAATGAGCCTAGAAAAGTTTGTCTAAAATCGAGAAAGTGTAAACATCACCGAAATACCCATTCTGGGAAGTTTTACACGGTTCGAAAATAAGGTGATCGTCCAACCCAAATCAAGTAAAAAATTTCTGAAATTAAAATATGTTAAACTTGAAGATATTTGGAACAACTTTGAAGAAGAAAATTTCTGAAAATTCGGTTCACAAAGTTTTCCACAAAAATAACAAAATGAGATGGTACTAGAGACTTGAAACTAGGTTTTCCAGAATAAGAGTAAAAATTGATTTCGATTGGGAAAACCACCAAATTTAATCCATAGCCATTTCCCCAAGGACTGAAATTGAGGATGTTACACTATAACTAAAACTTATCCAAATAGTTTAAAGTGCACGGTTAAAGGTGAACTCACAGATTTCGTTAACTGCATGCTAAAATGCACCACAATCTTTTTAATATATTTCTTTTGAGATAGGCACAAAACCCTTGTAGCCTTATCACATGAAATCTTCATGCCCAATATCTTCTTTGCAACACCTAAATTTTTCATCTCAAATTCAGCACTCAATTGTCACTTCGACACATCAATATAAGGCATGTGTAGCTGCTATGAACATATCATCAACATAAAATAATGGATAAAACAAAGACCAAATCCTTCAATTTTCCAAAGTAAACACAGCTATGCAATTAACTTTTCAAATAGTCCTAATAATATATGAAAGCATCAAAACACTTAAACCACTGCATAGGAGACTTTTTCGGTCCATACAAAGATTTATTTAATAAACAAACATGGTCTTCTTTCCCTGAATAGCATATCCCTCTAACAGCCTCATGTAAATCTGTTTCTCCATCTTGCTGTAAAGAAACATTGTTTTCACATCAAGTTATTGTTCGGTAGGTAAAGCAAGTAACACGTATGCCTTACCATAAGATAGAACATCTCATTATAGTAAATGCTCTAACATTGAGTATGTCGTTTGCCTTGTACCTCATTACCTTGACAATGGGAATGTTCTTCTTCCGATGATCAACCTATTTGCACCCAACAATCTTCTAGCTATTGGATACTTTGACTAGCTCCTATGTCTGATTTTGATGAAGCAATACCATCTCTTAGCTCATAGTCGCTAGCCACTGCGATGACTCAGCACTTACGATCCCCTCAAAGTAAGACAATTGGTCATCCGTCTCTATCTCATCACCACAATCAATGCATAAGCAATACCAATATAATCATAATGTGTTTGTGGTTTGATGTGCCTTTTCTATTTGCTAGTGGCTATACTGTGTTGCGGCTTTGCAAGTTATTTTATACCATCGACTTCATGAATTGCAGCCTCACTTACAGTCTCAATCACTATTACCTATAAGGTCTCAAAATCCTCACCCTAAAGCTTCATTTTACTATTGACACCATGATCCATTTGTTCTGCTAGTAGTGTCTTAGGATTCATTTATTGAAGCATGGCAGTATTATAGAAGACCACGTTTCTACTGACTAGAAAATTGGGTGACCTAAGATTAATGTACTATAGCCGATAGCCTCACCCATGTGCATAACCTGGGAAATATACAGTTCTTCATCTTCGGCACAAGCTTACCATTTCTAGCATGAGCATATGCATGACATTCCAATAATCATAATCTGGAGTAATCAACAGATTTCCCTAACCATACTTCCTCATGAGTTTCCATTCAATAGCCATTTTCATTGCTTTGGCCCAAAATACCTTGGTCAGTCTTGCATGTGAAAGAATGCATTGAGCTGGCTCAAGTATAGATTTGTTTCTTTGTCCTATGACGCCATTCTACTATGGTGTCCTAGGCATTGTGAGCTATCTCATAATTCCATCTTTTTGGTAGAAATCGGTAAAATTGTTGCCACTTAAACTTCTTGAATTGACCTAACACCTTGGATTTGTGCTTTAGAAAGTATACCCAGATGTTCCCTGAATGATCGTTGATGAATGTCAGCATATATTGGGCACCTTCTTTCGAAAGAACAATAGGTGGTCCCAACAATTGAATGAATGTAATCAACCGGTATCGAATGCACAACTCTATTGTGACTTAGCACTACTTCCTAAAGGTGTCATGCTCACATTGGTCAAATTTCCCTGTCTTTTAGCCCTTTGACGAGCCCCTTTCACTCAGTATTGTCTTACATACCTCACTTATGTGCCCCAATCGCACATATTTTAACTAAGTCAAGTTTGAGTTTGACTCACCTAATAAAAATATAGCAAATTTTCTCACGGTTTCACTCGGTAGATGATGGAGAGAACTCACCTTTTCCCCCCTTCATTATTGTCATGGCACACCAACAAATCTTTAGTACTCCACCTTCAGTAATGTTACTTATACCTAATAGCATCAATTGTCTGTAGAAAAATAAGGTTCTTCTTGAGTTCTAGTATATGCCTTACATATTTCAATATGCAATCTACCCATCATGCATCCAAGTCTAAATTATTATTATACCCGCAACCTTACATGCTACGTTATTCACCATTAGAACTCTAACATTATCTTCAGTTTGGTACATAGTGAACTAGTTCTTATGAGGCGTCATATGATAAGAACACCCCAAATTTGGCATCCATTCGTCTCCCGACGAGCTAGTAGTCCTACACAAGACAATCTTCGCGTCATTAGTGCTCTCCTTGGCAATATTTGCCACACTGCTTGTGCATTCTACATGCCACCTATGTTTCTCAACTTTGGACGATCTCTTCACATGACCCTTGTTCTTTCCTATGGTGCGACTTCGAACTAGTTTCACCTCTGCGACTAGACTCTTGATGTTCATTTTTACCTCAAATCTTGAGTCCCCGTGCTAAATCTTGCCCTAGATCATGATCTCGCAACTTCTTCAGCCACTGCTTACAAAACAATGCTAATTTTATCTCTTCTAAGGTAATCACAGTATGCCCTTGTAACGGTGAATTCTAAAGTGCTCACTTGACTTTGGTAGACACACCAACAAAATCATGCCTTTTTTTTCATCAACCAGGGCTTCATCAATGTTTTTAAAATCTATCATGAGTTTGGTAAACTCATCTAAGTGGGCTCAAATGGAAGTACCTTTAGCAAATCGAAACTGAAACATGCCTCTTTAACATGTATAGGCAATTATTTAAACCCTTTGTTACATCAAGGGCATGAATTTTTGTCCACAAAGCTACGCCATTCTTCTGCTCGGCCACTTCTTTTAACACCTCATCCCATTGATTTAACAAGATTATACTCTTCACTTTCTCTATCGTATCTACCTTATAGCCTCTGTAATGGTTTCTAACAATTCAATTTTGCCATTCAGTGGCTTCACTAAACCTTGGGTTGTTAATAGTGCACGCATTTTAATGCTCCATAACCCAAAGCTATTCCTACCATCAAACTTCTCAATTTCTACTTTTGCTCAAGATATAATTACATCAACAAAATTTCTAGATAATGATTAGACAAGTAAAAGCCCAAGTCAAAATATAAAATCCTAGCCTTAGCTCTGGTACAAATTGTTGTAAAAATAATACAGAAGCTAATAGATCTTGTAATTTAAGTCCAATGCGAGAGAGCAGAATTACTAGAGAAATCAACTAGAAACAATAAGGAAACAAGAGATTTCCTTGATTTGGTCCAAATGTAGGTACTTCATGGGGAGAACTAACTGCCAAAAAATCTATTATGAATTTGAAGAGTACAAAGTTTACTATCGCTTGATATTCAAGTGTTCCCAACACCCTATTAAACCTAAAACAAACACACAAGTATTATCTCACAATTTCTTATGGAGAACTCACCGATAAAAATCCTAACACTCTTCTTTTTTGCTCTAGGTTGTGTCCATTGAGTTGAATTCTATCTCCTATATATACATGGTATTTGCATCCAACATAAAAAAAAACTCCTTTATAGAAAACTTAATCAAATTAAGAAATTTACTTGAATCCGGTTTCCTATACAAACTTGAATCCTTTTAAAATTTGAAATTCCACAAGACATATTTAAAAGTCATAAAACATATTGAAAGTTTAAATCATGCAAAGTTATTACATAGTTTTTGTTTCAAAGGGTAGGTCAGAAGATATTTTTACAAGTCAAGACAAACCGATGGGAGATTTTCCTTAAAGTTAAAGAACACTATAAGTCCCACAGAACAAAAAAAAAAACACTAAAGTCCATTACATAAGAGGAAAAAAAAGTCCAGTTACATAACGTTGAAGCGACAGGAGTTGGGGTTAGTTGGGCTATCAGTATCCAGGTGGACAGACGAGTAAGATGGACGGTGAGTTTTTAATACAGCATTTGCCCTCGTACGATGTTCATTGACCAAAGTCAATTGCGTGAGTTGCAATCTTCTTTGGGTCCAACGCGGAGACTAGAAAAAGAAAAGTCAACGTACGTATCCCAGTGATGTTGTTTTAGAGAGAGAGATGGGGAGGAAAGTGATTTTGGTGACGCTTACTGCTTTGAATTTTCCATCAAATTACGGCAACAGAGTAATACTTCTGATAGATTCAATTTGATTCATACGAGTTGACGCTACATGGCCAAAGGAAGGATTAGACCCTTTCAAAAACGTTTCACCTGAGTTACACTTTTTTATTGGAAAATAAAATGAAATTGTTTTTTTTTATCTAGTTTGTCTCTAGGAGGCCACCCATCTTGATAGGGTTCTTATTAGACACGTGTAACATTGGCTTTCCAACACTAAAACGCATCATTCTATCAAGATGCGCCTTGTATGAGTTAGTTTCATATTCACATGTAGTTTAGAAGCCGCTTCTATAATAAGTTTTCATCTTATGCATAATCTAAAAGGTCATTCCCCTAAAAATTCTATAGCCTTGTTTAATAAATAGGCATTCGAAGAAAAGGAAAAGCAACCACATCCTGATCTCTTTGAGACTCGAAATGACATTGTCAAAAAATCTCAAGAAGTTCCTCTCCTTGTGTAAACTTTGGAATCTACTTTACACAAAGGATGAAGAATGGTATTGAGCACATGTAAGAAATAACATGACATGGAAGTTAGTGGAATCATAAAGGAACATTCTGCCTGTACTTAAGCTTAGCTATGGCCATTTATTATCCCATTTAAAATTTTTTTATGCCGCATTCACTTTTTTCCCAAAGGATATGTAATCACTTGCTCAAATATAGCTAGGCTATGGATGGCTTTAGGACTCTTTAGTTCAACATGGGAAACACTAGCATTGGAAGATGGTGTTGAGTATGGCAAAGAGTTGTGTAAGAGATCTTTGATCCAAGAGGTTGCGGAGTTTGAATCGATGTAATTAAGTAGAGTGCACAGTCTAGTCCATTCTTTTGCTACCATCGTGGTACAAAATGATTGTTTTATTGCTGGCTTTGATACTGTAGAGATTTCATAAGGAATGCGGTGTGTTTTGTTCTCTAACACTTCATAAGAGGAAATCTCATATTTCTAGTGCAACTAGGTTTCACTTTAAAACTGATGATGAAGTTATTATTAAAGAGTTTGTTATAGCGTGCATCTCCAAGTGTAACCACTTAGTATTTGGGTTTGATATATGTTAGTTTTGAGGAGCTGCCAAGTTCCAACATTAGTTGGGGCATTGGTGCCAGTGCTCTGTAGACAACAGTCTCGTTATAAAACTTGTAAAACGCAAGACTCTTCATCCTACCTTATCGCTTGGAAGAGTACCACTGGCCACTTGCAATTATGCCTTGCAATCTGCCACCATCAAGTCAGCATGCACCATGTGAATGTGTATAACTGCTTCAACCTCGTGATGTTGACATCTTGGATGGCAAACCTCTAGCCGGACCCATCGGTCGCCATCCTCTTGGTCGTGTCCTTTGGTTTTGGGATGTTGACCACATTCATGAATAGGGAAAATTACTAAAAAAGTTTTTAACATATTATAATTTTGTTAATTCAGTCTTGAACCTTCAATTTTGACCAATTTAGTCTTAAACATTTAAGCAATTTTCCAAATGAGTCCTTCCGACCAATTTTGATAAAAAATCACTGATATGAATATCAGTCATTTTACATGACACGGCTAGTGCTAACATGAATAATTTTGGCAATTTTAAAAAAAATTGACAATTTTAATTATTTTTTCTTTTTTTCTCTCATTTTGGCACGAGAGGGTTGCCGGTGACCCTCACTGGCCACTAGGCAAGAGCCAACAAGCCCTCGCTAATTGTTGGCAAGGGTCACCGCCCTTGACCAAATCTGGCGAAGGCCTTTGCACCCACCCCGTTGCCAACGAGGCCGCGAAGGCTTGCCTAGGGCCTTCGCAGCCTCGCCGGCCTTAGGCGTGGCAGTCCTCGCCCGGGTAAGTTCTTTGCAACCTGTGAGGACCCTTACCCAGTGTTGCTAGCCACAACAAAAAAGGAAAAAAAAAAAAAAAAAAAAAAATGTAAAAAAATTTAAATTATAAAAATATAAATATAAATTTTAAATTTTAAAATATTACGAAATTGTTCACATCCACACGGAGCACATCATGTAGGACGACCGGCGTCTACATTAGTAATTTTTGGCCAAATTTGACCAAAAGGACTCAATTGGCAAATTGTCAAAAGGTTTATGACTAAATTTGTCAAATTAAAAGGTTTATGACTAAATTGATACAAATGCAACAGGTTTGAGACTTTTTTGATAATTTTCCTTTCATGATATGAAGGCGGGGTTTTTCCTGCTTGACAAAGAAAATTTATAGGTTCGAGTAACGCAACATGTATTTGTCTTACCAAACCATGAAGTCTTCGGTCATTAGGGCATGCACGGAAGATTTACTTGCTCGCACTCGCTAGGTAGTCGCCACAAGTGGTGGCGTGGACGTCTCCATGGAAGAGGAATAGCCTACAGGTGCAATCAGGTGCATTCAAGTGGACGTCTCCATGGTGTCCAAGGCAAACAGCCTGTAGAAATAAGCCTTACAGCCTTGGGGAGTTTTTGAATGTGGTAGGGTTCTCATGAATAATATTCTTAATTCTTCCTAGATCAGTTCGGGACAACTCCATTCAGATAATTCCAAATAAAACAGTTATAAAGGGGGAAAATAAACAAAATATACCAAGTGACAGAAAAATTTTCACAGAAAAATTTTCATCCACAAGTTCCGAAAATGTTTCACTTGAGTTACTCTTTTTTATTGGAAACGAAAATGATTTTTTTTTCTAGTTTGTCTGTAGGAGGCCACCCATTTTGATAGGGCTTTCATTAGACACGTGTAACATTGGATTTCCATTGCTAAACCGTATCATTCTATCAAGATGTGCCTCTTATGAGTTAGTTTCAGATTCACACGCTGTTTGGAAGTCGTTTCTATAACAAGTTTACATCTAGCGAATAATCTAAAAGGTCATTCTCCTAAAAATTCTATAGCCTTGTTTAATAAATGTGCATTCGAAGAAAAGGAAAAGCAGCCATGTCCTGAGCTCCTTGAGATTCGAAATGACATTGTCAAAAAATCTCAAGAAGTTCCTCTCCTTGTGTAAACTTTGGAGTCTACTTTACACAAAGGACAAAGAATGGTATTGAGCACATGTAAGAGACAACATAACATGGAAGTTAGTGGAATCATAAAAGCACATTTTGCCGTCACTTAAGCTTAGCTATGACCATTTATCATCCCATTTAAAAATTTTTATGCCGCATTCACTTTTTTCCCAAAGGATATGTAATCACTTGCTCTAATATAGCTAGGTTATGGATGGCTTTAGGACTCATTAGTTCAACGTGGCAAAAACTAGCATCGGAAGATGGTGTTGAGTATGGCAAAGAGTTGTGTAAGAGATCTTTGATCCAAGAGGTTGAGGAGTCCGAATCGGTGTAATTAAGTAAAGTGCACAGTTTGGTTCATTCTCTTGCTACCATTGTGGTATGAAATAATTATTCTATTGTTGGCTTTGATACTGCGGAGATTTCATAAGGGATCCGGTGTGTTTTGTTCTCTAGCACTTCATAAGAGGAAATCTCAAATTTCTTGTGCAACTAGATTTCACTTTAAAATTGATGATGGAATTATTACTCAAGAGTTTGTTATAGCGTGCATCTCTAAGTGTAACCACTTAGTATTTGGTTTTGATACAAGTTAGTTTTGAGGAGCTGCCAAGTGCCAGCATATATTTGGTTTTGATACATGTTAGTTTTGAGGAGCTGCCAAGTGCCAGCATTAGTTGCGGCGTTGGTACCAGTGCTTTGTAGACGATAGTCTTTTTATAAAACTTGTAAAACGCAAGATTCTCTATCCTACCTTACCGCTTGGGAAATTAACACCACTTGCAATTATGCCTTGCAATCTACCGCCGTCAAGTTCGGTGTGCACAGTGTGAATGTGTATAACCACTTCAACCTCGTGATGTCATCGTCTTGGATAGCAAACCTCTAGCCGGATCCGTCGGTTGCCATCCTCTTGGCCAATTCATTGGTCGTGTCCTTTGGTTTTGGATGTTGACCGTGTTCATGAATAGGGTAAATTACTTAAAAAGTTTTAAATCTATTATAGTTGTGTCAATTTAGTCTTGAACCTTCTAAATTGGCCAATTTAGTCCTAAACGTTTAAGCAATTTGGTAAATGAGTTCTTCCGACCAATTTTGATCCGAAAATCACTGTCACGCCCCGAACCCGGCATGCACGCAACATCCCGCTTAGGTCAATAATAGTGCAACGTCCCAGGACTCATTGCCGACCCAGAGAAACACTAACGATCATGCACAAGCAGAAACGAATTCAAACACCCCATACAACAATTCACAAAGACGGGATAGTTGTGAACTCGCTTAATCACATAACAACAAACATATTCATGCACTTGGCATGCTTACAACATTTAATTACACAACCTTACACTCGGCCACTAACATTGAACCACATTCATAAAAAAGGGGCGATGGTTGATTAGCCTAGCTTCTCTACCACAATGGGTACTCCAAAAGACGGGATTGCTAAATCTACTAATCATCCCCATGGTACCCTAGTAGCATCCTCGGATCTTCCACATCATCATAAGGCTTGGGGTTCTGAAATGTTTGTAATTCAACAATGAGAACGAGTCTCAATAAGCGAACAACCTAAGCCTCGCATAGGCCAACATGTACTTCCGGACAAGTCTAAGCACGAGATTCAAACTATGAACATGCCGTAATAAACACAAACATCCCTACCTCATCTCGAAATATGCACAAGCCTTGTATGTTAGTCAAATCGCAATAATGCAGCAATAACTCACGGACACGTACAATCCCTGAATGACTTACACATGCACGTGTACTAGCAATAATCTGAACATGATCACATCTCAGTCTCAATATACTACATACACCAATGCACACACACGCACCCGCTTTTCCGTTCAGGTTATTCATGACTCGCATGACACGCATCAGGCCCGTGGCACAACCTACGTAAAACGCATCAGGATGGCGATCTTCTGGCTTAACTGGGCATCATTCCGCGTAACACGCCTCAGGATGGGTTCAATCCTCGTGTAAAGATGCATTAGGGCTTAAGTGATCACATGTACACTCTTTCACATAATTTATTATCTTTTTCCCACGTAAAGACGCATCAGGGCACTTAGGTGATCACATACGCCACATGACCTATTCAATTCCACGTCATTCACACACTCAAACATCACTCGAATGTGCTCAATCACCAGAGATGCAAATCAGTTTACACGTCCACCAAATTAGCCACGGTTCCACCAATTAAAGCCATGAACACACATTCACAATCAATCACTTCCTCATGTGCAACAATTGCATCTAAAGGGTCCCAAGAGAGAGAAACCAAATTTGTGTAGAATTGGGCTTAAAATTGGCAATTGCACAGTAATCAAAACTTTTTTGAAATAAATAGTAATTCAAATCCAACAATTCTGAATTTTGGATATGTCATTGAAAACATCTTGATAAACATTTTTCATGAGGGACACGAAATCCAATTTAGGCTAAAAATAGCTCTTTTTATCACTTAAATTTAAATTGAAAATTAGCCAACCAGGGCAGACCGTTTAGCCTTAGAAATCCTTATCAATCAGTACCCAAATCTCCTTGGAAAACCTTGAAATTTTCATATGTCATAGAAACAAGTGTCATTGACAGCTTTCATGAAGGAAGTTTGTTGAAAAGAGGTCTGAAAAATTTTATCAAAATTCAAAAAGACAAGCCGGTTGGGTGAACAGTAATTCTAGTAGAGTGGTGATGGTCCGAAAATGGACTCCCGAATACAACAAAATAATTTCCAAAAATTCCAAATTTAATATGCAAAATACTTTAAGATGTTAGGGTGAACTTTCATAAGGAATACTTCCTCAAATTCAACCCACAAAGATCTCCACAAAAATAGAAAAACGCATATGCATAGCAGCAATGAATCCGAGAATCAACCAACATGAACCATTCAGCAATTCAAGCTCATCTAACCACTAAACCAACTATCCATTGCCATGAATCAACCCCTAACATGTCCATTAGTAACCCCTTAACCTAGTCAAGGGTTAGGAAGCCACTTATCTTGAGTCTAAACAAGAATGACTTAAGGGAAAGGGGTAGCAACAAGATCGGCAGAATAGCAACAACGGAGCAAATCAAAATTAGAAGTAGAAATGGAAGCAGCAGTAGCAGCAACAGCAAAGCATAAGCAGAAGCAAAAACAAAAGAAGCAGAAGACACAAAGCAAGAGCAAAAGAAGAAGAAGATGAGAGAGGTAGAGAGAGAATGAATGAGAGAGAGAAGACTTGATCAAATTTTTCTCTACTAACCCCACTAAAACCCCATCACCCGCCCCACTCACACATCCAAGGGCTCACATTCCATCTCCTTCTCCAAGTCAAGATCTAAGGGTCCACATAATTCATCACATTATTTTCCCAAAATTCCTAAATGGCACACAAAATAAATAAGCAAGATGGGGAGGGGCATACTTGTCCATGAATTTCGACCAAAGGAGGGAAAGTCCAAAAGTCTAAATTGCCCTTCAACCTTTCAAATGAATTCAAATAATCTCAGGGGCAAAATGGTCATTTTCACTCTAGATCCAAATTTCACTTTTCTAACAAATCCGAGTGGCCCTAAGGTTGGCCACGCCAAATCTGATGTCGTCCAATGAATTACTCATGGCTTTCAAGAAATTCAATTCCTAAGTCCGGATTCCAAGTAATGGTCAAATTCGATTAAATGCAACTTTAGTGTGTCTCAAACTAACGAATGGCTTTTAGGAATTACGCATATCGACTCGTGGCCGCTTCGATATTAGGCCACATCTAAGTTTACTCAAGCCATGGCGATCTCGGTTGTCATGTAATTGCGAGGGTCAATCACTAGTTCCAATTGACGCGATCGTTCGGATTAGGTTTAGAATCGTTCGAAATTCATACAATGGTCAAACGAATTCAGCCACAATCCAATTATACAACATTTGCGAATCGTTCCATAATCATCCTTGAATTGGTCTATAATGGCTCAAAATATCTCCTTGTCAATCCTTATGGTCGGAAGTGTCGATTCATGGTCAAATTCTTAGGTTTACGTACTTAATTCCTAGCTAGTCATTCCCTAATGGTTAGTCTTCTCGAGAGTGATCAATTCTGAGTAAGCTTTAACTAAAGTACATTGATGATACAATCATTTCATAAATCCCGAAAATGGGTCGAATTTCATAATGTCACAATCACTGATGTAGATATCAACCGTTCTACATGATACGGCCAACGCAGACATGTATAAGTTTTGCAATTTTAAAAAAATTGAAAATTTTTATTTTTTTCTTTCAATTTAGCACGAGAGGGTTGCCAGCAACCTTCACTGGCCACTAGGCAAGGGCCAACAAGCCCTTGCTATTGTTGGCAAGGTTGGCGGCCCTCGACCAAATCTGGCGAAGACCTCTGTATCCCCACCGGCCTTAGGCATGATAGCCCTCGCCCGAATGAGGTGTTTGCAGTCAGCGAGGGCCCTCACCCAGTGTTGCAAACCACAATGAAGAAAAGGAAAAGAAAAAATAAAAGCAAAATAAAAAAAGCAAAAAATTTTGAAATATAAAAAAATTTACAAAACTATCCACGTTAACGTGGAGTGTGTCATATAGGATAACCGGTGTCCACGTCAGCAATTTCTGGCCAAATTTGATCGGAAGGACTCAATTGACAAATTATCAAAATGTTTATGACTAAATTGATCAAATTGAAAGGTTTATGATTGAATTGGCACAAGTGCAACAGGTTTGCGACTTTTTTGATAATTTTTCCTTCATGATATGAAGGCAGGGCTTTTCTTGCTCAACGGAGAAAATTGATCGGTTTGAGTAATGTACTCGTCTTACCGAGCGATGGAGTCTTCGCTTATTAGGGCATGCACGGAGTATTTCCTTGCTCGCATTTACTACCTAATCGCCACAAGTGGTGGCGTGGATGTCTCCATGGCAGAGGAATAGCCCATGGGAGCACTCAAGTGGGTTTTTGCTGATGGTGGCATTGGTGAAGCCGTCGACATCAGTGGCCACGGCAGAGGAGAGGGAAGTGAGGAGGGTGTTGAGATTTGTTTGGTAGGTGGAGTTGGAAGTGAAGAGGGTGGTGTTTGGGCAGTAATGCCAAAAATAAGTCGGTGTAACTTTAGTAGTGGGAATGCAAATGTGGAGAAAATTGAAGAAGAAGAATAAGAAGAAGAAGAGAAACAGAGGTAAATGGTGAAACAAGAATTCATGTTTTGATGATTAGATGGCTAAGAAGAGACATTCAAAAGATGATTTTATATAGGGTAATGCCAAATTAGAACTTTTGGCGATGGATAGACCTCAAGTCTACACGCAAATCAACTAAGATGCAGTTATCATTGGAGGAGCGCGGAAAATTAACAAGCCAGATAAAATCAATGTTATATCAAGAAATGGTAAGACTATGCAAGATTTTGATTATACAAGCCATTTACGTTGCACGTACCATAAGTCAGTCAAGTCAACTGAGTTGCAGTTTCCCTTCTTTTGTTCCGCAAGAGAAGACTTGCAGAGAAAATTGAAGTCAAGGACACATTGGATCTCATTTAACGGGTGCAGGGTGATGAGCTAGGTCCGCCTCATGGGGCCCGGTATCTTTAAAAAGAAAAAAGAAGAAAAGTCAAAAAGGGAAAGAAAGAAGAGGGCTAAACTTTTACAGAAGTAGAGAGGCGAGATTAGGCAACTTTCTCTTACTGAAAAAGGAAGAAAGAGGCAAAGAGTGCATGCAGCTTCTGAGAGGAGTAGATACGGTGATGTACTTTCAGTACGATGATCTGTTTTGTTCGATGAAATCATTCTTCAAATAGTCTCTCAATTCTCCGACTGAAGTTAGAGTTTTCTTACTCTCTTGTTAATTCATGCTTGTGGTGATAATATATTGCTATATTGTTAATGTGTTGAGCCTCCAACAGTTGGCTTAAGATGAACTTTTGTGAATCCTACTATATTTGATAATTAGTAGACGTTTTGGAGTGGCCTCGTGGTTTTTCCCACATTGGGTTTTCAACATAAAATTTATGGGTGTTGTTTTTCTACTTCATCTTTAATTTTCAGCACTAAATTTACTGGTTTGGGGTTGATATTGCTAGAATATTATAACTGGTTGTTGTTTGTTAGAGTAATTAAATATTAAACCACGAATTCATCTAACAGCTTAAGTTTTTAGAATTGTTGGCAGCGATCCTACCAAAATCTCACATGGTATCAGAGCAGGAGGTCTTGAGTTCAAATCTTTTGGGCCCCATTTGCGTCCCCAATTAAATATGTCCACGCTTAGCACTAGGTAAAAAGACCAGACAACGCTTTCATCTAACAGCTTAAGCTTTTAGAATAATTGACAGTGGTCTCACCAAAATCTCACACTGTTGTATTGATTTGATATTTAGTTGGTTGAGTTTTGGGGAAGATATTGATCTCGAACAAGTTTAAGTTATTAGTGAATTGTTGTCTTTTTTCCCTCGAGAAAGTGGTATCAGAGCTAGCATTCATGGAGGAAACCGACGTCATCGGGTTTAAGTCAAATGCCTCAACTTATTCTATTTGGAAGCCTTAGATTGAAGACATATTGTACTGTAAAAATTTGAATGACCCATCAATAGGGATAAGGCTAAAGTAGACAAGGAAGACAAAGAATGGGAGTGAATAAATAAGAAAATGGTTGACTTTATTCGACAATGGATTAATGATAGTGTTTTATATCATGTTGCTCAAGAAACAAATGCTAAAATTATGTGAAAGAAATTACAAGATCTTTGTGAGAGGAGGACCTCACAAAATAAGGCATTTTTAGTTAATAGACTTGTAAAAATGAGATATAAGGAAGGGGCTAGCATGTCTGAGCAATTTATTCAATTTCAAGATGTTGTAAATCGATTGACAAATATGTAAATTGGTCTTGGTGATGAGTTGTAGGTGTGTTTATTGCTTAATACTCTCCTCGACAATTATGATACATAGGTCGTGGCGTTAAACAACTTTACTTCTTACGATTTGCTTTTTATGATCATGGTTAAAGAAAGTTTGGGGGTGAATGTGACATGGGTGTACCCATTTTAAAGTTTTTGTGACACAAAAATTAGTTTTGGGTAAATGTAACACAGATGTACTAATTTAGGGTTTTCGATGGTATTAGCCCTTAGAAAAATAAACTCAAAGACACTCATTGTGATACTTAGCTTGCAAATTTCCAATATCGTTCGGGCCTTGAACCAAGCAAGAGAAGTCAAGCCAAATTTATTGAGAAAAAGGTTGAGTCCAGCTACGGGTTCATCTGGCCGCAAGCTCTAGCACCTTTGTTGATCAAAATTCTCACTGCTAAGTCTAATATCCTAAAATTAGAATGTCTCTATTTACTACGTGCAAAAGACATGCAATGAGAAATGTAAATGCATGATGACACAATGTCGGCATTTCCGAATAGGGGTCGAATATCGCCGTTATCAGGGAATTCGGTCCCTAACCTTTGCGAAATGCATCTATGATACCTGACTCTTGACATAGGGTCCAAGATACTAAGACTACAATGTCCCTAGTTTCTAATTGTAGAGATATGCCGATAGAAATTGTAACGCCCCCACCTCAGGGTCCTTAACGTGATATCTCGTTTATTGTTATCTTTCGTTACACATAAGCGAAAGCATAATTTTAGGATAATTACATTTAAAACAAACAACGGGATTAATACAAACAGCATCATGAGCAAACCTTATATTTACAATGCATGCAAACATGTTTTAACAAGTCCCTTGGGCCATGGCAAATAACACATATTTTCATAGCCGACTACGAATTTCAAAACTCGACTTGGTTTGTCCTATACCCACTATGGCTTCTCGCTTCTCGCTTCGTCACCTCCACCCCGGTCCCGTTCGCCTAGCCATTTCACATCCCACCTGTGGCTTTATCCCGGAGCCGGCCCGCCCTAAGGCACCAAGTTCTTTAGGCCATCATCACAAGTGTCGTGATTCGGCGATAGGTGTAGTCTTCTTTGACATTTATCACGGTGAGCACTTCGGCTCTCTGCTCCATAGAATTGCCAATGCGGGCTAAGGGAGATGCAATCCTACGGACCTAAAAAAGGGGAAACAATGGGGGATAAGTCGGGGAGACTCAACAAGCGAAAACACTAATATCAAGCGAGAATATATCAATCGCTGTTAACATAAATCGGCTTTTACCACACCCACATCTATGGCAGATCAATAGCAAAGTTCAAACAAAAGAACATCACGCATGGCCACATTGTGCACACTTTACAAACCAAGGTTCAGTTCTATCTCAAAATAACATCAAACATGAAATAGGATCAAATCGAGAAATGAACCAACTACGACCAACCAAACAACCAAGAAATGGTCTAAGCAAACCACGTTACAACGCATCTCAACATCCTTTCCCATTATTAGGGAATTCACTTACTCATCAATTAAACAAGAACTAGAGAAAACGGAGCGTGTGAAGGACACGTGAGTCTCGGCAATTCTCGGGCGATTTTTGGTGGTTCTCGGGCTTGAACACGAACATACGGCCTTGGACGTGGCTTCCTCACTCGATCAAATCACAAGAGAGACACGAACTAGCCGGTGAGCTTTTTCTCTCTTTCTTGGCATGAACAAGAAGTAAAGAAGCAAGTGAGAAGGTTGTTGGTGTGTGTGAGAATGGAAAGAGAGGCATGAGAATGGCGTGAGAGAGAGGGGAGGGTGTCTTGCTATGAAAAAAAAAGGCTTGGAACTTCCTAGAAACCCTAGACTAAGCCACTAATGAAGGGCTTCTAAGTCAAGTGTCATCATAGCATGCATTTAATGTCATTAAATGCTCTTAATGAACTAAAATGAAGAAGGGCCAATGCTTATCTTAGTCTCATTGGTCCTCTCTCTCTCTCTCTCTCCCCCTTGGCCAAATGACCTTTTTTCTATTTATAGAGAGACAAAACTTGGGGCCAAAGTTTGGGGTATGAAGTCATGGCATATGTCATGTGTAGCTTAAGTCATGGCTTAGGTCATTTGGGGCATGAGATCATTGCTTACCTCACATGGCCATTAAGAACATAAGCCAAAAGCCATGATGAAGTTGATAAGCTTTGACCAATAAATGTGACTTCCACAAAAAGATTTAACCCTTGACTTGGTTAATTTCATTTTCATATCTTCCCCCTTCATTTGACCTCTAATTAAAGCTTAAAATATCTCATTTGAAAGCTCAAAACGTGTACTTTAAATCACCAGAAGATACCAAGTCCAATTTCCAACGTTCTCGTATAGAAAATGCTGAATCTTTGAAATCCGACAAAACCGGACAGCTTTGCACTGTTCACGAAATTGGACTTGAAAACATAGTAAATAGACTCCAAAAATTCTCAAATTTGAATATGTCGTATACAAGGTCTTAAAGAACTCACGCGTGAAAAGCACCCGCCATATTTGGCCACAAGAACTTTCGGAGAAATACGGCCAAGGAGATTGTCCAAGTTAATTCCATTGACCTTGATAATTGGTACTTAGGGGAGGAGGGGCTTGAATAGAAAAATATATGTGAGATCAAGAATTTGATTAGACAATTCAAAAGTTCATAGACTCGGTTGAAAGAAAAATACAAATTGAAGGACCAAAAGTGGACTTTTATACAAGCTTATAATGACTAAAAAGATTAGATTACAAGAAAATCTCAAGAACCAGCAAAAGCCAAATGCAATGTATTCTTCAGAACATGAGCTCTTCCTTCACCATCCCCCTCCCTCTTCTCTTCTCCATCAATTTGCTCATCAGCATCTCTCACATCAGTGAAGCGGCACCTATTTTAACCGGTAACTATTGCCCCGACACCAAACCCTTCCTTCCTAATTCCACCTACCAAGAAAACCTCAACAATCTCCTCTCGTCACTTTCCTCTGCTGCCGATTCCGCTGGCAACAACATCAGTAGCAGTGGCAAGTTCGCCAATGCCACCGCTGGCAAAGACCCACCAGACCAGGCCTACGGGATCTTCCTCTGCCGTGGCGACATCGACACCGCGACTTGCAGCAACTGCATAGCCACCGCGGCCCAAGATATTGGCCAGCAGTGCCCCGGCAAAAGGACCTCCGTCATCTGGTACGACATATGCATGCTGAGGTACTCGAATCAGCCCATTTACTCGGTCATGCAAAAAGTCCCCGTGTCGATGCAGGCGAATGGTTGGAACGTTACAGATGACCAATCTCGGTTCATTCAACTCTGGGGAGAGACCATGGACGATGTAGTGTGGAGGGCCCCGAGCAGCGGATCGGGGAAGAAAGTGGCCACCGCAGAGGCAGAGCTTTTGGGCTCGCAACAGCTTTACAAGCTCGCGGAGTGCACGCCCGACTTGACAGCATCAGACTGCGTCACATGCCTCCAGTCGGCGATCGCAGGTCTCCCTCAGGGGACACCAGGAGGAAGGGTGTTGACTCCGAGCTGCAACGTGAGGTTTGAGGAGTACCCCTTTTACAACGCTGCCGCGTTGGTGACTGTGGCGATCATGTTGACGCCACCACCGGTCCGGCTTCCTTCTGCTGCTGCTCCGGTGACCGGACCTAAAGGTACCTAATATTGTTTTTTTTAATATTTTTTTATTTCCCACTCTTTCCAGCAATATTAGAAATTAAATAGCTGTTTTTTTGCTTGGGAATTAGTCAATTATCTTATACAAGCGGTGTTTGATAATTGAAATGTGAACCACAGCAGAGTTTCAATGATAACATTCATTATAATGTCATCTTAAAGTCAACTCATGATCAAGTGGATGCATACGTTTCCCGGTAAACACAGGCATGAGTAAAACACGATGGACCGGCAGCAATTTGCCATTGGTGGATTACACTCAAACTTTGACTTTGCAAGAGCCCCTTTTAAGGTGGCTTTTGAACTCTTTTTAAATAGAACAATGCACGGGAAAATAGAACTCACTAATAAATTGATACTTAGATGTGATCTACTTATTTAGATACTCGTATCATATCATTCACTAGATAAACTTTGACGAATCTCCAAATAATTCTGACTAGGATTGATAGTAGCAGTGTTTATATAGATCTAGATACTGCTCAACTCAAAGTGGAGTTGCAACTAGAAAATCCCGAGGTAGCAGGTGCTAACATGGTAATCGATAGAGGTGGTGCTTGTAGCAAGGTAGAGTAAGTGAAGCCAACGATTGTTGTAATTGTTGAGTTTTGTGTATTCGATCTCCTAACATATATGGATGCAATAGTGATTTGCTTTATTTATGATAAGGGATGTTGTGTTTGCGAATTCTCGTGGAGCCTTTAAGGTGCAGGTGGAGTTGGTGTTTTTATGAGGTTTCCGGTTATGGCGAAGTTCAAGCATAGTTTGGACATTAGAGATGTCTATGGTGGTTGAGCCCTTGAAGGGCTATGGGAGAGTAGGAGCAAAGTTAGAATTTTCAGCGAGAATTCAAGTGTGGCTCGGACTTGAGAAATGTCTATGACAATTGAGCCCATAAGGGATTGTAGGAGAGTAATAGAGAAGTTCAGATTTTCAGCAAAGCGATTATGACTTGGCTTCGACATGGAGCTAAGGTAAAGATTGTTGAAAGTACGTCCAAAGTTTGAGCCCAATCAATAATACTTGGTCCGGATAAAGTGAAGTACATGGACTTTTTGGTCGTGGAAATAAAAAAGAAAAAGATAAGAGAAGGTCACACAAATTAATTTTCCACGTTGAAGTCAGCCAAGTATAGAAAAAGGAAAGTTGGACTTGGTTAGCTTGAATCAACCGAATTCAATTAGGATTACATGGAACATACGTTTTCATGTTGAAGTCCGCTACTCCACTTTGATTGGCCATATGTTTTCTGTTTGTGGGAGCTTCGTGTGCCGTGGTTGATGCATGGATAAAGCGGGTCTTCATGCCATTCATGTAGTGAACATTTTCTTCGTGAAATTACATCAAGAATTTATGTGTTTGAAGCTAATTAAATCTTGTGAGCAAGATTCGTATATTCATTTATGCAAGATTGAGAGATTATTTTGTAGGAACCGTGAGAGTAAAATACTGTGTGAGTTATTGGGTGTAATTGAATACTGAAAAATACTAAGAGTGCTTGAATGACATGAGTATGGTTGTAATATTCGTTGTATCGTATAATTTATAGTGGAATCCTACGCTGCTTTACCCATGGACATAGGTCACACCAATTGAATCACGTAAATTTGATGTTTAATATAATTTTTTTATTTTGTCTTCTTCTATCGCTTTTTTTTTTTGCAATACTTTGTTTTTGTATCCGTCCCAGCTCCTGTATACTATTCCTTGTACTCACCTGACCAAATGTTTTTTTTGCGCGATGATCCCATAAAAGTCCACGTGTGATACCAAAACGATGTGATTTTAGCTTTATATTTCATGTGTTAGCCACGTTATCGCCGCGTAGAAGAGAAAAAATATCATGAAAAGTCATATTAATATTTTCTGTTAGTCAAGTTCGATTATACCAATTTGGTGGTTTTTAAGATTTAATTATTTTATGTAAATTCTAAAATTTAATTGTGCTTTCGTAATAAATTTAAAATTTTTCAGTGCACAATTTTTTTTACACGTCGTCTTGAGGCATATTGATATAATGCAAGACGACAACAGCGCAGGATCTCAGGCGAGTGCTGGCGTGACATGTCTGCCCTAACAAAATAAAAACTAAATTAAATTAAATTATTAAAATATTAAGATAATATTTTGTTTTTTTGTGGGGGCAGAATATCGAGCTTTCTTTTTTTAATCTATGCTGTCATAATTGGAACTATTTGGCCTGGCGTATTAGGGCAATTATATGAAGACAGCTCTCCGCATTACAAGATCTCGTGCTTACTCTGTAATCCCACATGAAGATAAAAATGTAACCATGGGGTCTTGATATACAGACGCAATCGCTGATATTCAAAATAGTTATAGTGACAGGTTCTGTGTTCAAATCTTACCGGGCCTCTCTATTTATCTCCCCCGACGATACGTTCCCGAGCTTTCATCTCGAGCCAAAGTCTGACCTACACATGAGGTGGAGCGCCGAAGTATTCAAATATTGAGCAGTGCCTTTTTCTGACAACTTAAACTTTCGAAATGTTGGCAATGGCCCGAAGAAATTTCACAAATCTCTCCTTCAAGTGTATATTGACACGAAGAAATTACAGAAACTGAAAGCAGGAAAACTATCGTGACGTACGCGCTTGCGCATGCGTGAGGTCTAGAATGGTGACACAAAAAAGGGGAATAGGAGAGGACAACTTTAATATATAGACTAACCATGACATATATGTATCTAGTAGCACATTAAATGTAACACCAAGTAGCCTGCCGAGAGAGATCGATCTATGGTTTGCTCCATCACCACTTTTCTGCTTAGGGAGATTCGATTATAAAGGTTTTGGACAAAGGAAATAAAGGCTTGTGTTGCGCACCTTACATAGGTCAAAGAATGGACATCCTCGTGGTACTTTTTCATGGGCTTGTATATTGTTTTGTCTGTAAGATTTGCAGGGGTGTTGGATACAGAAACCCTAGAAATGCAGAAAGAGGAACCATTATGTTCGTCGCAAATTTTTGCGACGGACCTTTTTTCCTCTCCTCCACACCCCCAAACCTCTCGCCCATGGCCTCCGGAGCCCTAGAGGTCGCGGAGCCGGAAGGGAATGGCAAGAACGTCTCCAACTTCTTCCCCCAGGTCGTCAAGAACGTCGCGTCCCAGTCCCTCGAAGTGAAGAAGCTCGTCTACTTGTACTTGCTGCATTACGCTGAAAAGTACGTAAATCGGATCGACTGATGTGCTCGAATTGAAAATGATTCTGATTGTTTTCGAGCTTTGAAGGGGCGTGCGTGATTGCTTTTGGGTAGAATTCTGTAAGGCATTGCTCGTTTCTCGCTATGTTTGTGCTAATCGTGTTAAAGAAGTGGGATAATGTCACCCATACTTGAATTTTAATCACCTTGATGTGGCTGATTGGATTTAGATGTTGGTGCGCAGCTGATCGTTTGCGTTTACTCTTTCTTGATGCTTGTGGGCGTCCAAATGAAGCGTTGCTTTCGATCAATTGTTTCCAAAGGGACTTGGGGGGCACTAATCCTTTGGTGAGGGTCTGGGCACTCCGTACAATGGCTGGAATTTGTCTTCATATAGTCGTGCCCCTCGTTCTTGTAGTCGTAAACAAGTGCGCGAGAGATCCATCTGTTTATGTCAGAAAGTGTGCTGCTAACGCTATTCCCAAGTTGTTCGAATTGAAATTTAGGAAAATAATTGAGTTTTATGAGATGTGGTTGTTTTCGCCTTTCAGTTTTCTGAAATTACTATTTTCCATTGCTTTTTGTCTAGGGAAAATGCTTGGTGAGGGGAATATAATTTTTTGCTAGGGTAAAGAAAAAAACTTCGACAGGTTTGTGGATTTCGACCATTCTTGTCCGTGCCATAAATTTTGAAAATTATTAAATAAGATTGAGGATGTGGTTCATCAAAATTGATTTCCCATTTTTCTCATTCATTTTATTTGCTACTTTTTTTTTTTTGGGTTGGCGGGAGGGGTGTTTCTCTTCCTTTTAATCGGCTCATTGCTAGATTAAATGCAAGCATGTACTTGATATCTGGTTTACCAAGACTGTTTCCATTTTATGGTGAAACTATGCTTTCACGCACCCATGTAGGAAGCTTATTTCTGGTTGTTGTCTATGTTATGCACTGTGATTTAGTTCCACTACCCTGTCTTTCTAACATGCGATCCACATTTTGTATCATTAAAGAAATTATGGAACTACTCTCATTAAACAAAGAACAATGACAATTGGCCAATACAATATGCAGGTTGTACATTGAAGGACCGGATGAATATTTATCACGTGCAACTTACATTAATATGGATTCACCGGGTTAAAGAAACTGCAAGATATACATCCGGGAAAATTAATGATGATATTAAGATCTTACTTCAATGTACATCACCACTATTATGGAGTTATAATAGTGCAGATAGTTGCTGCTGCCAAAGTTTCTAGATGACTCCCCCTTTATGGCGCTTGTATGGAGGATGTCAAAAGGATAGTTAAGCCGCTTTTTTTTGTCTCTCTCCGATCCTCTAATGCCTCAAGATACGTGGTAAGCCATTTTCTCAAGCACTCACATTGATGTATGTATGGAGGGCAGGAGGGTGGATGTGTCTGCATGTGCACACATATACTAACTTGGTTGGCATCTCTATTTACTTGGTGAATTATCTGGTTGTGCCATTGATATGGTATTAAGGTAATTTGTTTTACTAAAACTATTTGTAACAGACTGAATTTTCGATCCTTTTCTTGGGATTTAATAAATGAATTTTGGCCAATGCACTTATAGGAGATCTCATCGGAAATGCGCATTCATGGAATGCTAACCTTAGGGGTAAGGCCATTTTAGGTTGAGTTCGCATGACCAAAGAAAATCGACCTTGGTTAGGTGCTTTGACCATAAGGATTGATGAGGGAATGTTTTGAGCCAACCGAGACCATATTTAATTGATTGATCGTGTCCTGCGAGTTACTGTTCATTTGCCTCGCAAACTGTTCATATGCCAACCAAACACTGTTCACCATCTGTAAATTAAACTTCCCGGATTTGACTCCGATTGAGACACGAGTTGAATTTTTGGAACCTAGAAATGATGGAGAGAAAGTTCCGTGAAGGCTAAATTAATCCGACGATTAATTAGTTTTAGAAAAATGAGAATTTACGTGTTGGAAATTTAGTTAATTATAAATAAATGGTGGTGAACAAATTGAGCATGTGGTTGTGCAATTGGGTGATTATATGTGCTCGTTGGGTGTACTCGTGGGGTTGATTAAATTAATTAATGATGTTACCATGTTCTATGATGAGTGAGCTTGAATGATGAGCTATATAATGCGCATGTGGATTGTGAGTAACGGGTCAATTGATTGTGGTAATTGGGTGCTGAATATGTGCATGAGTATGCTGAATGTGTGCATGAGTAAGAAAGAAAGGATGTGAGGCATGGCATGAAAGATTTTGGAAGGTTGTGCTAAAATTTTTGAAAAACAATCACTTAAGTGTTAAAACAATTGAAAACCGAATTTTCTTAAGATTGCCAACCGGCGTGAACTTCACACAATTTTTTTAGGTGGAAATGTTGAGCCCGCATTTTTTATTAATTTCTGGCCGGAAGATGTGGCTGATGAACGACCGCAGTGAATATTGGCATTTAAGTGATCATTTTTCAAAAATTTAGCACTTAAATGATCGTTTTTAAAAATTTTAGCACTTAAGGATCGTACGCGTCAAAAATTTTAGCACTAAAGTGGTCCAAAAAAAAAGTTATGACACTTAGTGGTTGCGGTTTCCTCCGACTTAGCACTAAAGTGATCCAAAAAAAAGTGATGGGGACAAAGGAAATGAGAACGGAATGGATACGTTAATGAGAATTGATAGTGTTCTTTGCCATAAAAATTGGAATTTTGGCTCGAAGTTGAAAAATAATTGATTTAAGTCTCAGACTTTGCAATCAATTTTGATGATTTGAGGCTATTTTCGTGATTTGTGTTTTGCAAAATTATGTTGGGTACGTGATAGCCTAGGTTGGGTTTAGGAATGTGCTTACTGAGAAGTGTCTCACGGTTGTTTTCAACCAAACAATTTCAGAACCCCGACGGGATCCATGAATCTTCCGCCATCGACACTAGAACGTTTTAAAGTCCTCAGTGGATGGGACGGTATAAGGGGACTCGTACTCAAAGGACAAGGCATCATACTCAGAACGGGTTTTTGACGAGCACCATTTTTGGAGTAGTAGTAAACCCAGGTCTTCATCCTTGGAGTATCGGTTTTTGAGAAAGGCGGTGTGCATATACATGTATGGGACAGGTTATAAATGTAAATATTATGGTATAAGAAGGAAATGAAAAAGATATGTACATTCTCCCTAATTGTTTTTCCCTAGTTTATTTTGTCATGGTGTTTATAGTTTCCGTCGTGCGTTAAATCTCTAATAACGTTTTGAGGTCAGCGACATTCCTGGGACGTCGCTTTAATCGACCAGAGGCGGATGTCGCGTGCCTGTTCGGGTTCGGAGCGTGACAGAAAGTGTGCTGCTAACGCTATTCCCAAGTTGTTCGACTTGCGCATTGAGGAAAATACTTCTGCAATCGAAGAGGTGGTTGTTTTCGCTTTTCAGTATTCTGCAATTACTGTTTTCCATTGCTTTTTGTCTCAGCAAAATGCTTGGTGAGGTGTATATGATTTTTTGCTAGGGTAGGAGAAAGAACTCGACAGGTTTGTGCACCTCGACTCTTCTTGTCCGTGCCATAAATTCTCAAAATTATTAAATAAGATTGAGGATGTGGTTCATCAAAATTGATTTCCCATTTTTCTCATTCATTTTATTTACTACTTTTTTTTTTGTTTTGGGGGGAGGGGGTTTTCTCTTCCTTTTAATCGGCTCATTGCTAGATTAAATGCAAGCATGTACTTGATATTTGGTTTACCAAGACTGTTTCCAGTCACATGGTGAAACTATGCTTTCAGTTGCCATGTAGGAAGCTTATTTCTGGTTGTTGTCTATGTTATGCACTGTGATTTAGTTCCACTACCCTGTCTTTCTAACATGCGATCCACATTTTGTATCATTAAAGAAATCATAGAACTACTCTCATTAAACAAAGAACAATGACAATTGGCCAATACAATATGCAGGTTGTACATTGAAGGACCGAATGAATATTTATCACGTGCAACTTACATTAATATGGATTCACCGAAGTTAACTTCTACAAGATATACATCCGGGAAAATTAATGATGATATTAAGATCTTACTTCAATGTACATCACCACTGCTATGGAGTTATAATAGTGCAGTGGTAGTTGCTGCTACTACTGTACACTAGATTATGGCGCCAATGGAGGATGTCAAAAGGATAGTTAAGCCGCTTTTGTTTGTCTTGCGATCCTCTAATGCCTCAAGATACGTGGTAAGCCATTTTCTCGGGCACTCACATTGATGTATGTATGGAGGGCAGGAGGGTGGATGTGCTTGCATGTGCACACGTATACTAACTTGGTTGGCATCTCTATTTATTTGGTGAATTATCTGGTTGTGCCATTGATATGGTATTAAGGTAATTTGTTTTACTACCACTATTTGTAACAGACTGAATTTTCGATCCTTTTCCCGGGATTTAAGAAATGAATTTTAGCCAATGCACTTATAGGGAGATCTCACCCGGAAATGCGGATTCATGAGATGCTAACCTTAGGGGTAAGACCATTATGAGGCTGAGTTCGCATGACCAAAGAACTCGACCTTGGTTCGACCTTTGACCATAAGGATTGACGAGGGAATGTTTTGAGCCAACCGAGACCAGTCTAATTGATTGATCGTGTCCGAAGGGAGCTAGTGATAGACCCTCGCAATTATATGACAATCAAGATTGTCTCGGGTAGAGTAAACTTAAACGTGATTTGATTTGGTGTCGGTCACGGGTTGAGAGCGCGTAATCCCAATGAGTCACCCGTTAGCGAGAGATAAGCTAAAGTCGCGATTATTCAATTTTAGTCATTTTTTGAAATTCGAGCCTAGAAATCAAGAATTTTGAAAGTGACAATTTTGAGCGGCCGATGACTTTTTTGGCTTGGCCAACTTTGGGGCCACCCATTTCTGCAAAAAAATGGATTTCGGTTCGGGACCGGAAAAATTACGATTTTGCCCCTCGAGACACCGACATTGATTTTGAACCCGTATGAGATAATTTTTCAAGGCCGATGCCATTTTAGAGTGGCCACGCACATTTAGAGTTGTTACGGTAAAAAATTGACAAAAGTACACTATAAGTGCCATAACTTGTGTACGGCGCTCACTTTAGTGCCATAACTTTTTTTTTGATCACTTTAGTGCTAAAATTTTTGAAAAACGATCACTTAAATGCTAAAATTTTTGAAAATCGATCACTTAAGTGCCAACTCCGGTGCCGTACACAATTTTTTGCTGGAAATCTGAAGTGGCATTTTTTTTATTAATTTCTAAAGCTGACGTGGCTCGCCGGAGATTGGCACTTAAGTGATCGTTTTTTTAAAAATTTTAGCACTTAAATGATCATTTTTCAAATATTTTAGCACTTAAGTGATCGTTTTTCAAAAATTTTAGCACTAAAGTGGTCCAAAAAAAAGTTATGACACTTAAGTGATCGTTTTTCCTCCGACTTGGCACTAAAGTGATCCAAAAAAAAGTTATGGCACCAAAGTGAAAATAATACACAAGTTATGGCACTTATAGTGTTCTTTTGCCGTAAAAAATTAGAATTTTGGCTCGGAAGTGAAAAATAATATTATTTAAATCCCTGGACTTTGCAGTCAATTTTCGAGGGCTTAAGAGGCTATTTTCTCGTTTCCGACGCCATATTATGTTGGCCACACATATTTAGAGTTGATTTGGACAAAAATTGTAATTTCGCCCCAAGACCGAAAAAAATGACCATTTTGCCCTGGGCTATTTTTGGTCTGAATTTTTGGAAAATTAATTGGGATAATTATTAAGGGTTATCAGCTCAATTATTGTACCTTGGACGCTTTTGCCCCTTAATTATTTGGATAGGATTAACGAGGACCGTTGGATTAAGAGTAAAATGGGAAATCGTGTAGGATCGTGACAAGTGTCGCCACCAACCACCCTATTTGACCACCCTTGGACCTCATTCTCTCTCCTCTCTCATTCTGGCCAGACCACTCTCTCTCCTCTCCTCCGTTCTCTCTCTTTCTCCCTTGTTTTCTCTCTCGGCAAAGGAACGCCGGAGCTCGCCACCGTCACACTGAAGCTCGAACAGCCGAGCCGCTGCCTCCGTGATGTTTCTGCCATCCATAGGTCACCGTACGTCGCCGTCCGTATGGCGTCCATATGCCGGCGACGTCGCCGCCGCCACTGTTGCTGTTTCGGCTGTTTTGGCCACCACCCAGCCCTGTTTGTCTCGCCTTTTGGTGTAAGTGTCTTTCCTAAAAACTACCTAGGACTTCGGGTATTGTTAGACTAGTTTAGGACTTGGTTTAGATGATTTTTGTGGCTGTTTTCGGACTGAATTAGGGGCTGGTGTTTGGGTTGTTATGGACTGATTTGGCGATGAAATTTCGAGGTTTAGGAGGCTGAATTAGGGCTGTGATGATGAGGATCGATTGGGAATTAAATGTGCGATCGATTGGAATTGTTGTGGCTTTTTTGGGCTTATTGAGATAATTGTATTGGTTATGATTGTTGGCTGTTCTGGACTGTGTTTGGGCTGATTGTGGATTGACCGTGTGCCTTGTTTGTGTGAATGTGAAATGTGGTGGCGTGGTAATGTGAATGTGCATTGAGTTTGTGTGCTAAATACGTGTGATCGGGTGGTGTGTTCGTGTAATGAGGATGTGAAATTGTGAATGTGTGTGTGGTGTGTATGTTTGACTGTGTGATTGTTGGCCGTTTGTAAGCGTGGTTTGAGTGGAACGAGGATATGGAAATGTAGGATTGGTTGGAAAGGATCCGTCCTAAGGCGTGTACGTTTACGCGGGATGATGCCGTCCCTGACGAGGTGATGATGCCCGGCCTGACGAGGTGTTGATGCCCGATTTGGTCAAAAACCGTTGATAAAAACACACCGCGAGAGTGGTCTACTGATGAAAGGAAAGTGTGTGTAAATTCCGTTTCACATATGTTCGTTTTACGGGACGAATAATAATTCTTGACACCATCCAATTAAATTCGCCTCGACAGGATGATGCCCAAATTCGACATCAAACCGTTGGCCTCGATGGGCTCTAAATAGCGGCCAAAGTGGTGGAAGAGTTGAGAATAAGCGGAAATTGGCTTGAGATGCAAAATTTAAAAAATGACGATGGTGTGAGTGGTGTGCGAGTGTGTTTGTATCGCATGATATGATGCTTAATTATGGGGTAGAAACGGCTAGGCACGGTATGGGACGTGCCCAAGTGGTTTCTATCTTATAATTGAGACACGATTTCTTCTTGTGATTCCTTGCTATGATGTATTAGCTGTGTTATGGTCTAATGTGCAGGGACATGCATGATGAATTCCAGGTAGGGTCGTGTGTGGTTGTTAGTTTGGTTGATTATGTGTGTTCTGCGTGTTTTTGTCTGGCGGTACGTGAGTGCCTATGTGGGGTTTGGGGTTGTACACTTATTGAGATTCGTCTTATGGTTGTGTAACCATCACTTTCAGACCCTCAGCCGTAAACTCGGGAAGTTCGCCTTTTCTTTTTGGAAGTTCGGGGAACTGCCTTTGGTGCCCAGTGGAGCTGCAAGTGAGTTTCGGAGGTTCAAGCCAGAGATTCAGGAGCAAAACGGAAGGCGATCCTTAGGTTTTCCCTAGGGTATTTTAGGGTTATGTAAATCGGGTTGACCCATAGGGAAGTTAAGTTAACCAGACCCTGATATTTTGTCGCGACGGTGATTTCGGATGCTAGTTTGTTAATTATGCCTGTAATATAATGTTTGTATATTTGGTGCTGTATGAATATATTGTTGTTTGATTGTTTCGATGGTCTACCCCGTTGTCGTCATCTTTTTAGTCCGGGGGTTTTTATATCCGCTTCCGCATGTGGCTCTGATGTTTGGGTTGGGTCGGCGACGTTCCTGGGACGTCGCAACTAATTCGACCGCAGCAGGGGATGTCGCGAGCTCGATGGGCTTCGGGCGTGACACTATTGACCTGACATCTTGTTTATTTTTCTGTCCCAACCTATATGGTGAAGCAAAATGAGAATCACTTGACCATTCCCCAACTCCCTAGCTTAATACATGGTCTTTGAGGAGATTGTCTGACACTGCTTTCTCTTTTTTTGATGCTTAACAATATGAAGGTTGTTCTTGTGTTTGCATTCTTGAACATAAGTGAATGAGACTTAGGTCATGAGTGTGACAGACATATGCAAGGTGAACATATTACTTGCTGATTCAATAGGAACAAAATTAAATGGTTATCGTGCAACATGAATGAGGATGAAGAATATAGTTAAAAGTAATATAATAAGGTAGGTGCTAAATATAGACAAGATAATCCACAGAAGGCACCTGTTCTTATGTTATTTTTTGAGATTGTGAATGTATCCTGGGTAGGTAGGCAAGTTAGTGGATTGTTTCAGCTAAACCCGGTATTTGCTATTATATGTGTCATTTGAAGCTCATTTGAGAGAATAGTTGATGATTCTCTGCAGTCCTTTTATGCAACATGGAGTTTTGCTGACAAAGTTTATTTATGTGTGGATGCAGAGCTGATAAATGTTGGGTAGAAGCAAGATGTTCTGCAAGAACTTCACGATCTTATTACCTTGAAGAGATCCCGAGCATGGAAAAATACCCTTGAGAGGATTATGTTCAAGTACATTGAGCTATGCGTTGATATGCGGAGGGGGAGATTTGCCAAGAATGGTCTGATTGAGTATTGCATTGTATGTCAACAAGTGAATGTCACCTCTTTGGAGGAGGTGACGAAGCACTCCATGCAAACCATATAGGAGAAAGCAAAGCAGGTGTAAGATTGAAAATATCTTTTCATATATATCGGGGATAAGCTTTGCTTTAGTATCTTTTGTGTCATAAGTGCAGTTGGCCCAATATGTTCATGAGGTTGCTTAAGGAGGTGCTTTAAAGTGCTCAAGATTATTTATTCTCTCATTATGTGTACTATAAAGAAAAATATTTATGTCATTCTTGTGGAAAATGTAGATGAATGTATTTCATTTCATATTATTATAATATTTTTATGTTATTAAGTTCTTAATCAATGTTAAATATAAATTTCAAAAATTAAATTTTCTTTTAATTAGGTTTAAAATCAAAAAATAAAATAAATGATTTTATTGTACGATCACAAATTACAAAAGTTCGTTGCAAAAATAAAATTTCGTCACTAATTTCGTCCCTAAACGATAATCGTCGCAAAGTTTGTCGCTAAAGAATTAATAAAAAATTATCGCTAAATTCGATCATAAATAATGTTGCTGGCAAATGTAAAAAAATTTGGTGGCAAATTAGCGACGAATTTTGCCACAAATAAGTTCGCTACAAATTACTGAACAAAAATTTTTTTTTTTTGGCAAATTAGCGACGAATATAGTTCGCGGCAAATTTACGATGAATAATTAGCGACGAAATTTGCGACGAAATGTGAGACTAAGTTTGTGACGAAATTTGCGTCGATATTTGCAACGAATTTTGCGACTACATTTGTAATGAATTTTGCGACAAAATTTGCAATGAAATTTGCAATGAATTTTAAGACGAATTTTACGACGAATTTTGCTACGAATTTTGCGATGAATAAAGTTTGTCGCTAATTTGCGACGAATTATTTGCGATGGATAGTGCTCATGGCTAATTTGCAACGAAATTTGCGATGAATTATTTATGACCAATTTTGCGACGAATTTTTTTTCCGTCGTAAATTTGCGACGGAAATTGAAATTTTCCGTCGCAAAAATTTGTGACGACCTAGTAGCGACAGAATTTTTTCCGTCGCTAAATTCGTCGTAAAATCGATTTGCGACGGATTTTTGCAATTTTTTCGTCGCAAAAAACATATTTTTTTGTAGTGTAACCTACTTAGTATTTGATTTGATATATGGTAGTTTGAGGGGCAGCCAAGTTTCAGCGTCAATGTTCGCGCTTCTGGTGCCAGTGCTTTGTAAAAGACAGTCCATTATAGAACTTGTGAAATGCAAACCTAACATTGCAGCTCGGGGCCAAGACTCTCCCTCCTGCCTCTTGGCGATCTCCTCTTGTCAGACCCATCAATCGCCACCGTCTCGGCAAATTCATTGGTTGTATCCTTTAGCAACTGGGTGAAGCTACTCAATTTCCTTGCTTGACGTAGAAAATTGGTTGGTTCGAGTAACGCAAGCACTCGTCGTGCCAAGTGATGGAATCCTTCTCATTAGGGCATGTACGAGTATTTCCTTGCTCACGTTAGCCACGCAATAGTCGCAAGTGGTGGTGTGGATGTCACCATGGCAAAGGAATAGCCCATAGGTGAGGTCAAGTGGGCTTTTGCCGTCCGTGGCATTGGCAAAGCCATCGGCATTGGTGGCGGCAGAGGAGTGGGAACAGAGGAGGGTTTTGAGATTTGTTTAGTAGGTGGAGTTAGGTGCGGCTTCAGTAGTGTGAGTATAATGCTGAGAAATTGAAGAAGAAGAAGAAGAAGAAGAAGAAGAAGAAGAAGAAGAGAGAAGAGAGAGAGAGAGAGAGAGAGAGGCAAATGGTGAAGCAAGAATTCACGTTTTCATGATTGGATGACTAAGAAGAGACGTTCAGAAGATATTTTATATAGGATAGCGTCAGATAAAGAACTTTGTCCATGCATGGACCACAAGTCAACGCGCAAATCAACTATATGGACATGATGCAATTATTACTGAAGGAAGGGGAAAATTAACAAGCCGGATAAAATCAATAGTATATCAAGATTTCGTGAGACTTTTCAAGAATTTGATCATGTAAGCCATTTAGGTTGCTTGTGACTGGTTTAACCAGGAGATTATGTTGAGCAAAAATTAAATCTCGTGTGTCACAGCCCGTCTCTCTCGACCTCTCAAAAGAAAAAAAAAAACGAAAAAGGAAAATTCTTTTCGGTTCATATTTTAAATATTTGTGCAAATTTCATAAAACTGCATAAAAAAAATTTGTATATGAATGTAGTCCTTAACACATATATATTATGAAAATTTCAGATGCTTAAAATTAATAAAAAAAACCTCAAAAATACATGTTTGTCATAATATTGGAAAAACAATAAAACATTTAAAAGGTAAAAGTGCCTTCAAATACAAAAGCTCACCTTACGACCAAGCCTATACACATGAGGGTAGCTGTTCATCTAGTTACGACCATCATCATCATTCTTTCTGAGATCTAATCTATTCGAAGAAAGAAGAGGTAGATGTACATGTACAGGAAATTCACAAAGACCGCATCTGTCATTTACATGGTTTCTTTACAACCTACGTATGCTCAGTTTACCTATTATCAGACAGCTAAGACAGATCATGAATTTTAATTTCTGCTTGAACCAGCAGTACATGTTACACCTTGAACCCGAGAGTCGTGTCAGTGTCGAATGTTTGGGTGTTGATAGCCACTATTCACCGTGGCGACATTGTAGAAGCAGTAAGATCGTTGGTACAAGAACTTTCTGGCATCAAAAGCATATCCAACGGGATGTCTCGCCCGACTGAAAATGCTGGTTGTTTAGGCTGAGAGAGCATGGAAGGTCCACTTTCGAGAAGAACCACCACATCCGTCATGAGAGGCCGGTCCGCTGGATCTTCTTGCACGCATAAAAGCCCTATTTGAATGGTTCTGCGCACATCGGCTGGTGCGAACGATTTCAGCAGGAAAGGGTCCACAAATTCAAGCTCTTTCCCTTCGTTCCACAAAATCCATGCCTGCGCATAGTTTATGTGTGTCACCAAGATATTTCATCTAAGTGAATTCAAAACTCTTGCTCCATATATGCCCATAAACACAAGATTCAGATCTCCAATTGAGATGCAAGCATGCTAGGAGAAAGAGCGTTACATATTTTAGCAGTGATGATGCGCGCTTGGTGAGGTGGAAACCACTATTTTTCTTCCCACTGATGATTTCGAGCAGGATGACTCCAAAGCTGAACACATCAGACTTCGCAGAGAATTGTCCCTCCATTGCATATTCGGGGGCCATGTAACCGCTGTTTTTTGTGCACAGGCAAAAACAAGTTTCATGGAATTTCAGACAAGTGATTTTCTTTTGTGCACAGGCAAGAGCAAGTTTTAAGTGAACTTCGGACGAGTTTAATTTTTTAGAATAAAAACCACACTATGGATTAAAAAAAATTAACAAGAGGCGCTTTTCTAGTGTCCTTTTAATCAAAATGGGAAGGCAAGTGATATTTTACAAAGTTCTTCTGGTGCTATACTGATTTCCGAGCTAAATGAAAATGAGACATATAGAACCCAGTTAGGCAGACTGAAGATACCACATGCCTCTTTTTGAAAATTGAATCTAGAAAACTATTCTCAAAATATTTTTAGTGATAAAAAATAAAAGGAAAAGAAAACTCAACGGTAATGCAAACGACAATAACTGAATGGAGAAAGATCAGAAATTGCACAGGGCAGGGGAGGCATAACTTACAAAGTCCCGACAACTCTTCTAGTGTTTGCTACATTCTGCTTCTCTGAAAAAATCCTTGCCATGCCGAAATCCGATATCTTGGCAACCATGTTGATGTCCAGCAACACGTTGCTTGGCTTTAGATCTCTATGGATGATCTTCGGCACGGAATCCTCATGAAGATAAAGCAGTCCTCTGGCAATCCCATCAATTATGTTGTAGCGTGCTCTCCAATCAAGTTGTGATCGCTTCATTGGGTCTGAAAAGCAGTAGCTGACACAATTTTCATTGAATGTGTAAAGATAATAGGAGTGTGGTCCAATTGTGAGAGAAAACAGACTGTACGAGGACTAACCAGAGAGGAAGACATCGAGGCTTTTGTTGGCCATGTATTCATATATGAGTAGCTTCTCATGTCCATCTATGCCCCACCCCAAAAGCCTCACGAGATTTTTGTGTTTTAGTTTTGCAATCAGCTTGATTTCGTTTTTAAACTCTTCTACACCCTGCCATGACTTCCCCGACAGCCTCTTTACTGCAATTTCGTTTCCATCTGGTAGAATTCCCTGGAGCAACTTAAAGAATAGTCATCAGTTCATGTTTTTCCAAGAAACTCTCCAACCAAATTGAATATGATCCCATCAAATGTTTAACCTTGTAAACAATGCCAAAAACCCCCTTGTCCGAGCTTGTTTGTAAGGCAAAAGTTGACCGTGGCAGCCCTCAGAGTTGCCAAATTCATGACAAGCATATCATCAGAAAATTCTAGATCCCCTTTTGAAATCGATAGCTCAATGGGCTTCGCCAATTCCTGTAGCAATACATTCTCCTCTTTCTCTTCATCTGGGAAACCCAAAAAGTAAAAAAAGATCCGAATTCTTGTGATTAACAGTGTCCGAGATATCAGTTGGTGACTGAAACTAACGTGTTTAATATACCTCTGGTCGTTATCTTTTTCTGTCTTCGCAAGGCAACACAAACCCCAAGGGAAAGTAGCAATGCCACTGCCAGAATTCCCAAGACCAACGAAATCATCCTTGCCTTCTCCAAACCTACAATGTCACCATCAAATAATGAACAAATATTCAAAATCCAATTTCCAACTCCCGCAGAGAGAACTCAAGAAGTCAGCCAGGCAATTTTACTGCCTGCGAAAATAATAAAAACAGCTAGGATCGGCTCAAGAATCACGATGTCCAACAAGACTGCTCATCAAGCCGACTAATAAAGAATATCGAAATGTTTTGGAATCCAATCAGGTCAATGAAATGCTTTATGACAGCTGGTCGATCATCAGGCCGATCCAATCCCTCTGTTTTCATAAGAAACTCTGTTGTAAAAGTTTTCTGCGTGGAAAATTATAAATCTTGCATATTTTGTACTTAATCTACTATAAGTAGATGAATTCCGATACATCCTTTCTATGGATAAAACTCAATACAAGAACTTTCGTCTGAAAAGTTATTACTTAGATTGAATCACTTGGAAAAAAAAGGATTTCCTCGTGTATAGATGATTTTACTATCCTCACTTAGATGACCGAGCTTCAGTACCGCTCAGTCCTCGCGAACAATTCTGTTTTGCCCCGTACAGTAAACTCATGGTTAGTTGACGTGTGCAATTCTTCCTCTGGCTGTTTCCATAGAACTCTCAAACCGGGAAGATTACACAAAAAACTTTTTATGGCAATTTCCCAGGTCTCATTTCTAATTTCTACAGGCATCAATACTCCGTGACCAACAACACAGTCTAAGCAAAGAATCCAAATTAATTACCTTTAGAATGCAGATTATAGAAGCGGTAAAGCTCGAACCTCACATTGCAATATCTGCTGACAACCATTCCACCTTGATGAGGAGAGCAACATGCTGTCAGATCCCCCAAGGCTGACCTCAAACAGGTATCACAATCATCCCCAGTGATTCCTTTTGTACACTGCACGAGGCCATAAACACGTTCTTGGCTCGAGAATTTCGAACTGCCCACCGCAAACCTCGATGAAGCGAATGTGGCCTCACTTTTAAGATCATTCATCAATTTTTTCAGGGCGGTGCTCTGCTCATCCGGATTCGATACGTTCTCCTGACTATTACTTTCGGGGTACTTTCCTTGGTAAGTCATCACGGAGAAAAAATCATTATATGAATAAGATATTTGGCAATAATCATACCAAATATCAGCATCTGTCTTGTTGCACTGGCTCATTATCTCTTGGCTTGCAGTCCTGATGCAATCCCCACAAACACTCCCATCCACATCATGCCTGCAAAGTGCTTGACCAAATACTTGATCAGTGCCATCCCCAGCAGAACTGTCGCTGAAGCCTGTCTTTGCAGTGCTAGAAGCCAAAGTGCCCAGAAGCTGTTCAAGGTTGTTCCTGAATGGACTGCCAAAAGTGTAATTGTCTTTTTCAGGTTGGCAAAGCACGTGCAGAGGATTGTTTCCATTAATGGGTGTGACAAGAAACAAAATCGATGCCACGAATACGGAAAAGGTGACAAGATTCGAATCTCTTGCCATCTTTCAGGGTCGAAACTGTATTCTAGACCAGTGAAGAGGCACTAACTGGGAACGATTTCCATAAACGGTGAGGGGAGAGGCTTTCTCTAAAGTTGAAAGGTCCGTGGCATGGATACGATTCAACACAGTGAAGGTGGGCGGAGAATCTTCAAGTCGGTCAAGTGTAGAATTATTATAAAATTGCAGCAAAAGAGAAAGGTCATTTGTCTACCTTTTCTTCCATGAAAGCGAAGAGAAACTTCACTGTAGCATCGTTAAGTTGACATGAGATGAAAGGCTTAGAAGACCCAAGAATATTTTATTTTCTAGAAATGGAATCAGACCAACAGGATAAGACCTTGTAGTTATGGTTTAATATCATGAAAAATCCTGTGTAGATATACCCGTAACAAACTTATCTCAAACTAATTTTTAGATAATCAAAAACTCCAAACCGGTACGCCTATGATAATTTTACCCTCCATTAATTTTCGTTAAATTTTATCGTTAAATTTATGAATTTGATTACATGTAACAGTTGACGGGTGTACTGTTTGGGTTTTACCCTCCGTTTGTTGCAAGTGTACGAGTTTGTAGTTTTTCATGATAGTAATTCAATTTAATAGAGGGTAAATTTATCACAAATGTACCAGTTTTGGATTTTTGATAGTCAAAAAATTAATTTGGGATAAATTTATCACATATGTACCAGTTTGGAGTTTTTTGTAGTCAAAAAATTAATTTGGGGTAAATTGGTCACATTTGTATCAATTTGGGATTTTTCGTAGTATTGACCCTTTATTTCTTTCATTCATTTTTATTTCAGCCTTCCCCTCCAATGTCAAAGAACATTATATCCAAATTCATATTATTACATTTTAAAATCAAATTAGTTAGAAAAACTTCGGATTATACAGAAACCCGTCATTGTTCTTTGGCTTTATGTGAGTCCACAAGATCTGGGCTTGGCGAAGCCGGCAATTGAAGCCAACGAAAAGGCGATCTTTCTTTGAAATATTATTTTAGTGTAGATGCTTTTTCAGAGATGATGGGCTGGAACTTAAGAATTTTTAACTCGCTTGACTTCGTTCCACTCGAAGGAGAGTCATATGAAATGTTCAGAAACTTCGTGCGCATCGACCCTTGTTTTTGGTCATATTCTTTATTTCTGTCCACTGGGAGGCGTCATTCCATTTGAATTTGACTCTTCGGCCTGAGTTATAACCTGCACGACAATAATATTTTTGTTCAAGCGTGACGGCTCAAATCCAAGGATAGGAGTGCCTCAATGTTCAACTTGGAAATATGTATCGTCCACGGTCAGGACACGGGCCCGGACGGGCTGCGGGGCACGCTAGCCCCTCGAAGTTCGACCCAAGTTGCCGTGTGCAGTAACAGCGAAAAAGAGTCGGTCGGCATTAAAATACAGCAAAGTGAAGCGTTGTGCGCGACTCTTTTGTCAACTCTGGTTTAATTACTTGGGATTCACGTGATTTATGACTGTTTCGCACGATGTCTTTCGTGGAGTTTGGTTGTATATATTATTGCTTTATAAAGTATATGTTAAATATGTCTTGAATTTTATGTACTCGGTCCCCCAGATTCAAAAGTGGATTTATTTCAATCCGCATATTTTTTTGTGTGATTCAAAAGTGAAGAAAAAATTGAGATTTAGTTCATAACCCCCGAGGAAATTTTTTAGGGAGTCTTATTTATACTGTAGCTAGGTTTTCTTTTTCTTGATTAAAAAGAGAATTTCGTTTTGGGAGAGATTATGAGCCGTGAGGTTTTGTTAAGTCATTTTTTCGACTTCTGAAATTGTACTTTCTTTGATTATAGTGGAATCTTGTTTTGGCGTGCCCGTGGACGTAGATCATCTTGTGATCGAACCACGTAAATTTCTCATTTTGTAGTGTGTTCTGTACTTTGTTTTTTTGACTTCTGAAATTGTTTTTTTGATTAACCGTATATAACCACGTAAATCCCTGTGTTCTGTCTTCTGTTTTTCCGCATCGCTTTTCAACCTCCACCTCCTCTACATATGGAATTTGAGCGGTCGCATTATTAAACTGGTTGATGCGCAAGTCTGGTTGGCCCTCATCAATATCTTAGTAATGGAAATAGCACCATGTCAAGTAACAGCATACAGACCGAAAAAAAGAAAGTAACAGCATCAAATCCACCATTCACAACCAATAAACAATGAGGAAGAACATGGATTCATATTAGGAGCTTTTATTTCCGGCTCAAGAGCCATGAAAATCAACGAGGAAGGTTGGAAAATGATAAGGTCCTCGACGTGTGGATGTCTCTCGAGCCAAGGTGGACATCTCACATAATTAAACAGCTTATGGTGGAGAATCGGTTGTTTAGCAAATAACTAGTGTACAAGTTACCATGTGCAAGCAGTATACTTGTACAAAGAACCATGTTTATCTCCTAGGGTAGACTTTTCTCACCGAGGTGCCACAGTGGAAACCGTCAAGCCATTAACGGAATAATCACTGTCGTCAACACCTGCATTGGACCAATGAGTGAATCCGCTGACCGAGAAGGCGGGCTTAAAAGGTTGACGGAGAATTACAGCATCCATTTTGAGCATCACATTGACAGCCGACATGGTCGGCCGGTCGAACGCGTCTTCTTGAACACACAAAAGTCCGACATGGACACATTTCATGAATTCTTCAGGACAACACTTGTTGTGCAGCAATGGATCCATCAACTCCATTGCTCTTCCTTCATTCCATAATTGCCATGCCTGCAATAAAGTTATGTCATCCCATCATTTCTAATGCTAAACGCCAACCAGGAATTACGAAAGAAAAAGGATGCAACGGACCAACATGTTGCGCAATGCAACTAGTAATATTCATCAATATGCACAAAAACAGCAATCGATGCCATGACCGAGGTCTGAGAGAACATGCATAAGCAAAAATTAGAGATTTACAAGTCTAATGCCATAGCGCATTTGTTGTATTTTACTGTCTGATCTTCCAAATTTTCTGTCATTGTGACCTCAAAACATTTCTCATATAGGATTCTTTTTGAATTTATTAAGTCTTAATTACGTGAATGGTGTGAAAGCTGGAGGTGTAATCGAGTTATAACTTACATAGGCTAGCAGACTCGAGGCACGTCTTGACTGCCAAAAGCCGGCATTTCTCTCCCCTGTTATTATCTCAAGCAAGAGAACTCCAAAGCTGTAGACATCCGATTTTATGGAATATAACCCCTCCATTGCATACTCCGGCGCCATGTAACCACTAGGTAGAGAATAAAATGTCAGCTTGTGGCAAAATGAAGCAACATAGAGTCCAAACTGAAAGGCCGAGATTTATATCACTTCAAAGAACTCTCGAACATCATTTAAGTCCTGTGAAGGAAACTGTACTTACTAGGTTCCAACTAGTGTAGCAGTATTTGCTTCATTTTCTGTTCCTGCAAAGATCCTTGCCAGTCCAAAGTCCGAGATTTTTGGGTTCATGTCGCAATCCAATAACACATTGCTTGCTTTGAGGTCTCTGTAGATGATTCTTTGACGAGAATCCTCATGAAGATACAGCAGACCTCGAGCAACGCCGATGATTATGTTCAGACGTCTGCTCCAACTCAGCTCGATCCTTCTCTGCGCGTCTATGCCAAAAAAAGAAGTTACCAAATGTCAGATAAATATGATACTTGGCATGTTTTTATTTTTACGAGACCTTTACGACTGGTGTATACCGAAGAGAAAGACATCAAGACTTCTATTTGGCATATACTCATAGACAAGCAACTTCTCCTCTCGTTCTGCACAAAATCCAAGAAGCCGGACCAGATTTTTATGTTGAAGTTTCATTATGAGCAGGACTTCGTTTCTGAATTCTTCGGAACCCTTCTCTGACCAGCTCTCTAGCCTCTTCACCGCAACTTCTCTCCCATCCCATAAAATACCCTTTCAATCAAAAACAAGAAACTACTTAACAAAATCCAGAAAAGCAAGAGTATCTATTTAAAATTCGGCAACCAACACTTTTTTTTTATTGAACTATTGCCACCTTGTAAACTGGACCGAATCCACCTTGTCCTAGTTTTAGTGTATCTGAGAAGTTGTCAGTAGCCGCAAGTATGCATCTCATATCAAAATATGGATGATCTTGAATTTCAGTCAGAGTATTTCCTGGGGTGTATCGCAATGGAAGAATACCATGAGCAGAATCACCAGTAACCAGAGGTTGATCCTATCTATCTGCGAGGTCTTTCTTCCCTGGAATCAAACATGATGAGTCTCAAATATATTGGAATTTGGGGAGGGCACATAAATCACCATTAGGATAAAGATCGTTACTTTTGATGACGATGAAGAAAATCCAGGAGCACAAACTGATTGCCGCCAAGCAGAGCAATGAAATTGTGAGAACTTTGATCAGCCACTTTTTCCCTGCTTTTGACAAGAAATAGTTGCAGCCTCTTCACATATTCAATCAGTTCTAATACTAACAACTACAGACTTCGTGAGGAGAAGAACAATTACAGGTAAAAAATTTTGGCATAACCTTACCAGACTTCTTCACCAGCTCGTTTGTTTTATAGAAATCATATAACTCATATCGCAAGTAGCAACTCGGACTTAGAACTCTTGCTCCGAGCGAAAAATTGCAGCAATCTTTCACATGTCTTATTGCTTCTTGGAGGCACTTGCGACAATCATCTGCTGTTAAGTCCTGAGTGCACTGAACAAGAGCATATAGAGTCTGGTTCGTGCCCAATTCAAATTCCTTTTCCTTAGTAGCATAGTAAGTCCGTGGAGACTCAAGAACTGCTTTCCGGGCAAGAAAATTTAAAGTTTCATCCACCACTGACCCGAACTTGCCAGGGTCGGATATATTTTTTGGATTGAACTGATATTTGTATATATCAAACACATGGCCGAAAAATTTTTGGTCGGATATGCGTAACTGGCAAGATTCCTCCCAAACGACCGCTTCCATCTTGTTTGGACAAAGCTTCAGGATGTCTTCTGATCCCTTGGCTATGCAACTTTGGCATGTTGAATTGGGGACATAGTTGAGGCACATGTATTGACCATAAGCTTTATCTGGGGAGTTCCCGGACGATTCCTCGAAGAACTTGGAGGAAGAAGCTTTCTTTATCATCCAAGAAGTGAGCACCTGGAGGTTGCCCTGATATGCACTGTTTGTGGCATTTGAACTGTTGTCGGGGCAGTGCTTTTCGGGGATATCAGCCAGAACCGGGTTGTGAAATCCATGAAGAAGACAATGAAAAAGAGCAGAAGGATGGTTCTTGAGACCACCTGAGAACGAAACAAGGTGATCATTTCTTTAGTGCAATCCAATTCTGAGTAATCACCTCTCCACGGAGTCACTGATGCAAGCCCTCAGCAGGATTCCGGAAGAAAGCACATCCTTCACGCTTCATGATTTATTTGGTATCTGAGACTGCCATTTGTAAGAAATGAAACAAACCCTCCCCAAAAAAATAGTGGTTAGGAAACGGATTTGTGTAGAGATTAGGTGCACAAGTACAGATTCGATACCCTCCCCACAAAGTATAGCAAATCGGGTCAACGCAAGTATTTTACAATGAAGCTTGATAGAAGACCAAGACTTCCATTCTAATCTCGAGCGGGATTGGAACGGAAATGCATCTAAGCATCCTATTGGTCGAGTGACTTTGACTCTGACCAATGAAATGGGTCTACTGAAATCAGCAAATCCAACCCTTTCCTAAATGACGTGGTTGCCGTGTCCGTGTACGTTAAAAGTTTCAACCACAGGAATTAGAGAGATGGGCTCCAAAACAGTTTGCATTGGATTGATGCCGGACTTTGGTTCTCATGTGTGACCCTTTATTGCATGATATGATGGTTAATTGGGATTAGAAAATCGCCACATGGAAAGACTTGAGAAAACAAAAGTAGAGGGTATAAATAAGGATTAGTACCACGAAAAATTTCAAACCGGTACACCTGTAACATATTCATCCCGAACTAATTTTTTGATCATCACAAACTTCACACTAGTACATCCGTGATAAATTTATCCTCCGTTAATTCCTGTTAAATTTTACCATCAAATTACCGAGTTAAATGACGTGTCACAGTTGACAAATGTATCAATTTGGGGTTTTCCTCTCCATTTGCTACAAATGTATCAAGTTGTGATTTTTCATGGTATAAATCCAATTTAACGGAAACCGACGAAGGGTAATTTTATTACAAATGTATCAATTTTGGATTCTTGGTGGTTAAAACATTAGTTCGAGGTTTGCTTGTCTTTACCAAAAAAAAAAATATTAGTTCGAGGTAAATTTGTTATAGGTGTACTAGTTTTGGGTTTTTTGTGGTCAAAAAATTAGTTTTGAGTAAATTTGTTACATATGTATCAGTTTTGGGTTTTCCATAGTTTTAAACTCTATCAATGAAGGATAGTTTTAGGAATTCAAAGTCAAGTCGCATATGTAAATTATTTGGAAGTAGCCCGCCAAGGAAATTTCCTTTCTATACTGTCAATATCAGACCTGTCTTCATCTCTTTAGTCTGCTAATAGAAAGTTCTGTCAAGGACAAACTGCATTAGTTGAGGGAATTTTCAATGGCAACTCAATCCAAGGAACTAGTTGAGCTAATTGGCGAAAGTGATGTGATTCAGACATGGCAATCTGGACCTAGCGATTTAAGAAGCAAGATGTCTCGAATTCGAATCCAGTTTGGCATAACCTCTTGATGCCAAGTCGAGAATCCCGTAAGTTGGGACCGTCGATGACATGGCAATTTGCGATCTTGCTCGTTTATCTTTATCTTATGATTAATCAAATCAGGCAGAAAAAAGGCTATACAAAAAAAAAAGAACAAAAAAAAGACGATTTAATTGCAAATTGACCTTTGGTAAGGGAATAGATTTTTCCCTCCTGCACTTATCTCCATAAGTCCGATGCTGTATTAGCCATTATTAATATCCAAAACTTGGAAAGAACTGGAGTTCTATTCGAGAAAAGCCAAATTGCATTGACACTGCTTCAGTTCAAGAAAATATATGGAGCTTATGGTTTACAGAATTTGCATTGATCCACCTATGGATAATTTGTGCAATTTCTTTATACTCAACAAGTCGGCGTTATCCAAGTGCAATAATATCGATTGTTTATACAGCGATTTTCATGAGCAGAGTAATTCTTCCAAAACGTGACAAGTTCCTCTAACCAGCGTAGAATTTTACAACCGTGGGCTAATGAAACCTTACTCAACTAATCTACGTGCTGTTTCACCTAGGCAAGATACTAGAAACAATCATCTAATTGACAGAAATATTAGTTGCTGATGATTAATCGAGTTCTTGAATGACTCCACCGACTGAAAAATCCGGCTTTTTCGGTTCCGGAAGAGTTCCCGTTTGACCTCCCAAAAGCGTCACTACTTCCAACATTGTCAATCTATCTCCAGGATCTTCATGGACACACAAGAGGCCGATGTGAATGCACCTGACTATTTTAGCTGTTGAGCCTGATTCTGCTAGAGAAGGAACCACGAGTTCCAACTCTCTTCCTTCAGTCCATAGAGTCCGCGCCTGCAAGATTAAATTGATTTTGGTGTAAAATAAATGATTGGCAGACACCGAGTATTTTCAGCTCAAAACATAATTAAAAGGCAAGCTTTGATTGCTGTAAAATGAATGTAATAAACTGGTTGGTTTGTCGAATGCATAGTTGAACTGTGACAGAAGCGCTTTCGAAACATGTCTTGCTTACACATGTCTCGCTTTATTTTCTTTTAACCCTTTGACAATCCCTCTCACTCAGCATCGTCATACTTGCCTCACTTATATATATGCCCTAACTGCATATACCATAACTAAGTCAAGTTTGAGTTTCACTCACCTAATAAAACTAAAGCAAATCCTGTCATGGTTTTTCCTAATAAATGATAGAGAAAACTCACCTTATATCCCTTCATCATTGTCATGGCACACTAACAAATCTTCAGCAATGCACTTTGTATAGTACTTATATTCGATGCCATTAAGTGTCCATAGAAAAATAAGGTTCTTCTTAAGCTCAAGAAGTATATGCCTCATGTCTCTCATGTGTGCTCTACCCCATCATGCATCCGAGCGTGAATTGTTATTATCTCCACAACTTTGCAGGCTGCATTTTTCATCATTAGAAGACTACCGCCATTTTGAGTCAGATAAGTAATGAATAAGTTCTAATGAGGTGTCATATGATAAGAACATCCAAAATCGAGCACCTATTTGTCTCCTAACGAGCTAGTAATCACACACAAGACAGTTTTCGCCTCACTAGTACTCCCCTCGGCAACATTCACCACATTGCTTGTGTCATTTTGCCTACCACCTCCATTTAGCAGCTTTGTACAATCTCTCCTTGTACTCCTCTTCTCATGATTCAAAGCACTTCATGACCCCTTGTACTTTCTATGGCGCGACTTCAACCTAGTTTTACCTCGAGTACTGGACCCCGATGTTCATCTCTACCTTGAATCACTAGTCCATGTTCTACATCCTATGCTTGTTTATGATCTCGCAACTTCTTCAGCCACTCTTATAAAGCAAGGCGGATTTTACCTCTTCTGAGGTTATTGCAATATGACCTTATAACAGCGAATTATAAAGTGCTCCCATGACTTTAGTAGAAATGCCAACAACACCATGCCCTCTTTTTCATCAATTAGGGCTTCGTCGATATTCTTCAAATCCTTATGAGTTTGTTAAACTTATCTAAGTAGACACAGATGGAAGTACCTTTAGCAAATCAAAATTGAAAACATCATTTTCAACATATATAGACAATTATTTAAACCCTTTGTTACATAAAGGGCCTAAAGTTTTACCCACAAAGCTACTACATTCTTCTTCTCAATTGCTTCTACTAACACATCACCTGATTGATTCAACAAGATTATACTCTTCATTTGCTCCATCAACTCAACCTTATAGCCTCTTTCATCATTTCTAATAATTCATCTTAATCATCCAACACCTTTGCTAAACTTTGGGCTGTTAATTGCACACGCATCTTAATGCTCCACAAACCCAAAGTTGTTCTTGCTGTTAAAGTTCTCAATTTCTATTTTCGCTTCAGAAATAATTACAACAACATTTCACAATGATTAGACAAGTAAAAGCCCCAAATTAAATCTAAAAATCCTTGTCTTAGCTTTGATGCCAATTGCAGTAAAAAAAATGTAGAAGCTAACCGATCTTGTAATTTAAGTCAAAAGTGAGAGAGCAAAATTACTAGAGAAATCAATAAGAAACAATAAGGACACTGAAGATTTCCATGGTTTAGTTCGAGTGTAAGTACCTACTTCATGGGGAAAGCTTGCTGCCAAGAAATCCACTATAAATTTGGAGAGTAAAAAGTTTACAATCGCTCAAAAGTTCATTTGTTCCCAGCCACTAACAACAATCAAAGAAAATCTATAAGTGTTATCTCACAATCTCTTACGAAGAACTCACACAGAAAACTCATAGACATTAAATCCTAACGTGCTTCCTTGTTTGCTCTAGTTTGTGTCCATCGAGTAGAATTCTATTACCTATATGAACATGATAATTGAATCCAACATAATAAAACTCCTTTTAGAAAATCTACTCAAACCAAAAAACCTACCCAAATTAGGAAATTTACTTGAATCGGGTTTTTCTTTTACAAACTCAAGACGTTTTTAACATGAACATTTAAAGTATGAAATTCTATACATTTAAAAGGTACTAAACGTGTGAAAAATGATAGTTTAAATCATGAAATTTCATACTGGAAGGTCAGAAGAGATGTTTACAAGTCAAGACAAACCAGTGTGAGATTATCCTTAAAGTCAAAAACATTGAGGTCCATTCCGTAACGTATTAAAGCGACAGGAGTTGGATTAGTAACGCCGTCGATATTCAAGGGACTTGCGAATAAGATGGACGGTGAGGATGGAAGAAGCATTAGCCCTCGTCTGAGTTCATTGAAAAGTCAATTGCGTGAGTTGCATTCTTCTTTGGTTTCAACGGGGAGACTGAAAGAAGAAGAAGAAAAGTCAAGATATGTATCCCAGTGATGTAGTTGTAGAGAGAGAGAGAGAGAGAGAGAGAGAGAGAGAGAGAGAGAGGAGATGGGGATGAAAGTGATTTTGGTGACGCTTAGAGCCTTGAATTTTCCATCAAATTACGGCAACGAAGTAATACTTTTGATAGATTAAATTTGATCCATACGAATTTATGCAACAAGGCCTAAGCAAGGATTGGACCCATCCGAAACATTTCGCTCAAGTTTCTCTTTTTTATTTGGGGAAGAAAATAAAAATTGATTTTTTTTCTAGGTCGCTGTGTAACTCTTTAGCCTAATTCACGCGAGATATTACCTACTTTAATCCATCATATTCCGACGGCACAGCTTTGTCTCTAGGAGGCCACCCATGTTGATAGGGTCCCAATTAGACACCTTTAACATTGGATTTCAAACGCTAAGCCATGATTCAATCAAACTGTGCCTCTTATGAGTTAATTGCAAATTCACACATTTCTATAACGAATTTTCATCCGATGCATAATCTAAAAAGTCTTTCTCATGAAGACTCTATTGCCTTGTTTCAAAAACGGTTATTCGGCAAAAAGGAAAAGCAACAACATCCCGATCTCCTTAAGATTGGAAATAACATTGTCAAAAAATCACAAGGGGTTCCTCTCCTTGTGAAAGGACATTCTGCTGATACTTAAGCTTAGTTATGGCTATCTAACATTCCCAATTGAAAATATTTTTATGCCACATTCACACTCACTTTTTCCCAATGGATATGTAATCGCTGGCTCTCATATGCCTTGGTTATGGAAGGCTTTAGGACTCATTAGTTTAACAAGGGAAACTAGCATTGGAAGATGATGTTGAGTATGTCAAAGAGTTGTGGAAGGGAACTTTGACCCTAGAGGTTGAGGAGTCCGAACCGATGTATTAATTAAAGTGCACGTTATGGTCCATTCTCTTGCCACAATTGTGGTATGAAATGATTGCTCTATTATTGGCTTTGATAATGCAGAAATTTTATAAGGAGTTCAATGCGTTTTGTTCTCTAGCACTTCATTAGAGAGAATCTCAAATTTCGGTGGAGTCCCACTTTTTTTGAGAAAGCTAGCTTCAAACTTGCTACGTGCAATTATATTTCACTTCGAAATTGATGACAGAGTTAATACTGGAGAGTTTGTTAGAACATGCATCTCCAAGTGTAACCAACTTAGTATTTGATTTGATAGATGGTAGTTTTGAGGAGCTGCCAAGTTTCAACATCAGTGCTCACACTGCCGGTGCCCATGCTTTGTAGAAGACAGTCCATTATAGAACTTCTAAAACGCAAACCTAACATTGCAGCTCGGGGCCAAGACTCTCCCTCCTGCCTCGTCGCGATCTCCTCTTGCTCGACCCATCCCTCGCCACCATCTCGGCCAATTAATCGGTCGTATCCTTCAGCAACTGGGTGAAGCTTCTCAATTTCCTTGCTTGACATAGAAAATTGATTGGTTCGAGTAACGCAACATGCACTCGTTCGTGCCAAGTGATGGTATCCTTCTCATTAGGGCATGCGCGAGTTTTTCTTTGCTCACGTTAGCCACCCAATCGTCGCAAGTGGCAGCATGGACGTCACCACAGCAGAGGAATAGCCCATAGGTGAGGTCAAGTGGGCTTTTGCCGGTGGTGACATTGACGGAGCTGTCGGCATCGGCGGCGGTGGTAGAGGAGAGGGAAGAGACGAGGGTTTTGAGATTTGTATCGTAGGTGGAGCTAGGTGCAGCTTCAGTAGTGTGAGTGTAATGCTGAGAAATTTGAAGAAGAAGAATGTCACGCCCCGTACCCCACGAAGCATGGACAACTGCATAGGTCGAGAAGAGTGCGACGCTCCCAGGAATGCGTCACCGACCCGAAGGAACCCAATCAGAGAAAACACATCGCAAGTGGAATCGACGTATATATATATATATATACATATATATATATAATACATATACATACTCCCAGTCTATTTCAAAAAGTAACCATGAATAGCTGGTGATAACAATTAAACGATAGATTAAACCTTAATGACATTCTTTACAAACTTACATTCATTACCCCTTTCCATTTAACAAAAAGATACATCAAGAGGGCCATGAGGCGAAAAGGGATCGGTGGCCTAGGGGTGTCAAACTATCTACTGGGAGGGGCTACAATCAAAAAAAGGGGGTTAGCCTCTACTGCTAATACTGAGACCTAATCTACGGCTCCCAGTCTGGGTCGGATGATACTGAAGACCCCTCAGAGGAATCCTCCTCGGTTCCTATCTCCTCGTCCGATCCAACCTCAGCAATTTCTCCGGCTGCATCAATATTCAAGTCCATTGCCTCAGGATCGAACTCCTCGTCATCCACCGGGTTTATATCTTCGGCTATGACTTGCTCCTCTTGCTCCTCCTCAATCATGACCGCCGGTCCATCCAAAACGCCTCACCCTCAAAACTCACACTAAGGGAAGAAGAGGGTTCGAGGAGGACCGGAGACCATCCGAGGGATTATAACGCCGGGACATCCACCGGAATATCAAGGTCCCGATCGGAGGTCCCGAGCACGCCATCTGCTCCCCTATGACACCAGAGAGACATATTCTTGGGAGTGAGAGAGAGAGTCCTCGAGAGAGAAAAGGAGGAATAAAACTGGGTAACGGTATCTAACATATGCCGTCCATCCTCGCAAGGGTGTACACTAGATGTTCGAGAATCCGAGGAATCCAAAAAGAGGGCCATCCCTCGGCATCCTACGGACACGATCCAAAATTAAAAATTTTACTACAACCCCGAGAAAACTCAGGAAAAAGTAATAAATCACTATAATCCCAACTAGACTAAAGTGACAAATCCACAACAAAATAAAATAAACCATACAATAAACGAGGGATATCCATCAATATAAGTACACCCGGCCCATAATTTCACATTTTTCCACTATTCCTGAAAGTTAGACTTTGGCAATATCAATATATAAAAGAATATGCAATTTAAATTCGACCCGAAACTCCCGAAATCGGCCACAACAATTGAACCGGATCTAAATAACCCAAAGGTCACAATTTGTCCCGACCCGTATTTTAACCCGAAGGTTCTATTTTTAAAAACAAGAACCCAAGAGTGATCGACCCGAAATTCCATTATAAGGCCACAATTTGTCTTGACCCGCTTTATAAACCCTAAAAATGGGCCAAAATTTGTCACAATCTACTCAAACCAAAAACCTACCCAAATTTGGAAATTTACTTGAATCGGGTTTCTTTTACAAACTCAAGACGTTTTTAACATGAACATTTAAAGTATGAAATTCTACTCATTTAAAAGGTACAAAACGTGTGGAAAATGATAGTTTAAATCATGAAATTTCTTTCAGGAAGGTCAGAAGAGATGTTTACAAGTCAAGACAAACCATTTACAGATTATCCTTAAAAACAAAAACATTGAGGTCCATTCCCCAACGTATTAAAGGACAGGAGTTGGATTAGTAAACTCGATATTCATTGAACTTGCGAATAAGATGGACGGTGAGGATGGAAGAAGCATTAGCCCTTAACTGAGTTCATTGTCCAAAATCAATTGCGTGAGTTGCATTCTGAACCAATTTCAACTCACAACTTGACAAAAGAAAAGAAAAGTCAAGATATGTATCCCATGACGTAGTTGTAGAGAGAGAGAGAAAGAGAGAGAGAAGATGGGGATGAAAGTCCTTTTGGTGACGCTTAGAGCCTTGAATTTTCCATCAAATTACGGCAACGGAAACCAATACTTTTTATAGATTAAATTTGATCCATACGAATTTATGCAACAAGGCCTAAGTAAGGATTGGACCCATCCGAAACGTTTCGCTCGAGTTTCTTTTTATTTGGGGAAGAAAATAAAATTGATATTTTTTCTAGGTCGTTGTGTAACTCTTTAGCCTAATTCACTCGAGATATTACCTACTTTAATCCATCATATTCCGACGCCACAGTTTTGTCTCTAGGAGGCCACCCATGTTGACAGGGTCCCAATTAGACACCTTTAACATTGGATTTCAAACGCTAAACCATGATTCAATCAAACTGTGCCTCTTATGAGTTAATTCCGAATTCACACATTTCTATAACGAATTTTCATCCGATGCATAATCTAAAAAGTCTTTCTCATGAAGACTCTATGGCCTTGTTTCAAAAATGGTTATTCGACAAAAAGGAAAAGCAACAACATCCGGATCTCCTTAAGATTGGAAATGACATTGTCAAAAAATCACAAGGAGTTCCTCTCCTTGTGAAAGGACATTTTGCTGATACTTAAGCTTAGTTATGGCTATCTACCATTCCCAATTGAAAATGTTTTTATGCCACATTCACTTTCACTTTTTCCCAATGGATATGTAATCGCTGGCTCTCATATGCCTTGGTTATGGAAGGCTTTAGGACTCATTAGTTCAACAAGGGAAACTAGCGTTGGAAGATGATGTTGAGTATGTCAAAGAGTTGTGGAAGGAACTTTGACCCTAAAATTGAGGAGTCCGAACCGATATATTAATTAAAGTGCACGTTATGGTCCATTCTCTTGCCACAATTGTGGTATGAAATGATTGCTCTATTATTGGCTTTGATAATGCAGAGATTTTATAAGGAATTCAATGCGTTTTGTTCTCTAGCACTTCATTAGAGAGAATCTCCAATTTCAATGGAGTCCCACTTTTTTTTTTTGAAAGCTAGCTTCAAACTTGCTGCGTGCAATTATATTTCAAATGACCGAAATTGATGAGAAATAATACTGGAGAGTTTGTTAGAACATGCATCTCCAAGTGTTAACCAACTTAGTATTTGATTTGATATATGGTAGTATTGAGGAGCTGCCAAGTTTCAACGTCAGTGCTCACACTGCTGGTGCCCGTGCTTTGTAGAAGACAGTCCATTATAGAACTTCTAAAACGCAAACCTAACATTGCAGCTTGGGGCCAAGACTCTCCCTCTTGCCTCGTCGCGATCTCCTCTTGCCAGACCCATCCCTCGCCACCATCTCGGCCAATTAATCGGTCGTATCCTTCAGCAACTGGGTGAAGCTACTCAATTTCCTTGCTTGACATAGAAAACTGATTGGTTCGAGTAACGCAACATGCACTCGTTTGTGCCAAGTGATGGTATCCTTCTCATTAGGGCATGCGCAAGTTTTTCCTTGCTCACGTTAGCCACGCAATCGTTGCAAGGGGCGGCATGGACGTCACCGCAGTAGAGGAATAGCCCATAGGTGAGGTCAAGTGGGCTTTTGCCAGTGGTGACATTGACGAAGCTGTCGGCATCGGCGGCATAGGCAGAGGAGAGGGAAGAGACGAGGGTTTTGAGATTTGTATCGTAGGCGGAACGAGCTTGGTGCAGCTTCAGTAGTGTGGGTGTAATGCTGAGAAATTTGAAGAAGAAGAAGAAGAAGACGAGAGAGAGGCAAATGATGAAGCAAGAATTCACGTTTTGATGATTGGATGGCTAAGAAGAGACGTTCAGAAGATATTTTATATAGGGTAGTATCAGATAAAGAACTTTGTCCATGCATGGACCCCAAGTCTACGCACAAATCAACTATATAGACATGATGCAATTATTATTGCAGGAAGGGGGAAAATTAACAAGCCGGATAAAATCAATAGAATATCAAGATTTCGCAAGACTTTTCAAGAATTTGATCATGTAAGCCATTTAGGTTGCTTGTGACTTGTTTGACCAGGAGATTTTGTTGAGCAAAAAGTAAATCTCGGGTGTCACAGCCCGTGTCTCTCGACCTTTCAAAAGAAAAAAGAAAACGAAAAAGGAAAATACTTTTTGGTTCATATTTTAAATATTTGCGCAAATTTCATAAAACTGCATAAAAAAATTGTATATGAATGTAGTCCTTAACACCTATATATTATGAAATTTTCATATGCTTAAAATTAATAAAAAAAACCTCAAAAATACATGTTTGTCATAATATTGGAAAAACAATAAAACATTTAATAGGTAAGAGTGCCTTCAAATACAAAAGCTCACATTACGACCAAGCCTATACACATGAAGGTAGCTGTTCATCTAGTTACGACCATCATCATCATTCTTTCTGAGATCTCATGGATTCGATGAAAGAAGAGGTAGCTGTACATGTACAGGAAATTCACAAAGACCGCATCTGTCATTGACATGGTTTTTTTACAACCTACGTATGCTCAGTTTACCTATTATCAGACAGCTAAGACAGATCATGAATTTTAATTTCTGCTTGAACCAGCAGTACATGTTACACCTTGAACCCGAGAGTCGTGTCGGTGTCGAATGCTTGGGTGTTGATAGCCACTATTCACCGTGGTGACATTGTAGAAGCGGTAAGATCGTTGGTACAAGAACTTTCTGGCATCGAAAGCATATCCAAGGGGATGTCTCGCCCGACTGAAAATGCAGGTTGTTTTGGCTGAGATAGCACGGAAGGTCCACTTCCAAGAAGAACCACCACATCCGTCATGAGAGGTCGGTCCGCTGGATCTTCTTGCACGCATAAAAGCCCTATTTGAACGGTTCTGCGCACATCAGCTGGTGCGAACGATTTCAGCAGGAAAGGGTCCACGAATTCAAGCTCTTTCCCTTCGTTCCACAAAATCCATGCCTGCGCATAGTTTGTGTCACCGAGATATTTCATCTAAGTGAAATCAAAACCCTTGGTCCATACACGCCCATAAACACAAGATTCAGATCTCCAATTGAGATGCATGCATGCTAGGAGAAAGAGCCTTACATATTTTAGCAGTGATGATGCGCGCTTGGTGAGGTGGAAACCACTATTTTTCTTCCCACTGATGATTTCGAGCAGGATGACTCCAAAGCTGAACACATCAGACTTCGCAGAGAATTGTCCCTCCATTGCATATTCGGGGGCCATGTAACCGCTGTTTTGTGCACAGGCAAAAACAAGTTTCATGGAATTTCAGACAACTGATTGTGCACAGGCAAGAGCAAGTTTTAAGTGAATTTCAGACAAGTTTAATTTTTTAGAATACAAACCACACTATGGATTAAAAAAAATTAACAAGAGGCGCTTTTCTAGTGTCCTTTTAATCAAAATGGGAAGGCAAGTGATATTTTACAAAGTTCTTCTGGTGCTATACTGATTTCCGAGCTAAACGAAAATGAGACATATAGACCCCAGTTAGGCAGACTGAAGATCCCACATACCTCTTTTTGAAAATTGAATTCAGAAAACTATTCTCAAAATATTTTCAGTAACAAAAACTAAAAGGAAAAGAAAACTCGACCGTAATGCAAACGACAATAACAGAATGGAGAAAGATCAGAAATTGCACAAGGCAGGGGAGGCATAGCTTACAAAGTCCCGACAACTCTTCTGGTGTTTGCTACATTCTGCTTCTCTGAGAAAATCCTTGCCATGCCAAAATCCGATATCTTGGCAACCATGTCGATGTCCAGCAACACGTTGCTTGGCTTTAGATCTCTATGGATGATCTTCGGCACGGAATCCTCATGAAGATAAAGCAGTCCTCTGGCAATCCCATCAATTATGTTGTAGCGTGCTCTCCAATCAAGTTGTGATCTCTTCATCGGGTCTGAAAAGCAGTAGGTGACACAATTTTCATTAAATGTGTAAAGATAATAGGTGTGTGGTCCACTTGTGAGAGAAAACAGACTGTACGAGGACTAACCAGAGAGGAAGACATCGAGGCTTTTGTTGGCCATGTATTCATATATGAGTAGCTTCTCATGTCCATCTATGCCCCACCCCAAAAGCCTCACGAGATTTTTGTGTTTGAGTTTTGCAATCAGCTTGATTTCATTTTTGAACTCTTCTACACCCTGCCACGACTTCCTCGACAGCCTCTTTACTGCTATTTCGTTTCCATCTGGTAGAATTCCCTGGAACAACTTAAACAATAGTCATCAGTTATGTTTTTCAGGGAAACTCTCCCACCAAATTGAATATGATCGCATCTAATGTTTAACCTTGTAAACAATGCCAAATCCACCTTGTCCGAGTTTGTTTGTAAGGCAAAAGTTAACTGTAGCAGCCATCAGAGTTGCCAAATTCATGACAAGCATATCATCCGAAAATTCTAGATCCCCTTTTGGAATCGATAGCTCAATGGGCTTCGCCAATTCATGTAGCAATCCATTCTCGTCTTTCTCTTCATCTGGGAAACCCAAAAAGAAAAAAAAGACCCGAATTATTGTGATTAACAGTGTCCGAGATATCAGTTGGTGACTGAAACTAACTTGTGTAATATACCTCTGGTCGTTGTCTTTTTTCTGTCTTCGAAAGGCAACACAAACCCCAGGGGAAAGTAGCAATGCCCCTGCCAGAATACCTAAGACCAACAAAATCATCTTTGCCTTATCCAAACCTACAATGTCACCATCAAATAATGATCAAATCTTCAAAATCCAATTTCCAACTCCCGCAGAGAGAGCTCAAGTAGTCAGCCAGGAAATTTTACTGGCTGCGAAAATAATAAAAACAGCTAGGATCGGCTCAAGAATCAAGATGTCCAACAAGACTGCTCATCAAACCGACTAATAAAGAATAACCAAATGTTTTGGAATCCAATCAGGTCAATGAAATGCTTTACGACAGCTGGTCTATCATCAGGTCGATCCAATCCCTCTGTTTTCATAAGGAACTCTGTTGTAAAAATTTTCTGTGTGGAAAAATATATATCTTGCATATTTTGTTCTTAATCTACTATGAGTAGATGAATTCTAATACATCCTTTATAAGGATAAAACTCAATACGAGAACTTTCATCTGAAAAGTTGTTACTTAGAGTTGAAAACTTCTAATTAGACTTTGATACTATGATTTGTGCAATTCTTCCTCTGGCTGTTTCCATAGAACTCTCAAACTGGGAAGATCACACAAAATACTCTTTACGGCAGTTTCCCAGGTCTCATTTCTAATTTCTACGGGCATCAATACTCCGTGACCAACAACACAGTCTAAGCAAAGAATCCAAATTAATTACCTTTAGAATGCAGATTATAGAAGCGGTAAAGCTCGAACCTCATGTTGCAATATCTGCTGACAACGATTCCACCTTGATGACGGGAGCAAAATGATGTCAGATCCCCAAAGGCCCCCACCAAACAGGTATTACAATCATCCCAAGTGATTTCTCTTGTACACTGCACGAGGCCATAGACATGTTCTTGGCTCGAGAATTTCAAACTGCCCGCCGCAAACATCGATGAAGCGAATGTAGGCTTACTTTTGAGACCATCCATCAACTTTTTCAGGGCAGTGCTCATCTCGTCCGGATTTGATACGTTCTTCTGCTTAGTACAATCTGGGTACTTTCCTTGGTAAGTCATCGCGGAGAAAAAATCATCATATGAATAAGATATTTGGCAATAATCATACCAAATATCAGCATCTGTCTTGTTGCACTGGCTCATGATCTCTTGGCTTGCAGTCCTGATGCAATCCCCACAAACACTCCTATTCACATCATGCCTGCAAAGTGCTTGGCCAAATACTTGATCAGTGCCATCCCCAGCAGAACTGTTGCTGAAGCCTGTCTTTGCAGTGCTAGAAGCCAAAGTGCCCAGAAGCTGCTCAAGGTTCTTCCTGAATGGACTGCCAAAAGTGTAATTGCCTTTCTCAGGTTGGCAAAGCACATACAGAAGATTGTTTCCATTAATTAATGGGTAAAATATGACGAAAAAAAAAAAAAAAAAAAAAAAAAGTTGACAAAATTGATGTGTTCTCTTTTAAGAAGCCCAAAAGAATAACAGAAGGAAAAACAGAGAAAAAGGTGACAAGATTCGAATCTCTTGCCATCTTTAAGGGTCGAAACTGTATTCTAGACCAGTGAAGAGGCACTAACTGGGAATGATTTCCATAAACGGCGAGGGAAGAAACTTTCTCTAAGAGTTGAAAGGTCCATCGCATGGAGACAACTCAACATAGTGAAAGTGGGCGGAGAATCTTCGAGTTCTGGTCAAGAGTGGAATTGTTGAATAGCAGCAAAAGAGAAAGTTCTTTGTTCTATTTTTTCTTGCGTGAAAGCGAAGAGAAACTTCACTGGAGTATCTTGAAGTTGACATGAAATGATGGGTTTAGGAGACCCAAGAATATTTCATTTTCTAGAAAGGGAATCAGACCAACAGGATGAGACCTTTCATTTATTTGGTTCATTTTTATTTCAGCTTTCCCCTCCAACGTGAAAGAACATTATCCAAATTCATCTTAAAATGGTATTTCAGTGGTGATGCTTTTTCAGAGATGATGGCTGGAATTTAAGACTTTTTAACTTGCTTGACTTCGTTCCACTTGAAGGAGAGACAAATGAAATGCTCAGAAACTTCGTGTGCATCGACTTCTGTTTTTCGCCTTATTCTTTACTTCTGTCTGATCTACTTACAGTTACTATCGTGACCTCACCTCCTGCACTGGTACGCTACTAGAGGTTTGGTTAATGAATTATTAAGTTTAAACCTTAGGCCCTCTTAAGCCCTATCAATTCGTAACTTATGGTTTAAGTTGTTAACGTGCAAATGATTTTCATTTTGGAATCGCGACTAATCTATTTGCGGTACATCAATTAGAAACCTAAATAAAATATAGGGAAATATATTTTATTTCTACAAACTCGAGATTCTAAACTTAGGGACTTGATTACGCTAGATCTAGTCTAACGCCCTATCAGTACTTTTTCTTTCAAAAAAAAAAATGTTTGAGTAAACAACTGGATCCATTTTATTACCCAGATACTAATATATGGGGTGATCATGCGGGTGCGCAATCCACAAATTTAACACCCAATAAGGAAAGCGGTAAATAAATTGCTAAATTAGGAGAATAACATACCTTAGGGCAACGAAAGCATCTGTATTGTTAGTTAGAGAATTATACAAACAGTCTTAATATAATTTTTAATTAACAAAATAATCCACACAATATGTTTTTTAGGGTTTTCTCTTTATTAAGATCAAAACTAACCTACGTGCCATGACATGCGATTAATGATCCTAACATGCTGACTATATGTCATGCGGCAATATGACCTATTTCTAGTGACGGACAAATGATTTATTTTTGGTATTTTTCCAATGAAATTCGGAATAAATAAAATGCCTAAATTAATATGCGATCTACCTTTAAACAAGCAGCTTTATTTATTCTAGAACAACTTCTTTTTTGGTATTTTTTTTATTAAAATTCGAAATTAAAAATTACTCAAATTAACATGCAATCTATCCTAAAGAAAATGACTTCATCTATACTAAAGTGACTCTTTTTGGGTATTTTTATGAAAATTCGAAATAATTAAATATCCTAAATAATCTATTATGACTAGAACAATCCCTAATTTAAACTAGGAAATAAACTACCCTAAATCCCAATTTAAATCACATAATTATTCTATCTTTTAGATACATTTAAGATTCCCTATACAAAATTCCTAATTTAAATCCTAACTAAAATATTTTTGGATTTTCTTTATTTAAAAATAAAATAAATCGCACACAAGATAACAATTAAAGACCAACCATCTATGCGATCCGCAAGATCTTTCTTATCATGTTCAAATTAGGAAAGGGAATCGAACTAACCATCATATCTATGGAGTTATAGATATCCTCGACGGAAAAGTCGATTGTCTGAATTTGGAAAGCAGATAAAATCCATTATCGTATCCAAGTGGTTATGGATAAGATAACAATTTTTCCATACCACCACGTATCGTACTTTAGGACTAAGGTCAGATAATCGTCTAAATACGTTGTTGAATTATGAAAAAGTCCTAATTCGGGGTGTCTTAGAATATAGCGGATATCACAAGCATTATCCTAAGATATCTAGTGATTCAGAATATTCGCAATGTATTTAAACACCCAAAACTTAGGAAATTAAATATTTAAAAGAAATATTTGGGTAATAGTCTTACCTAATTTGCGGATATTTCCAATTCAAACTCGGATTGGACTCGGGATTACGGATGGAAACGTGGACGGCGGCGGACCAGTGGCAGCGACGTTGCTTCGGTGTGGACGGTGGCTTGCGGCTAGGAGCATTGAGCATGTCGGGGCTTAACCGGAACTTGCCACCGATTGAGGAATAGAAACGCGAGTTGCTTAAATGCAATGTGAGGTTGTTGGGCGTTGCTTGAAGGCCACCAGAAAACCTGCAAAAGAAAGCTCCAGTGCGGTAGAGAAATAGGATAACAAACGACAACGTCGGGACTGAATTAGCGTAGCCGGAGCTCCGCTTGATCGATGGTGGTCTCGGTGTCACCAAAGCAGCGAAAGGTTTATGGCAGGAACAATTTGCTGCAGTGGTGGGCCCCCAAAATCAAAATATGGTGTTGAAATCTGTGGAGAAAAGACAAAAATTCTTCTTTTGTTGCCGGTTTCCTCCTGCTCATGTATCACACAGATAGTACTTGTAGTGAGATGAAGTTTGTAGAGCCAGCTGAAATTGACAAGGTACGTATTCGATCTCCTAATAGATATGGATGCGATAATAAATTTTGCTTTATCTATGATTGAGCAGGTTGTGTCGAAAAATCCTTGTGAAGCAATTAAAGATGCACGTGAAGTTGGTGTTCTAATGAGGTTCGCGGCTATAGCGAAATTCAAGCGAGGTTTGGACTTGAAAGACATCTGTGGCGGTTGAGTCCATCGGGAACTATGGGAGAGTAGTAGCGAAAATTCAGATTCTATAAAAGCGATTGTGAATTAGCTCAAACGTCGAGCCAAGATGGAGATTGTTAAAATATATCTCGACTTTGAGCTCGATAAACGAAATCCGACTCAAGATTAATTATTATTTGTGGAGGTCTAAATATTCTGAATTGGGTATTTTACGGACGTCTGAATATATATTCCTTATTGAGTGTCAAAGTTCAAGTTTGGATAAAGATTCCATGCAATTCAGAAAAAAGAAAGAAGTAAAATCTGTTTTGATAGCCATGCACATTATCCTCTGGAGTTGGCTGCGCAAAATAAAAGGGCAATTGTCAGTCTTTGACCATGAGTTCTATGGCCAAAGATTATCCTAAGGGAAAGTCCAAATCTTGAACTTGTGATCCGAATTACACGCGATTTGCATCTCCACTTTGAAGTCGGCCACCGAATCTTATGGAAATATATTATATATTCTTGATCTTGACCGCAAGTAAAAGAAGTCTTTGTGCGCTATTGTTGATGAAGAAAACTTTTTGAAGCACCATTGGCTTGCAAGTGCTTAGTGTGCGAAGACGTGCAAAGGGAATTCGTGAATTACATCTATGAAGTTAGTGTTGAAGCCAACTAAATTCTTGTGGAAAGAATTTGTATTAATTTATTTATGAGATTGAGAGAATTTAGTGAGAAATTATAAAGGGCTAAACATTACGTGAGTTATTGGGTGTAGTTGGGGTTTGAAAAATACTAAGAGTGTTTGAGTGACTCGAGTGTAGTTGTAATCTCCGTTGTATCGCTTGATCTATAGTGGAATTCCGTGCTACTATCCTCGTGGACGTAGGTTAGTAAGACCAAACCACATAAATCTAGCATCCAATTTATATTTTTTATTATATCAAATTTATTGATTGATCGCTTGGCTTCCGCAATAAAGGTTGTCTTGATATGAACTGTTTGTGGCATATGAACTGTTGTTGGGGCAGAGGTTTTTGGGGATATCGGCCAGAACCGGGTTGCGAAATCCATTAAGAAGACAATGAAAAAAGAGCAGTAGGATGGTTCTTGAGACCACCCGAGAACGAAACAAGGTGATCATTTCTTGAGCGCACTCCAATCCTGAGTAATCACCTCTCCACAGAGTCACTGATGCAAACATCAGCAGGATTCCGGAAGAAAGCACATCCTTCACGCTTCATGATTTATTTGGTATCTGAGACTGGCATTTTTAAGAAATGAAACAAAACCTCCCCACAAAATAGTGGTTAGGAAACGGATTTGTGTAGAGATTAGGTGCACAAGTACAGATTCGATACCCTCCCCACAAAGTACAGCAAATCGGGTCAACGCAAGTATTTTACAGTGAAGCCTGATAGAAGACCAAGACTTCCATTCTAGTCCTAAGCGGGATTGGAACGGAAATGCATCTAAGCATCCTATTGGTCGAGTGACTTTGACTCTGACCAATGAAATGGGTCTACTGAAATCAGCAAATCCAACCCTTTCCTAAATGACGTGGTTTCCGTGTCCATGTATGTTAAAAGTAGCAACCACAGGAATTGGAGAGACGGGATCCAAAACAGTTTGCATGGGATTGATGCTGGGCTTTGGTTTTCATGGGTGACCCTTCATCGCATGATCTGGCGGCCAATTGGGATTAGAAAATCGCCACATGGGATGATTTAAGATAAAACAAAAGTAGAGGGGTATAAATAAGTGGCAATATCACGAATCCCAAACTGGTACACATACGATAAATTCATCACAAACTAATTTTTCAACCGCCAAAAACCTCAAATTAGTACATTTGTAATAAATTTATCATCCATTAATTCATGTTGAATTTTACCATCAAATTGCTGAATTAGATAACGTGTTATAGTTGACGGATGTATCAATTTGGGTTTTACCCTTCGTTTGTCACAGGTGCACCAAGTTGTGATTTTTCATGGTATGAATCCAATTTAACGGAAACTGACAAAGGTTAAATTTATCACAAATGTATCAATTTTAGGATCCTTGGTGGTTGAAACATTAGTTTGATGTAAATTTGTCATAGGTGTACCTATTTAGGAATTTTAGTGGTTAAAAAATTAGTTTTGAGTAAATTTGTCATATATATATATATCAGTTTGGGGTTTTTCATAGTATTAAACCCTATCAAGGAAGGATAGTTTTAGGAATTGAAAGTCAAGTTGCATATGGTAATTATTAGGAAGTAGCCCCCCAAGGAAATTTCCTTTCTATACCGTCAATATCAGACCCGTCTTCATCTCTTTAGTCTACTAATGGAAGGTTCTGTCAAGGACAAACTGCATTAGTTGAGGGAATTTTCAATGGCAACTCAATCCAAGGAACTAGTTGCGCTAATTGGCGAAAGTGATGTAATTCAGACATGGCAATCCGGACCTAGTGATTTGAGAAGCAAGATGTCTCGAATTTGAATCCAGTTTGGCATAACCTCTTGATGCCAAGTCGAGAATCCCGTAAGTTGGGACCGTCAATGACATGGCAATTTGCGATCTTGCTTGTTTATCTTTATCTTATGATTAATCAAATCAGGCAGAGAAAGGCCATAAAAAGAAAAGAACAAAAAAAAAAGGATTCATTTGCAAATTGACCATTGGTAAGGGAACAGATTTTTCCCTCCTGCACTGATCTCCATAAGTCCGATGCTGTATTAGCCATTATCAATATCCAAAACCTGGAAAGAACCGGAGTTCTATTCGAGAAAAGCCAAACTGCATCGACACTGCTTCAGTTCAAGAAAATAGATGGAGATTCTGGTTTACAGAATTTGCATTGATCCACCTATAGTTACATGGGTCTCCACAATTTGTGCAATTTCTTTACACTCAACAAATCGGCATTCTCCATGTGCAATAATATCGATTGTTTTTACTGCGATTTTCATGAGCGGAGTAATTCTTCCCAAAACATGACGAGTTCCTCTAATCAGCGTAGAATTTTACAACCGTGGGCAAATGAAACCTTAGTCAACTAATATACGTGCTCGTTCACCTAGGCAAGATACTAGAAACAGTCATCTGATTGACAGAAAAATTAGTTGCCGATGATTGATCTAGTTCTTGAACAACTCTACCAACTGAAAAAGCAGGCTTTTTCGGTTCCGAAAGAGTTCCCGTTTGACCTCCCAAAAGCGTCACTACTTCCGACATTGTTGGTCTATCTCCAGGATCTTCCTGGACACACAAGAGGCCGATGTGAATGCACCTGACTATTTCAGCTATTGAGCCTGATTCTGCTAGAGAAGGATCCACGAGTTCCAACTCTCTTCCTTCAGTCCATAGCATCCACGCCTGCAAGATTAAATTGATTTTGGTGTAAAATGAATGATTGGCAGACAGTGAGTATTTTCAGCTCAAAACATGATTAAAAGGCAAGACTTTGATTCCCGTGAAACGTAGAACATACATATGCTAGAAGTGTCTGAGCATGTTCTGTAAGATAAAATCCGCTATTTCGTTTTCCACTGATGATCTCAAGCAAAATGACGCCAAAGCTGAACACATCTGATTTCACAGAGAATAGTCCCCCCATTGCATACTCTGGGGCCATATAACCGCTGTCACAAGTATCAAAGTTGGCATTAGTCTTTCCTACATAGTACCTTCTTAATGACGAACCAAATAGAGTGTTTTCCATGGCAAAAACAATAAACTCCTAGATTTTTCAGCTGAACAAAATCAGAAGATGCAGACTCACTATGTTCCTACGACTCTTCTTGTATTAGCTGAACTTTGGTTTTCGCAAAATATTCTGGCCATCCCAAAATCTGATATCTTGGCAACCATTTCATGATCCAGTAGAACATTGCTAGGCTTCAGATCCCTGTGAATAATCCTCAGTCTCGAGTCCTCGTGCAGGTAAACTAGTCCTCTAGCAATTCCATCAATAATAGAAATGTAGGTGGACCAATCAAGCTGCGCACGTTTGTCCGAATCTGAAGATTAGGGCATCATGCAAAAACGTTTGCAATGAGGACAATTTACAATATGCACAAATTCTAAGTAAATGAGTTCTTTCTAAAAGTTGGGGGACACAAGAAAATGAACCGAAGATGTAGATATCAAGGCTTTTGTTAGGCATGAACTCATATACAAGCAGCTTCTCATCTCCCTCTATGCCGCATCCTAGAAGCCTTACTAGATTTCTGTGCTGGAGTTTTGCAATCAAGATCACCTCATTCTTGAACTCCTCGAGACCTTGCCAAGACTTCCTCGACAACCTTTTAACTGCTACTTCTTTTCCATCAGAAAGCACACCCTGAAAGCTAATTCGGTTAAGCCCTCCACCTACTGGAGTTCAACAGCAAACAATCGCAAACTGACAGCAACAGATAAATTACCTTGTAGACAGTACCGAACCCCGTTTGCCCGAGCTTGTTTGAACTTGAGAAGTCATCTGTAGAAGCCTTTAGTGTGGCTAGATCCATGAAAGGAAGTTCTTCAGAGCTAACCAGGTTGCCATCTTCAGTAATGTCCACTCCAATTGGATTTATTAAATCATGAAGCAAAGCACGCGGGCTTCTTTCCAGGTCTGAAGGTACCCGAGTGTGGATTAGCTCTTGTAAAAATATGAATTAAAACGTCCATTTTCTCATATATACCTTGTTTTGCTTTCTTCCGGTTGAAGTAGACAGCGCAAGATCCGGCAAGAACAGCTAATAGGAGTCCCAAGATACCAACTACTAGGCCAATCATCGCTTTCTTCCATCTATCCCCTGTTTTTCTCATTAGTTGAATAAACATCGTAGTATATGGATAACAGCCTGGAGTATCAATAGGCTATGGAGAGAGATGTAATGTGTATACTAATTGTGAAGTGCATCCCACAATAATAAAGAGGCTAATTAGAATTTTCAGCTTGTGCTGATTGCCTCAGTAATTTTTCTGCATATTTGGCTATTGCCATTATGAAAGCTGTATAAGCTAAGTCTCTTCATGTTCTCTATGATATAAGTTTCACCAGAGACCATGCTCATTGAGCGAAAGCAACCAAGGCTACTAACAGAATTCTGTGAAAACAGAGCCAGACAAGGAAAATGAGTTGCTAAAAATTGGCCTCTTCGTAGGGGAATGAAATGAAATAATGGTATAAACAATTTTCTAGGATCTTGGACCCATGTAGAAATCTCCCGTCACTTTAAAAGAGAACAACAGCATTCAAAGTCAAAGCCAACCATCATGCTGATGAACTTCTTTCAATTTTGTTCTAACCATATATAGCATAGACTTCCTTACCAAAAAAAAAAAAAAACCTTACCAAAAAAAATATATAGCATAGAAGTCAAGTTAGTGGCGATAACTATAGCTTTCTTCTCCTACTAATCTTAATTTTTGATAGATTTCATGTTCTTACCTGTGGAGGCTGGGTAAGATAACATAGAAGTTGTCGAGCCATTGAAAAAGCGGTACAGCTCGTACCTCACATTGCAAGTTCTGCTAACAACCGTTCCACCTTCCCTTGTATAGCAGCATGCTTTTAGATCCCCCAAGGCAGAGTTCAAGCAACTGTTACAGTCCATGTCCGACATATCCCTAGTACACTGCACTAGCCCGTATATTGTCTGGCTCACAGAGTAATTTATTTGCCCCATCACAAACATTTGAGTAGAGTTAACATACGCAGCCTCATTGGATATATTGTTCATTAGATACATCAAGTAGTTATAGAAACGGGCTGGGTCTGATGCAAGTTTCTCCTGACTATTTGAATCCGGGTATTTACCAGTATAAACCATGTTTGAAAAGAAATCTTGGAAGGAATAGCGCACTTGGCATAATTCATACCAAATTATTGCATCTTCAGCATTGCACAGCTTCATGATCTCTTGGGTTGCATTACTGACACAACTCTCACACGCTGTGGAAGTGGCATCTCCTCTGCAAAGAGCTTGTCCATAAACTCGGTTAAGGCCTTCTCCGACGGTAGTATTGTTGAATCCCGTTGTTGCAGTGTTGTACGGCAGCGAATCAAGAAGGAGCTTCAGGTTTGATTCGAAAGTACTGTTGGTCGAGTAATTTCCATACTCATTCTGACAAGAATATGTAAGATAATCTGCTTCGACAATCTTGTGAAGGCCAAGCATTGACAGTAATATGAATGAGAACTGGAAATAAAAATGTGGACCCCTCTCCATTTTCTACTTCTGGCACGTCGAATCTTAACATTCACCCAGATAATTCGTCGTATAAAGCACCGAAGTCACGAGGAATGAACACAAGTTTCTGGAAAGCGATTTAAACATTTATCGCAGATATTGGCATCGCATAAAGACTAGAGAACAAATGAACCCAGACAAGAAACATCGTAATGAACCTGGATAGTCACAGGAAAATGCTAGAAAAGTCATATATGCTGTATGCCGATGGAGACTGGCAAGAACTTAAGCGGCCACCAAACTTCGGAGATCCTGAAAAGTAAAGCCTTTGAATGGAAAATGAGATGCTACTTGTGCCGTAGAAGTTAAAGATCCACATGAGACTAGTTCATAATTGATTATGACAAACGAAAGAGAAGTGAAATTGTTGGTATAAGGACCAAGAGCTTGAAATAGCCCAGGAAACTGTTTCCGGTTCGCATTCCATCAAACAGTTGAATCATTCCGGGGGTCTTCTTGGTGGAAAAAAGTGGTTTTTTAAAATTCAATTTGCTCTTTGAATCTCTCAAGGGCTATGCTCAGAAGCACATGGAACAATCATCCAGCAAGAAAAGTAAAGCTTCTTTGTTTGACCATGAATTCTTGAGAAAAAAAAAAAATGGGTTACTTGAGAAACAATGAATTTCTTGAGAAAATAAATGGCCAAATTTGTTTTTTTGTTTGACCAAACTATTTGAAAGTCAAAAAAATTAGAAACACTTTTGGATATTAAATCCAAGAAAGAACAAGACTGTTTATTCCTGTCCTTACAATGTGTGCTTGTGATGACAGGTCACGAGATAAGATCTTATCCTAAATGTCCCTTTCAACTTCATAGAAAGAAAATCACATTCAAGAAACTATTTTATTCTAGCTTACTCTCTCTTTTATTAAGACTATAGACAGGTAATAAATTATACATTTATTGGTTAGTCGGGTTTAGGAGAAAGCTGTTAAATGGCATTATTCTGCAAGTAGCAGTAAGATTCTCTCTGCATCATTCTTTATTAATGAGCCAGCGACTCACATTTTGTTTAAATCATTGGTGAACTCGCTATAAGAAGAACTTCATTGACTCTTGACCTTAACAAATCTTTAATCTTTTATGTCAGTTGTCTTTTCTCGGTCAAAACCTTTTGCACCCAGTTACAGATGACAGATGCTAGACGGTCCGTCATTTCTATGTGCACGAGATACTAAAAAAGTGAATGGGGAAGTTGTCTGCTTGCAGTTCTGCTGGTATTCACTTTGGAAGTAACAACCATACTAACGAACTTTCTCTTTGAAATTTTTTCTTGGCTAAATGTAATGGTTTTTTAATGAAAATACTGGGGTTTTTCTTAGATTAATTGCATTGCTTGTTCAAAGAAGCTAAAGAAGAACTATATAGCCAAAGTCAAGTCACCGGAAGTTTTCTGTAAAACCTTGGAAGTGTGGAAGAGTTAAATCGTAGGGTCTGAACTATTGGTCATAGGCCAGAAAGACTCATTTGGTTATGTACTATCTGTTGCGCAGCGCCTGCAATTGATCAGCTCAATACCAATATGTTCAAATCTGCAGAAGCTGACAGTATTCTACTTCAACAAAATGCAGTTGTCATCAGTGCAACTTGACAATTACGCAAAATCTACATGGCATTCAAATTTGACTCAGTTAAATATACACACAAAGACTTTTCGCCATGCTAAATGAACACTTAAACTTGTTATATACTAAATGAACAGATCATTGTAAAAATTTCTAAATGCATAAGTGACCAATCGATATGTGTAAACTCGCAAAGTCCCGATATCTCCTTTCTTGGGTCTATCATCTTGCATCAATATTCGAAATGGTTAGGCCATTGACAGAAGAGCTGTTATCCATGACTTGTTGGTGATATTCGGTGAACCTTCCTACTGAGAAAGCCGGTCGTTGAGGATTTGTAAGAGCTGTACTCTCGCTTTTCATCATAACAACCACGGATGACATTGTAGGCCTGTCATATGCATCTTCTTGAACACACAACAGTCCGATTTGCATATATCGCCTAAATTCTTCCACACAGCACGAGTCAATTATCAATGGATCCACCAGGTCCAACTCTCTTTCATCCTGCCACAGTTGCCACGCCTGCAAATTCATGATCTAATAAGCAACCTCACTTTCCTATTAATTAAGACAAATACTAATCATAATTAGTGAAAATATCACACATATGCAGCGAGGGTCGGTGCTCGTCTTGATAGATGAAAGCTAGCGTTTCTTTCTCCTGTTATCATCTCGAGCACAAGAACTCCGAAGCTGAAAACATCGGACTTAGTTGAATATAGTCCCTCCATAGCATACTCCGGCGCCATGTATCCACTGTTCCAGATAATTAGAAAAGGAAAAGATCAATTGAGACATTCAACAAACATTGTCATCTGAAGTGGCCTATAGGGCTATAACGTTGTTTCAATGGCAATTTTTTCTTCAAATTATCGTCTGCAAAGTATATTTTCAAATTATCAACCAGTAATAAACAGATAAAACCCAAAACACTGGACTCACTATGTTCCTACTATGGTTGCAGTGTTGGCTCCACCATCGTTTCCAGAAAAAATTCGAGCTATTCCAAAATCAGATATTTTTGGGTTCATCTCAGAATCCAATAATATATTGCTCATCTTCAAGTCTCTGTGAATGATTCTTAGGCGGGAATCCTCGTGGAGGTAAAGAACCCCACGTGCTATTCCACTTATGATATTGATGCGTTTTATCCAGTCAAGTTTTGCCCGTCTCTCTCGATCTGGCAGCAAAAAACAAGGATGAAAATTTTAGAATGATAAGTTAGATAATTGATCGCTCAAAACTTGATGCTGTTTCAGTCAACGAACCGAAGAGGACGACATCCAGGCTGCCATTGGGCATGTACTCGTAGGCAAGGATCTTCTCTTCATTATCGACACAAAATCCCAAAAGCTTAACGAGATTTTTGTGCTGGAGCTTCATTATGAGCAAGACTTCATTTGTAAATTCATCAGTACCCTGCTCGGTGCTTGAGAGCCTCTTGATAGCTACCTCTCTTCCATCTCCCAGAATTCCCTGAAAAAATTGACGCCAATGTTTCTGCTTAGGATCACAATCTCAATTTGAGCAAATTTAGACAATAGTCCTTAGTCATTTTCCCATGTATTGTATATTCTCACTACCTTGTAAACCGGGCCAAAACCACCTTGCCCCAGCTTGTTTGAAGCAGAGAAATAGTTAGTAGCAGTTAGTATAGTCGCAAAGTCGATAAATGGGGAATCCGGAACATTTTTGTCGAATCTTTGTTGAAAATTCCGTTCATGAAACTAGTACTATCACTGGTATAGCCAGTATTGTGGAGGACGCCGAGCTGGATAACCAATTTATTTCCTGAAAAGAATATGAAGAAGGATACAGAATTATGAGGACGAGAAAAAGGCAGGACAATTAGGAGAACATGCCTCAAGGCTTCGATAAGCACTACTGAGGAGTAAATTACCTCTCCTCTCTCTTCTATGGATTCGGAGAAAGTAAAAGCAGGAAGCCAAAAGAAGCACCGCTAATCCAGCAGCTACGATTGTAAGAATCACAATCAACCACATTTTCTTTCTGCTACCTGCACTGTGCAGAACTTAATTGGGATTATCACTAATCCTGAATCTGATGCACACAAAAGGTTAAGCACAGAAAATGAGAAATACTTAAACTTACCTCCCTGGGTGGCTTGATTAGGCTCGGGTGCAGTTTTGCCTTCATAGAACGCATACTGCTCATATCTCAAATAGCAGCTATGGCTGAGAATCCTTGCGCCGACTGAGGAGGAACAGTTAGCCAACACATCTGTTATAGCTTGTTGAAGACAGATGTTGCAGTCGCTTCCAGATATGTCTCTTCCACACTGCACCAACGCGTATAGCATCGATGCACTTGCATCTTTAAACTTGACTGCACCAGTTGCATACATTTCTGAAAAAGGATCAAAAGCGGCCACTTTCGTGAGATTCTGCAGAGTGCTGGTGACGACTAATTTGAACCGATCGGGTCGCAAAACATTCATCACATTATCCTTCCAAATGTTGCCCATAATGTCCAAATGGCCGATGAAATCCCAACCCGAGTACCACAACTGGCAGTTTTCCTCCCAGACAATCGCTTCAGTATTATTAGGACAGAGCCTCAGTATGTCCTGTAAGGCCAAATCAATACAGTTCCGGCAATCTTGATTACTAACATAGTTCAAGCACATGTGCTGATAATAGACTCTGTCTGTGCCACTGCCATAAGAGGTACTGTAGAAGTTTGAGATGGACGCATTCGAGGACAAATTCACAAAGAGATTGTTGAGGTTAATCTGAAACGTGCTGTTGACGGCGTAATCCCCAGGTTCTGAACAGAGCTGGTAAGGAGGATCGGCATGTGAAAGGCGGACTAAACTGGGGAGAATCAAATAAGCAAGAAGGAAATGGATGATCAAGGAAGCACTTTGGTAGTGAGCCATTTCTTAGTCTATCCGGGTTCAAGTTCAAGTTTGAGCTGAGATTTATGAGCTGCAGAATTCATGGTCCCATGTTAGCCTCTGACTTTGCAGCTAAGGGCAATTTCCAGGAGATTGCTTTCGGCTTGTTTTGAGTCAATTTCTTAGAATTTCGGTTTTGGTGACCCGTTCGAAGAGAATGGCTTGTGGATTACAAAATTGTCAGCAGAAGAAGCACGTGAAGGTTTTTCAACTTCAAAATTTGAAATAAAAACTATCATTCAAGCAACACTATAGTTTAATCGTTATGTGTGATGCAATTAAGAAACGGTCAAATTATTAATTAATTTCCTGTCCCTATTTGCTTAAAAATATTCTATTTAGCTGCCCCAACATCTCATGGTTTTCTCTTCCTCATCTTCTCTCCTCCGAACCTGGTCTGGCGCTAACCACTTTTTCCAGGATATAGCAGAATTCTGTTATTCCGTGCCAAAAATTAGAATTTTTTTTCCGTCGTATTCATTGATTTCAATAATTGTTGGTAAATAATGAGAACATTAGGCAGCTTCAAATAATGCTTTTCAGTTTATTGGAGGTAAATGAAATAATGGTGTAAAACATTTCTAAGGTCTTGACCCTTGTAGATATCCTCTGTCACTTTGAAAGAGAATTTTAACATTCAAAGTTTAAGAACGCCTATCATGCAGATTAATTTTATCCACATTTTCTAATTTTATTTTCTGACCATAGGTTAACTTATATAAGCATAGAAGTTAAGTTAATGGTGGGAACTACAGCTTTCTTCGCCTACTAACATTAACTGCGAATAGATTTCATGTTCTTACCTGTGGAAGCTGGGTAAGATAACACAGAAGTCATTGAGCCATTGAAAAAGCGGTATGGCTCGTGCCTCACATTGCAATTTCTGCTAACAACCGTTCCACCTTCCCGCAAATAGCAGCATGCGTTTAGATCCCCCAAGGCAGAGTCCAAGCAACTGTATCAGTTGTTGTCTGACATATCCCTAGTACACTACACTAGCCCATATATTGTCTGTTTCATAGAGAAATATATTTGCCCCGTCGCGAACATTTGAGTAGAGTTAATACACGCAGCCTCATTGGATATATTGTTCATTAGATACATCAAGGAGCTATTGATGCCAAAACGCAATAGAAAAATTCTGAACAAGAAAATTCGATGGAAGAATAATTTGTTCTCCAAATATGATTATTAAATCAAAAATATCTCAAAGTCTACTTAAAGGAAACCCTAAAACAAGCTTATATATCCCCAAACCTAACCCTACTAGGATTAGTAAACATCAAAATGTAAAATTACGAAACTGCCCCTTTATTAAATTAACCTAAAAAAATACTAAAAAAATAGAAAAATCCATCTAAATAATCTCGAATCGCGAAAATCTATCGTTAATCACGGCCAAAGGCAATGAGTATTGATCAACACGCCGTTTCGCTTCAGCCAATCAAATTTGAGCCCAATCTGATATCATTAACTTCAAACCCGCCGATTCGTCCAGTTGCATAACGGGTCCGCCGGTCCCCTAGGTGCATCATCCTCCCCTGCTAGAGAAAGATTCGTCCTCGAATCTGCTTCACCTTCATTGTCTTCATCAATCTCCTCAGGACCTTCTTCCTCTTCAGGGTAGTAAGGTGACAAATCCGCTACATTAAAAGTTCTAGATACATTATACTCACCCGGGCAATTCGATCTTGTAAGCATTGTCACTAATTCACTCCAAAACTTTGAAGGGTCCATCAACTCTAGGTTGAAGCTTGCCAAATCTACCCGCTGGAAATCTTTCCTTCCTAAGGTGAATCCAAACTAGATCACCTTCCTTGAAGACGACTCTTTTCTTGCGTATATCCACGCGTTGCTTATACTTCATGTTCTGCCTGCTAATCTGATTATGGACCTGAGAATGTAGCTCTTTGATATGTTTTGCATGTTTTTCAGCTTTCGAACTAAATTGCTTAAGAACTGGTATCGGTGTGAGATCTAATGGAGTAATTGGATTATGCCCATAAACCACCTCAAAAGGAGTCTTGCCTGTAGTTCGATTCTCTGATCTGTTATATGCAACTTCTGCCTGAGGCAATGCCAAGTCCCATTGTCGCAGATTATCTCCAATCAAACTCCGCAACAAATTTCCTAAGCTTCGATTGACAACTTAGGTTCGACCATCAGTCTGAGGATGTTAAGATGAATTAAACTTCAAATTTGTACCCATGTACCTCCAAAGTGTGCGCCAGAAGTGACTCACAAATTTCACATCACGATCTAAGGTAATGGACTTAGGAATTCCATGTAGCTTAACAATCTCCTGCAGAAATAATCGCGTTTCGGCATCAATTGATATCAGAGCCCAAGTTGCTTGAATCAATGGCTGAACAGAATCGCAGTCATGGACGGCGGGCTCGTGGTGGCTGAGGACGTGGAGGCGTTTCTGAAGTAAACGACCAACCACGTCTAAGAGATCTTCGAGACGTAGAAATTGAAGAATAGAGAAGACGAATCCAGGATTTGGAGCGACAACTTGCGGAGGCGAGGTTGGGCGTTCAATTTGAAGAAGGAGAGGAATCTGAGGATTCATCCAATGATGAAGAAGAAGACGTAAACCCTTTCGGGGTTCTAAACCAGTGGCAGAATCAAGGAGTATGACTTGGAAATCAGCGTTCTTCTCAAAATTTTGGAATGAAGATCGAGATTCCTGAGTTTAACGGTAAAGCTCATCCTAATGAGTTTATTGATTGGTTGCATACGATAGAACGGATTTTTGATCTTAAAGATCTAACTGAGGGGCAAAAAGTGAAGTTAGTGGCTATTAGGCTGCGAAAACATGCTTTGATTTGGTGAGAACATGTGAAAAAGCAACGCGCTAGAGAGGGGAAGCCGAAGGTGGATCGCTGGAAGAAGATGAAAAAGTTATTGCAGAAAAAAAAATTTTCTACCCATTATAGGCAAGAGGCATTTATTGAGTATCATAACGTCAAGCAAAACGATAAAACAGTTGAAAAATTTACTAAAGAATTTGATTATTTGCGGATGCATTGTGATGTGGCAGAGAAAGACGAGTAGTCGATTGCACGATATCTAGCAGGGCTGTGATATCAGATCTGATGTTGTTCAATTACAGCAGTATTAGACATATAAGGATGTGTGCAGACTAGCCCTAAAGGTGGAAGGGCAGTTTAAAAGAAAGAGCAGCAAGTCCAAGTAGTCTAGCAGCAGTTCTAAGTGGACAAACAACAGTTCCAAGTGGGCAGATAAAGAGTCTCGGGGGAAAGCAGGGAGTTCTTCGGGCCCGGCAGCAGTTAAGGGCACTGGTTCAAAATCTGCAACAAAATGAGAGCAAAGTAGTGCAGAATCTAGCAGGGGAGGAACTACAGGCAAGCGATGTTTTAAGTGTCAAGGATTCGGACATTTTGCTGCTGATTGTCCAAACCGACAATTTGTGACACTTGTAGATAATCCAACTTTTGATGAAAACCCAACTTATGATGAATTTGATGGTGAGCAAGCAGATGCGGATCCAGATCCGAAGGACATTGTCTATGCCGATTCCAGTGAGTCTTTAGTTGTGCGTCGGGTTTTAAATATTGCTGAGGTAGATGATGAATTGTGGCTCAGGCATAATATCTTTCACACTAAGTGCACTAGTGGGGGAAAGGTGTGTAGTATGATAATTGATGGGGGAAGTTGCGAGAATGTAATATCTACCACTATGGTAGAAAAGTTGGGGTTAAAAACTGTCGAACATCCTCAAACATATAAGCTGTCATGGCTTAGGAAGGGGAATGAGGTAAAAGTGAGCAAGAGATGTTTAGTGCAGTTCTCAATTGGGAAGAAATATGTTGATGAAGTGTGGGGTGATGTAGTTCCAATGGATCCTTGTCATATCCTGTTAGGAAGATCTTGGCAGTTTGACAGGAAAACACAGCATGACGGATTCAAAAATACATACACCTTCAAGAAGAATGGCCGGACCATTACTCTGGGTCTTTCAGATTTGAGAAAAGAAGGGAAAAGTAATCTGCTGTCCAAATCAGAGTTCTGGGAGGAGGTGGTGAATGCCCTAGAGCTTTTTGCTGTCGTAGTCGTGGAGTATAATCTTGATAGTCCAGAAATTTCAACTCAAGTTATGCCTATACTTGAGGAGTTTGCTGATGTCGTGCCAGAGGAATTGCCACCTGGATTGCCACCCATGAGGGACGTACAGCATTGTATAGATCTCGTTCTAGGAGCTGCTGTTTCTAATAAGGCAGCTTACAGAATGAATCCTAAGGAGCATGAGGAGATGCAAAAGCAAGTACAGGAATTATTAGAAAAGGATGCAATTCGAGAGAGCATGAGCCCTTGTGCAGTGCCAGCATTATTGGTTCCTAAGAAAGACGGGTTGTGGAGAATATGCATGGATAGCAGAGCTATTAACAAGATCACGATCAAGTATCGCTTCCCTATCCCGAGATTTGATGATTTAATTGATCAACTGCATGGAGCGACTATCTTTTCGAAGATAGACTTGAGGAGTGGATATCATCAGATTAGAATACGTCCTGGAGATGAATGGAAGACCGCTTTTAAAATCCGAGATGGTCTGTATGAGTGGATGGTGATGCCTTTTGGGTTATCTAACGCACTAAGCACCTTTATAAGACTGATGAATCAGGTGTTTCGTCCTTTTATTGGCCAGTTTGTCATCGTATATTTCGATGATATATTGGTTTATAGTGCATCGACTGATCAACACTTGCAGCATTTGAGAAAGGTGCTCGAGACATTGAGGGAGCAAAAATTATATGCTAATACCAAGAAATGTCACTTCTTGACTGATCGTGTGATCTTTTTGGGATATATAGTAACTAAGGAGGGCATTCATATGGATCCAGCTAAGGTTGAGGCTATGACAAATTGGGAGATTCTGAAAAATATTCACGAGGTAAGTAGCTTTCATGGGCTTGCGTCTTTTTATCGGAGATTTATTCGGGATTTCAGTACTATTATTGCACCTCTGACAAATTGTCTAAAAAGAAGTAAATTTGTGTGGACTAAAGAGGCAAAAGCTGCCTTTCAATTATTAAAGAAGAAGGTGACCGAAGCACCTGTTCTCATGCTTCCTAATTTTAATGAGATTTCTAAGGTGTATTGTGATGCTTCAAGTGTTGGTATTAGGAGTGTCCTAAGTCAAAAATGTAAACCTGTGGCATTCTTTAGTGAGAAGTTGAACGAGACGAAAAGAAAATATTCAACTTATGATAAAGAATTTTATGCTATTGTGAGAAGTTTGGAGCATTGGAGACATTATCTTATTTCGAAAGAGTTTATCTTATTTTCTAATCATGAAGCCTTGAAATACATCAGTGGACAGCACAAATTGAATGCAAGGCAAGCAAAGTGGGTGGAGTTCCTTCAAGCTTGTAGTTTTTCCATCAAGCATAAGGCGGGAGTGCTAAATAGTGTGGCAGATGCATTGTGCAGAAAACACTCTTTGCTGTCTACGATGCAGGTAAAGGTTCTAGACTTTGATACCAATTGATGCTGAAACACGATAGAAAAATTGATTGAACAAGAAAATTCGACAGAAGAACAATTCGTTTTCCAAATATGATTATCAAATCAAAAATATCTCAAAGTCTGCTTAAAGGAAACTCTAAAACAAGCTTATATATCCCCAAACCCAACCCTACTAGGATTAGTAAACATCAAAACGTAAATTTACGAAACTGCCCCTTTATCAAATTAACCCAAAAAAATACTAAAAAAATAAAAAAATCCATCTAAATAATCTCGAATCGCGAAAATCAATCGTTAGTCACAGCCAAAGACAGTGAGTATTGATTATCACGCTGTTTCGCTTCAGCCGACCAAATTTAAGCTCAATCTGATATTGTTAACTTCAAACCCACCGATTCGTCCAGTCACATAACGGGTCCGCCGGTCCCCTAGGTGCATCAGGTATAGAAATGGGCTGGGTCTGATGCAAGTTTCTCCTGACTATTTGAATCCGGGTATTTACCAGTATAAACCATGTTTGAAAAGAAATCTTGGAAGGAATGGTGCACTTGGCATAATTCATACCAAATTAGTGCGTCTTCAGCATTGCACAGCTTCATGATCTCTTGGCTTGCATTGCTGACACAACTCTCACATGCTATGGAACTGGCATCTCCTCGGCAAAGAGCTTGTCCATAAACTCGGTTAAGGCCTTCTCCAACGGTAGTATTGTTGAATCCCGTTGTTGCAGTGTTGTACGGCAGCGAATCAAGAAGGAGCTTCAGGTTTGATTCGAATGTACTGTTGATAGAATAATTTCCATACTCATTCTGACAAGAGTATGTAAGATAATCTGCTTTGACACCCCTGTGAAGGCCAAGCGTTGACAGTAATATGAATATGAACAGCACAAAATGTGGACCTCTCTCCATTTTCTACTTCTGGCACATCAAATCTTAACATTCACCCTGATAACTCATTGTGTAAAGCATCGAATTTACGAGTAGCAAACACAAGTTTCTGGAAACTGATATAAACATTTATCACAGATGTTGGCATTGCAGAAAAAATAGCGATCAAATTAACCCGGACATTGTAATGAAACTGGAAAGTCTCAGAAAAATGTTAGAACACTCTTACACGCTATCTGCTGATGGAGACTGGCAAGAACTTATATTTCCACCAAACTTCAGAGAACCTGAAAAGTAAAGCCTTTTCATGGAAAATGAGATGCTACTTGTGTCCACGAAATTCAAAATCCACTTGAGACAAGTTTATAGTTAATGATGACAAACAAATAAGAAGTGAGATGGTAGACATAAGGACCAAGTGCACGAAATAACACAAATTTCATTCTGTTAGGCATTCTATCAAACCGTTGAATCATTTAATGGGTTTTAAGTGGTTTTTTGTCATAAAATTTAACTTGTTCTCTGATCATTTCAAGGGCTATGCACATCAGCCAATGCAAGAAAAGTAAAATTCTTGTTTGACCTTGGATTCTTGAGCAACTAATGGGCTTCTTGAGAAACGAGGAATTTCTTGAGAAAATAAACGGCCAGTATCTGTTGTTTGACCAAATTATTTGAAAGTCAACAAGGTTAGAAACATCTTTAAATACTAAATCCAGGAGAGAATAAGATTGTTTATTCCTGTGGTTTCAGTGGGTGCCTTTGACGACAAGTTACAAAATGAGATTGTACATATTGTCCCTTTCTACTTCATAAAAAAAATTCACATTCAAGAAATACTTTAATCCAGCTTCGGTCATTCCCTTTTATTAAGACTATAGATATATAGTAAATTATTTTTTGCATCATTGGTGAACTCATTGTAAGTAGAATTCGTTGACCCTTGACCTTAACAAATCTTTTAATATTTTTATGTCAGTTTCCTAACTCTGTCATACTCTTTTACACGTAGTTGCAGATGCTAGACAGTTTGTCATTTCTATGGGTATGAGATATTAAAAAAGTGAATTGGAAAGTTGTCTGCTTGCAGTTTGTTGACACCTAAATTTTGCCCAAATCATTTAGGGTTTTACTGCATAAAAATTAGGGTTTAATTTTTAACCCCTAAACCAAAAATATTTTCATTAAAATTGCATGGCATATAGTTATTAGGTGCATTTGCATTAATAGGGCCCATTAAAACATATTTTCCATGTTCTTTTTCAAAAATTTAAAAAAAAATTAATTTTAAAAAAAGAAGAAGAAGAAGCCAGCGTTGAATCAATCGACGCTGGCCCACTTCCTTTTTGACCCCTACGGTGACCTGGGGAAGGGGAGAGGGGCAGCAGAGAAGCCAGGAGATCAGAAGCGCAGCAAGGAGCAGAGGAGAACAGAAGGGAGAGTTCCGAGGGAGAAAGTAGCTGAAAAAGGAGGGAGAGAGGGGGAGAGCGAGAAGGAGAGAACGGGGAGGGAAAAGAGAAACACAGAGAAAGAAAGGAGAGGGAGAGCAGATCGGCGGGAGAGCGAGAAGGCAGAAGCGGTGCAGGGGGGAGAAACAGAGAGTGTTCGGAGAGTCCATAGAGAGACCCACGGAGAGAGTTTGAGAGCGAAACAGAGTGAGAGAGAGAGAGAGAGCAGAAAGAGAACCGAGAGGGAGAGAGCCCGGAGAGTGAGATCGAGGAGGAACGGTCCCCGATCGGTGACCGCCGTGACCATCGAGCCCCCTCTTTCACGATAGGTCCCGAGCCCGAGCAACAGCTGGGTTTTCGTTTTGTTTTTGGGTTTTGATTCGGGGTTGGTCTCCCGAGGATCTCGGCTCGTAGGTGTGCGAGGCACGCGGTTGTAGCCCGATCCACCGCGTTCACCCTCCATACGCTATCGCCAAGTCGAGTAGACCACGGGCCTCCCCTTTTTTTTTTTTTTTTTGTTTTACTCGCTTTGGGAGGTGCCGTCGTGCCCGCCTTACACCGATTTTTGGACACCACCCATGAGGGACATACAGCATTGTATAGATCTCGTTCCATGGGGCTGCTTTGGATGGTTTTAAGCCTAACCACCGACGGGCACGCGCGACTCGGGAGGAAGGAGGTATCTAATCCTAGGCCGACGACGGGAGGAGGCCTGCCGCGGCCGCCGGGCTGATGCAGTACCCCGCCACGGCCAAGGGGCCGGGCCGACAGAGAGAGAGACAAGGAGGGAGCGGGCGGCGTAGTCTGCCACCACCGCCAGAACTGGCTCATGAAGGAAGGTCGCAACTGGGTAGGGTTTTGTTAGGTGTTGGGCCGGGCTTTAGGTTTATTAGGTTTTATGAGATTTTGGGCTGAAGTATTGTTTTTTTTTTTTTATCGTAGTGGGCCGGGCTTTTATTTTAAAAGAAATTTTCGGGTTGGGCCCTTCTTTCTTTTTTTAAAAAAAATTTACCGGGCTCAACATATGAGCCCGGTTCGTTGCAGGACCCGGGCCGGATGCCGGGTCGGTCCCGATCCGGGTCGGATGTGGAGATCCGACCCGGATCCGCTTTTTTTTTTTTTTTTTTTTAATGTTATGTTGTATTATTTTAATATTAAAAAAAATCAATTAATTTTAAAAAAAAAATTTTAAAAAGAAAAAACCGAATTTCATCTTTTTACTTTATTTTATCTTATTTTATTTTTATTTTATTATTTTTTTTTTTTTGAAAAAAAAATTCAAAAAAAAATTCAAAAAAAATTCCAAAATTTTCGAAATTTCAAAAAAAAAAAGAAGAGAAAAGGAAATTCCAAAAAAATTAAAAAAATTAAAAATTAAAAAATAAATAAATAATTAATTTGTTTTTAAAAAAAATCAGAGGTTTTATTTGGATGTTGAAATTAGTTTTCTTGCCCTTTTCGCGGGCTTAGTGCTATGTTTAATCTCACGTCGCTCGGTTCACACACTTTTGCATATTTAATTTAACCCCGCGCGTAGTTGGTTATGTATGTCTAGGTTTAGATATTAATTGTCGTTCCCCTTAGCTAGTTAGGAATGGAATTTCGGGACCCCCGATTAGCGAGAATACGTTAGGTGATGAATTGAATAAGATTAGATACCGAAAGGGCACTAGTTAATCGATTAGTGTAATCAAGTCCCCGAACCCATTGAATCTCTGGTTTGTAGAAGTGAAGTATTTCTCCCGTGATTCGCTTGGGTGTCTAATCGACCCATCAGAAATCGATTAGTGGTGACTCCTAGATGAAATCGATTTGCATGTCAATGATTTAAATTTAAGTCGCGAATTGGTATGGGCTTGGGAGAGCTCGAGCTAGGTTCAGCCTAGTAATCCATTAGCCAAGCCCCGTAGGCCTTTGGGGCCGTTTCGGGGAGGTCGCGACAGCTTGGTGACTCCACTGGGGACTTCTGTGGACTTAGGCCATTTATCTTGTTCGAATACATCCCTAACGTGAGTGTTATTGGCACTTACCCCTTATTTTGCAGGTTTGAGATTTGGGAAATAAATGTTTATTTTTTCGAGCGCTTGAAGTGTTGTTTGCTTATAAATTGTTGTGCATGCGTTAGATGTTTTAGCACTACACTATGGCACACACAACCATACTCCCGGACCCGGGCCGTGATAGAACGCTTTAGGATAGTGTTAAGAAAGATACAACCTCGAACGCGAGACCGCGATGTAGAGGTTGCCTTTCTTTTCCCCGAAAGTTCCTTCTTGGTGTCGTAAGTGTTTATCCTTGTCCGCGAGACTGCGTGACTATAGGATATCTCTTTCGACTGAGCCGGAGTTAAGAGGACCTGACACCAACGCGAGACTGCGACGGTCAAATCACCCTCTTAGCTTCACCTTGTTAAACTGTTTAGATAGAAAACGAACCTCACAAGTGCATATGCGTGTCTTTGCGCTTTTTTTTTAAAGAAAGAAAAAGAAAAAACGATCGTCACTCACTGTAAGTATGATTCCTCTCATTATTAGCTTACTTTGAATTGAAATTTTCATTTTTGAAATTTGTGGAAATCAATCAACTGTCCTAGGTGATTTGAGCTTATAATAGAAAATTTTAGACAATCATTTTTTACAGTGAACCTTGAGCATAAATCTCAAACACCTGTGATTTGGCCCCACCAAAATAGATGATTTTGTCCAAACTTTCGGTTATGGGCTTAAAATCACATTTTTTGTGCAGAAATTCTTTCAAGTCAAGATTGCATTTTGGGGCATAAAATTGAAATCAATAAAATTCCTTTTTGTTCACATTTCGGAATCAAAATTCAAATCACTTTTTGTGTATTAATTTTTTAAAAAATAAGAATCACCTCATTTTTGCAAAAGTAAAATCACAAATCGGTCCTTCAAAATTGATGCCGCATTTTGCGATGAAACTTTTGGAATAAAAAGGGCGCTCGATTGATAGCCGCAATTTGATCTTTCAAAGATATCTCCACTTACAATGAAATCTTGGTGAAATACTAAATGCCCACAAATAGGAACCATAGGGGGTATGTATTGTCGCCTCGCTTTCTTCATAAGAGGCGGCATCAATGAAAGATCACTATTTCATTCACATACTAACATTGTCTTTCTTTCGCAGGTTATGCGCAATGGCCATTCTTTGGAATTCTCTCGCTTGACCACGTCAAGAAGTAGACTTTAAAGTTATGACAAGAATTATTTATTGCATTCCTTTATGCAAAAGTTTTGTACTATGTCCTTGTTTTTATTCTCACTGGGAATAATGTTTTCCGATTTAGGTTTTAGTTGTGAATCCAATTGATGTTATAAATCACATGACTCGCATCTTTGAGTAATGAGGTTCTAATTTAGGTCATTGTCCTTTTAAAGTAATTGTAGTATTTCCAATTGAGTCATCGAGTTAGGCTTTTATGCCTTACCTTCAAAATGTTTTGAAATTGAGTTTCAAGAATGACTCGCATAAAATTTTTTTTTTTTTTGGTAAAGGTAAGTGTATATATACTTGTCAAAACACTAAATACAAACTAGAGCCGAAACCAACACCTGACCCTATAAGGACAAATTGTCCACCTAAGGTCAAGAAAGGTTCAGCGGAACTATACAAAAGGCAAAGGCCTAGCTAGAGCAAGAACAAATACAACCGAGATACAAGGAAAAGACTGATCCGGAGCATAGGTGGAAATCCAAGACCTCCGGGAGCAGCAGCAAGGCAGCAAAACCAAAGCCGAAGACACCAATCAGCCAGCATTAGCACCAAAAACGGAAGCAGCAAGGTGGCGGAGAGGGAGCCCAAGTCGCTGATCAACTTCACAGCCCAAGGAGCATCACCGGCAAGGGAGGAACATCTCCAGGTCCCGCTCCATACCATCAAACCAGCTGCTGATACCTCCTGACCAGAAACCCAAAATGCAACAAGAAACGGCGAAGAAAGGAGGGTCTCATGAAGAAATGCCAGCCATGAGGAGCATCGCATCAAGTGCACCAGAGTGTCCATAACCTTTGTAAAAGCCAAGCCCAAACCAACCTAGGCTACTAATCCAAGGAAGTGGTCACACGGTCGACCGAGAAGACCCCAAATTGCTTGCGCCTTCTATTTTGAGGAGGTCCACACTACACCAATAGAAATAATTTTGTCCTTGACCACCTTGACAAGCTGTTTAACCATCCCCGGTACATTGCTTCTCTCCTCAAGAGTATATTGTTTCTTTCCATCCAAATAAGATGACAGGGGCTCCAAGCGAAAACGGAGATCTGTTTACCGAGAGAAAGAGGAGCCTCAAAACTGTTGCATAGCCCATCCAATGAAGACTCCCCATGGCCGGTTCGTCCAAATTTTATCTCTTCACCTGGCCAATTTTGCAGGTTGATTTGCAAAAGGACATCGTGAGATGGTAACTTTGTAATCGTTCCAATAAGAACTCTTTGTGCAACAATCGACTCGCTCATCCATTTTTGTCAAAACAGATAATTGCAAAGTGGGTAATACCGGCGTAAGATGACAAGTGAAGGACTCTAATGGTGCAGCTGACCTTCAAGAAGGAATAATGAAAAATGAGCGGAGTTCTGCAAGTAAACATGACAAGTCATTGCAATGCCAATTTACCCCTAAAAAAAAAAGTGCTCTCTTTTTGTAGGGGTAAATTGGCATTGCAATGACTTGTCATGTTTACTTGCAACTCCGCCATTTTTCATTATTCCTTCTTGAAGGTCAGCTGCACCATTAGAGGGCACTTAATGTGGGAGATAATGTGGCCAAAATGGAGATGAGATTAGAGGGGCACAATGTTTCAAGAAATTCCCAAACAAAGCACGATGGAACGACAATGGAGATGGATTAAGGACCGGATGCCAAACTTCATTTAACTCGATATGAAGCATTTGACTAGAGGGCAAAGTCTTTCCCTCCCCCCATCAAGCAAGCATGATGGGGCAACATGGTGGTAAATAGAGCAAGTCACTCAAAGGGCAATAACTCTCACCCATGATGCACGAAAAAACAAAGGCACGCATTGACTGCGGAGGCGACACCTCCTACTAAGGAAACAAGTAATAGATGAGGCAAAGCATCCAAGGGACAATGCCATCAGATATCGAAACAGTGCCGAAAAGTCAAGAAGTAAATTCAAATGAAAGGAGTTGTCGAACACCCAAGAAGGCAAATTCAAATGAAGGGTAAACGTATCATTTCCAATTGTCTATTTTAATACAGTTTTTGACATGATTCTTTTTCCTTTGATAGGAAGCATTAAAGACCTGAAGGACAAATGCAAGTGAGGGGTAATGTTGTATCGTTCCCAATTTTTCAGTCCTTAAAGGGTCTTTAACTAACACATTCTTTCCTATTCCTTACAGGGTTAGCAAGTCACCATGCCCCAGGTAAGTGCCCTTCTTCCGAAATTCAAATGGAAATCAAATGAAGAGTTTTCATTACGAAGAAAGTTTTTTGATGCTTTCAGAGAGCACAAAAGTGAAAATGGTAAAATCAAACTTTTCACCGAAATTTCTTCACCAAAAAAAAAAAACGTTTCACAGAAATTTTGAATATCATCATTATCTCAAAATTGTTTGTTTGCTTGACGGATCATTCATTGTGAATCAAAATTCCCTGTGGAGATTGATCAATTCATGATGATCTCAACAAAATAAAAGGGAAATGTTAATAATGCCAAGTGAGAAATACTTAAAATGAGGAAAGGCAAGACATTCCCAAACACGTCCCGCAAACACTTTGAGAGTTGAGTGGAAGAGAAAATTAGTGTTGTTTAAGAGCAAGAGATTCATTCGCAAGTAGTACATGGATCGAAATGAAAGGGGGCATTTCCTTCTTCTATCCTATACACTACAGGAGATCATAGTTAGCCCATTTGAGCCATTAAATGTGAAGAGTTTGCAAAATACCCCTGTCAAGAACCACCCTACAACGGGGAAAATTTAGAGGTTTTGGTTGACATGCTTTGGAGGAAAAGATGAGAAAGACTTCTTTGCCCTTACTTGCATTGATCTTTTTGTGGTAACTTCATATGAGTCGTTATGGAAGCTTGAAACATCCCAAAATGAAGAAAAGCATTCATTTCTCTATTCAAACACTCATACCATTTGCTTAGCCAAGTTGAGCTTGAATATTCATTTCTAAAGCCCGAATAGTGATTATCTCTCTACACTGGGGCAAAGCAAGTGATTTATCAAGACAGCTGGTACTCATGAGACAGTGTGAAAGACATCTCGAAAGTTTTAAAAGCTCGAAAAAATGAAAAGAGCAAAAGTCAAATGAAAACTAGGGGGCATGAAAAAGCAGTGTGCCTGGTAAAATCAAGGCCAATGCCCTTTGTAAAAAAAAAAAAAAAAAAGAGCAAAAAAAGTTGCATCAAGAGAAAAATTCCCATGAAAAAAAAAGGGGAATGTCAAAAGCAAAATGCTTGCAAAGAAAAAATCATTGCAAAAGCAAAAGTCATTAGAGAAAATAGCAAAGCTCTTACATTAAAATGATTAGTCAATGGACTTTCGAGACAAGTTGAATTTCAGAAGTCGAGTGCCTTCAAAAGATTGGATGATATGGTAATGATGCCATGATGATCACTAACTCTTAAACCCTTTTTGTGAATTTCTGAGCCTTTCGAGCCTTTACCAAAACCAATGTTACAACCTTCTCCAAAGTCTCTTCTGATTGGGATGGTTTAAGTAGAAATTTGGATGTCCAAAGAAGCTATCGCTTGAAGAAGTGGGGGCAAAGTTGTCTTATCTCATCTTAAGGTTTCTTGACTTGTAAATTTGATGGAGATGCTGATTAATAATTATTTCATTCCTTAGCCAATAATGTTCATCCATTGTTGAAACTGTGACCAAACCTTCATTGCGACCCTTTAAAAGACCTCTTGGATTGGTCAATGTGTACTTATTGTGAATGATTCTTGAAGCCTTCGACATTGGTAGTGTGAGGTATATAGAGAGATCATGTTTACTTCCCACATCAATGGATGGGATCAAACCGCCTTTTTGAGAGTATGTGAGAAGTCCTTTTAGACTAAGGAATTCTTGTTTGGCATGCTTAATGGGCTCTCTTCACAGGTCAACATCATTTCGATAAAAAACTTTTTCTTAAGGGAATTTGATGATTAATGACGTCTTTCATGCATAAAGGCGATTTTGCAATATTGAAGGATGTTGAATGCTTTCCAGACAATTGAGTCTATTCTAAATTACCCATGCAATCAATGCTTTTTCATTGATGATACCATTTTGATATGGCCTATTGTGATGTTATCTTGCCTGGTACGCACTCGCTACTAGAGCACTTGTTATAACACGTACCTGTTATTACTAATCCTGTAAGACAAGTGACGTTTCCTCAAACACCAACCTTCATGCTGATCTCGAAAATGCTAAGATGCATCCAAGCATTCATGAATTCCCAAGACCCTGTTGGCCAGGACACACAATAGGCGATCTATCAAACCCTCGAACAAGGACTCCTAAGTGTCCGAGTCTTTTCAAGCCTCGCTGACGGAGGGCTTTTAAGCAATCCAATTTGACCTATAGATACGTACACCTTGCCGCTCTTTCCAAAAGGTTTGTGGTCCAACCTTAAACCACGCTTTCAAAGGTTTGTGGTCCAACCTTAAACCACGCTTTTCAAAAAGGTTTGTGGTCCAACCTTAAACCACGCTTTCAAAGGTTTGTGGTCCAACCTTAAACCACGCTTTTCAAAAAGGTTTGTGGTTCAACCTTAAACCACTCTTTCAAAAGGTTCGTGGTCCAACCTTAAACCACGCTTTTCAAAAAGGTTCGTGGTCCAACCTTAAACCACGCTTTTCAAAAAGGTTCGTGGTCCAACCTTAAACCACGCTTTTCAAAAAGGTTCGTGGTCCAACCTTAAACCACGCTTTTCAAAAAAGGTTTGTGGTCCAACATTAAACCACGCTTCAAAAGGTTTCGGGTCATCCTTAAACCCTGATTTCAAAAGGTTTCGGGTCATCCTTAAACCCTGATTTCAAAAGGTTACGGGCCTTCCTTAAACCCTGATTTTCAAAAGGTTCCGGGTCATCCTTAAACCCTCATTTTCAAAAGGTTGTGGGTCATCCTTAAACCCTGATTTCAAAAGGTTCCGGGTCATCCTTAAACCCTAATTTCAAAAGGTTCCGGGTCTTTCCTTAAAACCCTGATTTCAAAAGGTTTCGGGTCATCCTTAAACCCTGATTTCAAAAGGTTTCGGGTCATCCTTAAAACCTGTTTCAAAAGGTTTCGAGTCATCCTTAAACCCTGATTTCAAAAGGTTTCGGGTCATCCTTAAACCCTGATTTCAAAAGGTTCCGGGTCTTTCCTTAAAACCCTGATTTCAAAAAGTTACGGGTCTATCCTTAAACCCCGATTTCAAAAGATTCTGGATCTTTCCTGAAGCCTTGATTTCACAAGGACCAGAGTCTTTCTTTTTCCTTGCCCGGTGGGCTTTCGCAACCCGGAGCACCTTATCGACCTAGCGAGCTTTCGCAGCCCAGAGTCTTCCTCTTTCCTTGCCCGGACTTTCAAGTGACCTAACGAGCCAGCCTCTTCCTCTTTCCTTGCCCGGCGAGCTTTCGCAGCCCGGAGCACTTTTGATCCCATGAGCTTTCGCCCAACCTTAGCACTTCATCGACCGGGCGAAAGCCCGTAGTTTATTTCTAAAAAAAAAAAAATCTCTCCATGCCCTTGTGCCCTCTCCATGGACAAAATTTAAGTGTCTTTATCTTTGAATAGAACTTCTTCGAGGGGCAGCTTTTGACACCTAAATTTTGCCCAAATCATTTAGGGTTTTACTGCATAAAAATTAGGGTTTAATTTTTAACCCCTAAACCAAAAATATTTTCATTAAAATTGCATGGCATATAGTTATTAGGTGCATTTGCATTAATAGGGCCTATTAGAACATATTTTCCATGTTCTTTTCAAAAATTTATGACGTCACCAACCAGCCTTGTCCTCGCGGTTTGAGCCCTCGCCAACCACCATGGCCAAGCACGGCGGTGACTGGGAGGAAGGACGCCACCACCCCTCGCCTTATTCCTGTGGGCCGATTTCGGAGGAGGCCCGTCGCGGGCCGCCGGGTGCGAGCCCTTTGGGCGCCGGCGGACCGAGGGAGACGAGGAGGAGCAAAACTGGCTCATGAGTCAAAATTCCCGGTAGGGTTTTGTTAGGTGTTTATGAGGTTTATTAGGTTTTATGAGATTTTGTATTTTTTTTTTTTTATCGTAGGGGCCTTTTATTTTAAAAGAAATTTTCGGGTTGGGCCCTTCTTTTTTTTTTTTTAAAAACAATTTACCGTGCTCAACATATGAGCCCGGGTTCGCCGTGGACGCTGGCCGAATGCCCGATTAATCGGAATGCCCGGGTTTGTCCCCGATCCAGTCGATGTGGAGATCCCACCCATTTTTTTTTTTAATGTTATGTTGTATTATTTTAATATTAAAAAAATCAATTAATTTTTTTTTAAAAAGAGAAAAACCCGAATTTCATTTTTTACTTTATTTTATCCTATTTTATTTTTATTTTATTATTTTTTTTTTCTTTTTTCGAAAAAAAATTCAAAAAAATTTTTAAAAAATTTCAAAAATTTTCGGAAATTTCAAAAAAAAAAAAAAATGAAAAGAAAGGAAATTCCAAAAAAATTAAAAAAATTAAAAATTAAAAAATAATTAATTAATTAATTTGTTTTTAAAAAAAATCAGAGGTTTTATTTGGATGTTGAAATTAGTTTTCTTGCCCTTTTCGCGGGCTTAGTGCTATGTTTAATCTCACGTCGCTCGGTTCACACACTTTTGCATATTTAATTTAACCCCGCGCGTAGTTGGTTATGCATGTCTAGGTTTAGATATTAATTGTCGTTCCCCTTAGCTAGTTAGGAATGGAATTTCGGGACCCCCGATTAGCGAGAATACGTTAGGTGATGAATTGAACAAGATTAGGTACCGAAAGGGCACTAGTTAATCGATTAGTGTAATCAAGTCCCCGAACCCATTGAATCTCTGGTTCGTAGAAGTGAAGTATTTCTCCCGCGCTTCGCTTAGGTGTCTAATCGACCCATCAGAAATCGATTAGTGGCGACTCCTAGATGAAATCGATTTGCATGTCAATGATTTAAATTTAAGTCGCGAATTGGTATGGGCTTGGGAGAACTCGAGCTAGGTTCAGCCTAGTAATCCATTAGCCAAGCCCCGTAGGCCTTTGGGGCCATTTCAGGGAGGTCGCGACACAGTTCTTCTACTAGAATTTACTTGGCAAGTAACAAAAAGTACAAATGTGCTTTCTCTTTAAAAAAAATTTATTTGTGAAATGCAATCTTCTTGAAAATTATAGCACTTAGCTTTTTCTTAGATCAATTATATTGCTCATTCAATAAGCAAAAGAAGAATTATATTGCCAAAGTTAAGTATGCTGCCGGAAGTTTCTTGTTAAACCGTGGAAGTGTGGAAGAGTTAAATCCTATACAAGGCTCCGAACTCATGGTTCATAGACCAGAAAGACTTTTTTAATTATGTTCCTTCAGTTGCACGGCGAGTGCGTTGGATCAGCTCAATCCCAATATGTTCAAACTGCAGAAGCTGATTATAATCTACAACAAAATGCAGTTGTCATCAATACAATTTGACAATTACGCGAATCAACATGGCATACAAATTTGACTCAGATAAATATATACAGAATTGACTTTGTGCCATACTAAAAGAACGCTTGTCATACTATATGAACAGACTATTGTAAAAAAATTTAAATTCACGAATGATTAATCAAGATCCTTTCTTGGTCAATCATCTTGCATCAATATTCGAAACAGTTACGCCGTTGATAGAACAGCTGTTATCCGTGACTTCTTGGTGATATTTGGTGAAACTTCCCACTGAAAAAGCCGGTCGTTGAGGATTTGCAGGAGTTCTGCTCTCATTTTTCATCATAGCAACCACGAATGACATTGTAGGCCAGCCGTATGCATCCCCTTGAACACACAACAGTCCAATTTGCATGCATCGCCTAAATTCTTCCGCACTGCACGAGTCGATGATCAATGGATCCACCAGCTCCAATTCTCTTTCATCCTGCCACATATTCCACTCCTGCAAATTCATTATCTAATCAGAAACCTCGCTTTCCTAGTGTTGACACCTAAATTTTAATTAACCATTTAGTGATTAATTACATAGAAAATTAGAGATTAAAATTTAATCCATAAACAAAAATATTCAAATTGCATAGCATATAGTTTAGGTTCATATAAGTTAATTGTATTCCACATCGAACCAACAGTGACAAGTAAGCTGAAAATTCATCATATAAATTGAGCTTGGGCACCGAACGAAATTCCGCTCATTCAAAGGAAGGGGCAATGGGTCTTGGTTGTCTTATTTTGAGCTTAAATTAGCCCATTGAGCTTAATTAAAGAAAAGCTCAAATTAATTGAACCCATTCAGAATTAAAATAAAATTAGATGATAAAGCCTAAGCTGAAGCCCACTAGGATTAGAAAGCCCAGTCAATTAACCTAAGTATGTGATATAAATATGTTGTTATGCATCATAATCAATGGAGACTATCATAATTTTTTAAGAACACAATTTCGGAGAGCAGGAGATATACACATAAACGAGAGAGAAGACAAAAAAAAAAGAGAGAGACTCGACTGGATCCCCACAGTCTCATCCCCGAGCTCCCTCTCAACCGTGCTTTCCACGTTGCACCGCCATTGCTCGTCACTTGCTTCTAACAACTTTCACTACTGTCGCTGTCTGGAAGCTCCTGTCCGTGAAGTTACAAGAACGCAGAGAGAGAACAGCGTCCATCGAGGAGGGCGTTAAGAAGGGGCAGCCACAATTCAGAGAGGGTGTCGTCTGTAGAAGATACAAGCGAGAGATTGAGGAACGTGAGCAGTGAAGGGGGCCCACTCTCCATCAATTCTCATCTTCATACCTCAGTGTGATTCACGTAGAAGACCATCTCAAGCATTGACTTCACACATGGACGCATGTTCAACACATTGGAGTAGACTTGTGATGTCCATTCCAGCAAACCATGAGCCCAACCGTGAAGAAGTTGCAGCCCCGGTTCACACCCTCACCGTCACAACTCTAGCTGTTATGCCCCCAGTCAAGCATCAATCGTTGATATCGCCACTCGCAATCCATCGTGAGCCATCATCTGCCCTCCCTAATCAATCCCTGTGTTCCTTGTTGCTCGTGTGGCCGCAACGTCCCTACGCCAGCGCAGCTCGTGTCTTTGTTTAGCAGATTGATCGGAGTACCACCGTGTTGTTGCTGCCACGCCCACCGTCGGTCACCATCCCGATCCGCAAGCCTGAGTCTGATCCAAGTTCGAATCAGAAATATCCATCAAATTAGGTATGATTGATATCCAATATTTTTTCATAATATTTTAAATTCCTAGTTTAGGTGTTTTAAATATACTGTGAATATTTGGTGGATTGCTAAATCGTAGGGATATTGTTTGCTCTATCTGCAATATTCTAAAACTCTCAAAATTAGGAATTATTCATAATTTGGCAACCTATCTGAACGACTATCCGACCTTATGTGACATTTTGAAATCCGACCCACTTAGGATTTATGAAATGAATGGTTTATGGACGTGTTTGTAGTTAGATCTTGCCCGGAATTAATCACTCTAGGAATACTAATGGTTAGGAAAAGGCTAATTGAGGATTTAAATTTGCGCGACTAAAGAAACTCGATCGTGAACTGACTTTCGATCATAGAATTATTGAGGTGACATTTTGAGCCAATGTAGGCTGAACCAAGGATAGTTAGGGGTCAATTCGCCACTGTCATATTAGTGGATTGCGGGTGATTTCTGTCACATCCTCAATTTTAGTCCCTGGGAAATGACTATGGTGGTTTTCCAATCGGAACTAATATTTTTACTCTTGTTTTGGAAAACCGTATTTTGGATCCTTGGTACTTCTTCGTTTTGTTATTTTTGGGGAGACTTTTGTGATTGGAATTTCCAAAAACTTTCTTCTTGAAAGTTGTTTTAAACATCATGAAGTTTTACATACTTTAAATTCAGAATTTTTGGAATTGATATGAGCGGTACAATGACCTGATTTTTGGACTGTGTGAAATTGCTCAGAATGAGTATTTTAGTGATGTTCACACTGTCTTGATTTTCTACAAGCTTTTCTAGGCTGATTTTGGAAAAGTTTCCTCAATGAAGTTGTTGAGAACTTCCTTTTCTATAATGTGTATAAATTTGGGAATTTTCTGAGATGATTTGGATTCTAGATAGAGCTTATTTTGAGAAGTAAATATTCTGTTCCATCGAACTGTTTTTAGTCTGTATTTGAGTGACTGAAAATGGTGTTTACAGAGAGAATTAGATTTTGTGTTCTTCATGAAAAATGTTTATTAAGGGATTTTTTATGACATATCCGAATTTGAGAATTTTCGGAGTTCATTTACTATATTTTCAAGTCCGATTTTGTGAACAGTGCAAAACTGTCCGGTTTTGTCAGATTTCAAAGATTTAGCATTTTCTACGTGAGAATGTAGGAATTATGACTCAATATCTTCTAGTGACTTAAAGTATACATTCTGAGCTTTCAAATGAGATATTTTATGCTTTGATTGGAGGTCATCCCAGGGGAAAACGAAATTAACCAATTCAAGGATTAAATCTTTTTGTAGAAGTCACATTTATTGGTCCAAGCTTATCACCTTCATCATGGCTTTTGACTTATGTTCTTAATGGCCATGTGAGGTAAGCAATGACCTCATGCCCCAAATGACCTAAGCCATGACTTGAGCCTCATCATGATGACATGCTTTAATGGCCTTGAGTAATGACCAAGTTAGGAGTATGATAGATAGGGAGAGAGAGAGGCCATTCGACCAAGAAAAACAAAGAGAGGGAGTAGCCGTGAGGGGAAAGAGAGAGAGAGAGAGAGAGAGAGAGAGAGAGAGAGAGAGAGAGAGAGGAGAACCAATGAGGAAGAGATAATGTTAGCCTCTTCATCATTTTAGTCCATTAATAGCTTTTAATGGCATTAAATACAAGCTATCATGACTTTTGACTATTGTGCACATCAATACTTGGCTTCTTCGCCAAGCCTATATGTCTAGAAGAAGCAAGAAGCCTCACGTGAAGTTCCCCCCCCCTCTCCTCCTCTCTCACGCCATCCTCCAATCTCACACCAACATCTTCTTCTTCTTCCCTTGTTCTTGTTTTCTCACTTTGGCCGAGAAACTCACGCCCGAACCAACCCCGAACCGGCCCGTGTTCCTTCTTGTTCCCATCCAAGAGCCACGGTTTGGCCTTGGTAGGCCTCATCTTGGTCGGCCAAGCAAGAAGGAAGCAAGGAAAAAGCCCAAAATTTTCAGAGCTCACCCGTCTCAACCCCCGTTCTCTAGTTTTGTTTGTTGTTGAGTAAGTGAATTCCCTAATATCAGGAAAGGAAATTACGATACGTTGTAACATGGGTTGGTTGGCCCGTTTATTGGTTTCATGGTTGTTCATTCTTTCGCATCTAATGATCTTCACGTGTGATACTCACATTTGATGTTTATTTTGTTGGTTTCGTAGCATGACTTTGCTATTTGAAATGCCATTGATGTCGGTACGGTAAAAATTGACTTATGTGAAACGATGATTGTCTCGTTCTCGCTTGATATTAGTGTTTTCACTTGCTGAGTCTCCTCAACTCATCCCCCGTTGTTTCTCTTTTTTTCAGGTCCGTAGGATGTCATCTCTCCCGACCCGCGTTGATAATCCCGTGGAGCAGAGAGTCGAAGCACTCACCATGATAAACGTCAGAGAAGATCGCGTCTACCGCTAAATCATGATGCTCGTGATGTCAATAAGGGCCTAACGAACTTGGTGCCTCAGGGTGGGCCGGCTCTGGAATAAAGCCACGGGTGGGATGTGAGATGGCCAGGCGGACGGGACCGAGGTGGAGATGAAGAAGCGAGGAGCGAGAAGCCATAGTGGGGATAGGAAAGCCCAAGCCAAATCGGCCTGTAATTAAAAAAAGCCTTTGGAATAGGCTTGTAGAATATGTGTGATGTTTGCTATGACCCAGAAGAAGAGCTTGTTTAAATATGTTTGCATGTTTAGTAAACATAAAGTTGCTCATAATGCTTGTCTTATTTTCGTTGGTTGTTCTTTTTGTTGTGATCGTCCCGGGTATGCTTCCGCGTGTGTGTAAATAAAGATATTAATGAACGAGACGTCACGTTAATGACCCCGGGGTAGGGGGCGTCACAATTCCGCCTAACCATGAAATGAATTGACGAATGACCCAAACCTATGTCAAACGATTGTGCCCATTGGAACTAGCGATTAATCCTCGCGATTAAGTGACAATCGAGATCTTCACGACCTGAGTGAACTTGAACGTGGCTTGATTTAGGGCAAAAGAACACTACAAGTGCCATAACTTGTATACGGTGCTCACTTTAGTGCCATAACTTTTTTTTGGATCACTTTAGTGCTGAAATTTTTAAAAATCGATCACTTAAGTGCTAAAATTTTTAAAAAACGATCACTTAAGTGCCAACTCCGGTGCCGTACACAATTTTTAGCCGGAAACCTGACGTGGCATTTTTTTTATTAATTTCTGAAGCTGACGTGGCTCGCTGGAGTCTCGTCGGAGATTGGCACTTAAGTGATCGTTTTTCAAAAATTTTAGCAATTAAATGATCGTTTTTCAAAAATTTTACCACTTAAGTTATCGTTTTTCAAAAATTTTAGCACTGAAGTGATAAAAAAAAGTTATAACACTTAAGTGATCGTTTTTCCTCTGATTTGGCACCAAAGTGATCCGAAAAAAAGTTATGGCACCAAAGTGAACGCCGTACACAAATTATGGCACTTATAGTGTCCTTTTACCCATGATTTAGTATCGGCCACGAGTCAATAATGCGAATTTCTCCAAAAGCCACCCGTTAGTATGAGATATGCGGAAATTACGTTATTTAGAACTTAGTCATTAATTAGAGACCAAGTTGGGCATTGAGAATTTAGAAAGTTACGATAAATCATTTGGACGATGTTGTCATTTGCTCCGGTAACCTTGGATTTGCCCAAATCCTTTAGAAAAATTTAATTTCAGCAAGAAATGGAAAATAACCGTTTTACCCCTGGAAGTTTGTTAAAGCCAAGTGTATTTGGGGAATGGCATTTTGGTCATTTCACCTTAGCCTTAGAAATAGAAATATTTGGATAATTTTGCCCTTGGACTTTTTGTAAAATCCCCAAATTACCCTTGGATATTTTGAAAAAGATTCGATCTTGGCCGTTGATATCAAGATAAGAACGAATCGTGGCCGTTGATTGAAAAGTAGAGAGAGGGGCAAGATGGTCATTTTACCAAAAGGGGGAAAATTACTGGAATATATAAACCTCTCTCTCTCTCTTTCTCTCGGTGATCTCTCTCTCCCTCCCTTGGCCGTGACTAGCCAGCCAAGCAAGCCGCCGCCGCCATCGCCGATTGTCGCCGTCTCGCCGGAATGCTGTAGCCACCATTTAGCCGTCGCATGACCGCCGGCTTACCACCCTCTCTCTCTTACTTGGGTGTGCTTAGGATTCCAAGAAAGTTACAATCTAAGCCCTATTTAGGATATCGGATATTAACGGACTTGTTTAGACGCGATTTAGGGTAGTTTATGGGTTGATTAGGGTGCTGATTGTGGCTGTTGGTGGGTGATCATGGCTGTTAGTGGCTGTTGCATGTTGGATTAGACATTTGGGAATGAGTTTTGTGGTTTGGAGATCTATGGGTATGAGCTAGAACTTGAATATTGGTTGTTTAGTTCAAAACTCGGATTCGTGACTACTGTACCCATCCGATTTGTTATTTTTGTGGAGAATTTTATGGGCTGAATTTGAGGAAGTTTTCTTCATGAGAGTTGCTCCCACCATCTTGAAGTATAACATATTTTAAATTTGAAATTTTTGGAGTCCATTTGGGTCGCACGAAAATCCATTTTCAGACCTTATTAAAACTGCTCGGGACACTGTTCATCCCAACCTTCTTGACTTACCGAATTTTTATAAAATTCTTCAGATCTATTTTCAATAAACTTCCTTCACAAAAGTTGTTGGTGACTCTCTTTTCTATGACATATAAAAATTTCAAAGCTTTGCAAGGTGATTTGTGTGTTAAAAGAAATATATTTTGAGGAGAAAACAGTCTGTTAAAGCGAACTGATTTTTGATCTGATTTCGAGGGATAAAAAGACATGGTTACAGATTGAACTGGATTTCATACTCTTCATAAGAAATGTTTATAAAGATGTTTTTTATGATATATCCAAAATTTAGAATTTTTTGAGTTCGTTTACTATTTATTTTGATGGGATTTCGGTCACTGTGTAAATTACTTAGATTTACCCTGATTCCATGGATGTTCATTTTTATGAGCGGAATGGTAGGGGTGTTGAGGTCGAATAGTTGTTGCCCTCGTGACAGGAATTGATGCTTGAATGTGTGTTTGTATGTTCTAGGGGCTGAATTGAAATGGTTGAATTTGGTGCATTTGGGTGCATTTAATTAATGTTCAAGTATGTGAACGTGTGAGATTTGAGGTGTGCGATGTGCGTGTGATCACTAAAAAACCCTGAGGCATGTTTACGCAGTATATAGATAAAATACGGCGTGTTGGCATGTACGAGTGATCACTAAATCCCTAAGGCATGTTTACGCGGGTTGCGATAGGAACGTGTGATGTGGCAAGTGGAAAGTGAGATCGGGCCTGAGACGTGTTTACATGGGTCGCGATAGGAATGTGGGGCCTGAGACGTGTTTACGCAGGTCGAGGAAAGAGATGGAATATGAAAATGGTGTGTTAGTGCATGAATGAGTGTGAAATGTGGGGTTCAGAATTGTTGTGTGTACGACCTGTGCTTTTGGGCATGAGAATGGCTTGGAATGTGTACGTGGTTTGAAATTTGTGTATTTGAGACTAGTGTGCAGGTTGAGCCTAGGTAAGTATATTTGTGTGTGTGATATGTATATATTGAATGATTGTGTGTTTGGATGTGTTTGGAGATACGTGGTAGCTTAAGTGGGGTTTAGGCTATCAACTTGTTGAGAGTTGTCTCAAGATTGTTTAACCAAATTATTTCATAACCCCGCCCTAAGCCATGAATCTACCGCCGCCGTCGCAGCGTTTTGGTATCCCTATGCACACCAACCATGCAATAGTAGAATAACCTATAGATAATTCAATCGAGATTGAGACAGATTCTGAGTCATCAGAGGAGCATGTGGATCAGGGGGAGTCAGAATCAAGTTCAAAGGAGATCGACTCGGAGTGGACACCATCTAGAGTTCGTAGGGGTTAGCTGAGGGTAGGGTGATCATTTTTTGAAGTACCCTTTTTGGAGTTGTTGACGTAATCCGAATAAGCCAGTTTTTATGTGTATTATAGGTTGATGAAATTTTGGTGAGTGCTCGAAATGATTAATGGGTGTGCAATGGATGAGAATGGATATTGTGTGTGTGTGTGTGTGTGTGTGTGTGTGTGTGTGTGTGTGTGTGTGTGTATTGAGGTGTAATGTTATGTTTGGTGGTTTAGCGAATTATCTCTCTCTATTACCCTATGATTTTATTGTCAGGGTTTATGTTCTTGTTTCTGCCGTGTACAAACTCTGATATAATCGTTTGAGGTCAGCGATGTTTTCTGGGCCGTCGCATTAATTTGACCAAAGAGGGATGTCGTGAGCTCGATAGGGTTCGCGGCATGATACCTTATCCATAAGATACGATACGTGATGATACGGAAAATCGTTATCTTATCCATAATCACTTGGATACGATAATAGATTTTATTCGCCTTCCAAATTCGAATAATCAGTTTTCCGTCAATATCTATAACCCTATAGATCGATATCTATAACCCTACAGATATGACTGTTAATTTGATTTCTTTTCCTAGTTCAAATTTGATAAGAAGAATCTTGCTAATTGCATAGATTGTTTGTATGCAGTTATTATCATTGTTTGATTTATTTTTAAATAAAGAAAATCCAAAAATATGTTAGTTAGGATTTAAATTAAAAGTTTTGCATATTTAGGGAATCCTAAATGTATCTAGAAGATAGGATAATAATTTAATTTAAATTAGGACTTGGCATAATTTATTTCCTAGTTTAAATTAGGTGTTATTTTGATCCTAATAGATTATTTAGGTTATTTTAAGATTCCGAATTTCCATGAAAATCTCAAAAGAATGAGTTACTTTATGATAGATTGGGATAGATTGCATTCTTAATTTGAGTAACCTTTAATTTCGAATTTCATCGGAAAAATACCAAAAATAAATCATTTGTCTATCACTAGAATTAGATCACGTTGACGCATGACATATAGTTCACATGCCAGGTTGCATTAATCGCATGTCATTTTTTGTACTTCATTATATATAGATTAGTTTACATTTTAATAAAGCACAAACTCTAAAGAACATCTTGAGTGCCTTGTTTTGTTAATTAAAAATCATATTAGGATTATCTGTGTGATTTTCTACTAACAATGTAGATGCTTGCGTTGCTCTAAAGTACATCATTCCCCTAATCTTGCAATTTATTTATTGCTTTCTTGGGTGTTAAATTGGTGATTTGCGCACCCGCATGAATACCTCACATGTTAATAATTAGATAATAAAATAGATCCAGACTGCCTGTATAAACATTTTTTTAAAAGAAAAGGTACCAAAAGGGCATTAGACTAGATATAGTGTAATCAAGTCCCCGAGCTTAGAATCTCTTATTCGTAGGAATAAAACATATCACCTTATGCTTTGTTTAGGTTTCCAATCGACCTATTATAAATAGATTAGTGGAAACTCCAAGCATGAAAAACTTTTGCATGTTAAAAAAAAAACTTAAACCCTGAGTTGCAAATTGGTAGGGCTTGGGAGAGCCCGAGTTAAGTTTAGACTTAATAATCCATTAGCCTAAGAAATTTTGGTCGCGACAGCTTGGCTACTCCACTAGGGACTTGAGTTAAAACTCTTAGTGGACTTAGGCTAATTTTTATTTTCAAAAAATATTTTTGTTTGGCAGCGAGGATCCTAGGTATGTCCCTAACATTTTAGGTGTTAAATGTTTTTGCAGAATGGGAGATATAAGGGGAGGAGTGACTTTTAACCCTTGTTTGCAAGGACGTGTTTGGATATATGGTTTATTTTATGCACGAAATGCTGTATGATATAGCCTACTATGCATGCCTTGTATTTGCACTACAACGCACACACTACCTGCTGCCAGACCTGGGTAGCACAGGTTTAGGATGGTACTGAGACAGCAGACACCCCGACCACACCCACGTGGTACGAGTCGCCCTCCTTAGTCTTGAAAGTTGTTTCACGGTGTCATTGAGTTCCCACCACGGTTGCACTCTTTGCAACCCAGGTCGGCTCCTTGACTAAGCCGAAGTTAGGGGAACCCAAGCCTAACCACTACTATGACTAGTTTAGCCCGGTAATCCTTGCATCTCCACTTTGCAAGCCAGAATTTAGATAGAAATCGAACCTCATATTTTATGCGCATGTCTATGTGATTGCAATGGTCCTATCGAAGTAAGTTTTCTGAACCTTTATCTCGCAATTTATTTATGTTTCGTATTTTCTTTGGTCGGTCCATGACATTAGGCTGGTCGTGAGTCTTGGTCTATATACTATGGGAGGGGCGAACATCCGGATTCTTGATAATCCTAAGGACAAGCTCTATGCCTAGTGGAACCTACTCAGTCCAACCAACTGTAAGCTAGTTGAGGGCCATATCGGGAGGCTACTCCTCTTATTAGAAGTCAAAGTCTGTTCCGGCCTCGTTCGAACATTAACACACTTTTGGTGTCCCGAGACATCTACCTTTATATTTGGTAAGCATGAGCTCACCTTGACTTTGAAAGAATATAGCGTCATCATTTGAAAACCTTTAGGATCGGAATTAGTTACACCACCTCTAGGAATCGATTCCACCTTAATGTTGTTTGAATTTTTAGGTGTCGGAAAAGATGAATTGGGAAAAGTCTTGAAAGCAAATCGTGGGACATGTCCTTTTTCATTCTTGAGTCAATGTTTTAATAAAGCCACATCTTTTCAAAAAGGCAGAATCTTTTTGCTAGCATTTTTTGGGTTTGTGATTTTTCCTCACTGTAAGAATGCGTGTAGCTCGTCATTTGCATGGTTGGTCCAACAAGTCTGTCTTGAAAAGAATTTTGTCAACATCATTTTAGTCGAGACTATTATTTCCCTCACCAAAATTTAAGCAACATGTTGGCAAATCGTTTCATGCCACCCTTTAACTTTTGCAAATTTGGTTTTTGTCTCACATAAAAGGGTGTGGCGATTTAATCACAATATCCAAGCTTAGTGATTCTAGCCATCCCGTCTTGAGGTATAAAGAAAAACAAAGGAACGCACCTGATTATCATCACTCCGAGTGGATCATTTTCATGAAAAAAGCTAGGCCCCAAGGTTTCCAATGGCATGCTAACTAGTTCAAGGTTGATGAACCTCGGCTTACATGTGATGGTATTTGGCCGATTCCACTATTGAGCTTCACAGGTGCAATCGAATACTACCCCGCTAGAGTGTCTCATCAGTACCAGATTCTCCAAGGGCTCCCTTCGACGTTACAACCGAAACTCCCCCAGGTCGACTTCACTAATGATAACGGAGACCACGAAGGGACCATAGCCCAGCTCAAGAAGATGTGGAAGAAATGTCGTCTTTTAAAGATAACTCGGCCCAAAAAAGAGCTCAAGGGGGAGCAAAAGTCCTATTTCGCGACAACCGAGTATATTCAACGACACAAAATCCTACAGGAGTTACTCCCGAAGATACCCAAGATGCCTTTCAAGCCCGCCACTTGCTCAAAGAACAACCGTCTCAAAAGGAAGGCGAAAGAAGCTCAAGAAAAAGCCTCCAAGATAGCTCGAGCTTATGAGCAGTTGAAGAAGGAAGTCGCCTCCCATATATCTATGAATCAAGTCAAATAGAAAAGCTTGAATCTATGTTCTCATTTCAATTTTAGTCTTTAGTCTTGTTTAGGAATTGAGTTATTTGTTTTTTAGCATTTCTGTTTAGGTGATTTCAAGTTATAGCCGTTGTAAAAAACTTCATCATTTCAATAAAGAGGTCATTTTTAATCAATGTGGTAAGACCAATATCATGGATCGGCGTGTGATTCTTCTTGATACTTATGTATGCTTGTTTTATTCGTGAAACTAGGTAATTACAAATCGATCACGATCGCCTATTCGTATGCGATCGAGAACTAGAATGGCCGATCAAACTGACTTACAAGATCATGTTGTTGGCATTGAGGACTGAATGAGGCAATTCCTTGCCGCAATACAATAGATATCTGCTGAGATCAAAGCCCTTCGACTGACTCCCATTCCTGCATTCCCTGAGGCATCAGCCCCAAAACATAAAGGTGGAAAGGATGCCGACAGGGAGGATGATGACGATCTTCCCAATCTAGTAGATGACCCCATCCAGATTATCGTCAACAAAGATAAACCTGATGAACGGGTCAACAAGCTTGAAGAGAGAGTGAAGCAGCTGGAAGGCTCCCATGATTCACCCTTAATCGACCTGTTTCTTTACTCACATATCAAAATCCCAAAGAAGTTCAAGATGTTAGATTTTGACAAGTACAATGGCAACTCCTGCCCAAAAACCCACCTACAGCTATACCACGTATAGATGACCACATACGTTAATAATAAACTCCTAATAATCCATGCATTTCAAGCAAATTTGACGGGTCCTGCCTTAAACTGGTATCTCATGAAGAAGATAAATAGCCTCAAAACCTGGAAGGAAGCTAGTGACGCATTTCTAAAGCAGTACAAGTTCATAACGGACATCATTCCCACCCACGAAGAACTTGAGCATGCTTAGATGAAAAAGACTGAGTCGTTTAAGGATTATGCTATCAAATGGAGAAATATAACCACTTAGGTTATCCCAGAACCTATAGACAGTTAATTAAAGAGGATGTTCATTAAAACTCTCCCGTTTGAGTACCGTAATCGGATGGTAGTCATTCAGGCTGGAAACTTCATTTAACTCATCGCCATAGACAAACAGATTGAGATAAGGCTAAAAGATAGGTGATTTGTGGAGCCGTCTTCTTCGAACAAAATATTTAGTACAAGAAAGAAGAAAGAGCCGGCAGCGAAAGTCAATGTAACATATACCCAGCCAAGTCGAAATAATGTTAATGTCGCCCTAGCATTCAAAGCAGCAGAAACTCAACAACATAGCATGGGTCGTCAACCCTCTCATAAGAGGAACAACAAGAGGCAATTCACCCCTCTCTCCATATCGTTGTCTCAAGTGCCGGTAGTCCTCCGGAAGAAAGGTTTACTTACCACTAAGCCAAAGCGACCCAACCCCGAGTAGTTCTATAACTACGATCCATCCAAGAAATGTGATTATCATATGAGTGAAGTGGGGCATTCAACTGACGACTATATCACTCTTAAGCATCGGGTCCAGAACTTGCTTGACACAAAGGCATTTTCCTGCCAACCCGCTAAGCCGAATGTTTAGAGCAACCCACTCTCTGATCATGCGAGCAATGTGAATGCCATATTTAGTTTCAATTCTAATTGAATCAAGAATATAAATGCGCATGCTACTGATGTTTATAATGAGTTAGTGAAAGTCGGTTATTACCCGAGTAATGAGGTCTTTTCTTTGGCTATCATGAGAGAAAGAATCTCAAGGATGGTAGAAGCTAGGTTGATCGTTTATGCTGACCGTACTGGCATCATTTCCACTATTTTCAAAGTGGTTATTAACTAAGAGGAGGAGTTTGCTACATTGAACAATGGAAGGACAAGCTCGACCCTTTGCTTGAAGACATGCCTCCGCTCGAAGACACATCCGATGATGAAGAAATAGTAGTAAGCACTTCTACAGCCGATGAATGAATAGTGATCGAGATACCTCAACCGTATGAGTACAATGATAATAAGGCAATCCCTTGGTCCTACAGTCTCGATGTCGACTTGGTTATCAAATCCGGGCGTACCTATGGCTAAGCTAATGCTCAACCTAAAAAACCTGTTACCAATAAAGAAGCCAAGGAGTTTTTGGTTGTGATTAAAGCTAGCGAATACAATGTAGTTGAACAATTGTGCAAGATGCCCGTGCAAGTCTCTTTGCTTGAACTACTCCAAACATTTGTCAAACATCAAAAGCCCCTAATGAAGGTGTTAAGTGAAGTCCACATGCCTGAGACAATCAATCGTGACAAATTAGAGGAATTTGTGGGTTCTATACTCATTAAGGACCACATAGCCTTTTCAGATGAAGAGTTCCCTTTGGAAGGGAGGGAGCATACCAAGACATTTTACAGTTCTGTCAAATACAATGCCTCGCATGTAGCCCTGGTACTCATTGACAACGAATCAGCCTTGAACATCTATCCTTTGATGACTTTACAGTACCTCAAGATAGATCCTTCTAGGATAAATTCTGCGAAGACCTCCATGCGAGCCTTTGACGAAATGAAAAAAGAAGTGATAGGAGAAATCCACCTTGACATATAGATAGGACCAACAATGTTCAACATCCTACTTCAAGTTATGGACATTCCTACTGCATTCAATTTTCTGTTGGGTCGTCCATGGATTCATATTGCTAGAGCTATACCATCAAGTCTACATCAGAATGTGAAGTTCATTGTAGAGAGAAAGTTAGTCACAGTCTACGGTGAAGAAGAGCACCTAATTTACCACGCAATAGCTATCTCCTATGTTGAGCCGGATTGCAAAATAGAATCGAGCTATCAGTCGCTCGAGCTCATATCGACCATACATGGGTCTAGAGGATCATCGCCGCCCATTCCTGAGGTGTAAAATACTGCTGTCATGGTTGGAAAAATAATAGTGTCCCATGGCTTCACTCCGGGTGAAGGCCTTGGCAAGAATGGTCAAGGTATCCGCCAACTAATAAAGGTCTCTCGGAGACCCCACACTACTGGGTTGGGGTATCAGGGGCCAAGTGAGCCAAATAATAGGGGACATGGACGTGGACAACATGGCAGAGGACATGGATGTGGACGCGATCAAGGAGACGGGTAGAATAGGTAAGGATCAGAGGAAGAGTTGAATGGTGAAGAACGTGGACATGAAAGAACAAAAAATAATAGAGAGCTTTGGCAAGGTAGGTTGCCTCCACACATCCACGCCACATTCCTAAGCTCTGCTAGGATGATGCATAAAGAGAAGGAGGTGATCGATACATTAGGGCAACCGAGTGGCAAGTTCGACTACTATGTAAAATATTCGGCACCCCCGAACTTCTATATTGACCTGTGTGATATTTTCCCCGATGGATGGAGAGGTATGGATAATCCAACACCTCTAGTGACAGAAGATCCTAATGATACGATGGAGGGAATCACTACCATATTCAATGACATGCTTATTAGAGCTATCGAGGAAGAACCGTTGAAGGGAATGGGCACTGGCCCGCAAGAGGGCGATTTTGTGACATGCGAGGGTATGGAAATGATCCAGTCTGATGAATTATGTGCCGCCGAACCTGATCTCGATGACACCAACGAACTCGACGACTTCTCAAACCTTCAGTGCGATCTAGAATGTCATAAAAGGCTCAAGGTTATCATGTCAGACCAAACTATCACCGTCAACTTGAGTGATTTCAAAAAACCAAAAGAGGTGAAGATGGGGGCAACCCTTTCTGAAGGTGAAGCGAAACGCCTGGTCCAACTGCTTAAGGATTACCAGGATATCTTTGTTTGGTCGTATATCGATATGCCGGGTTTAGACGTTTCTATTGTGGAGCACAGTCTACCTACTAATCCGGACATGTCGCCTAAGAAATAAAAGCTACGAAGAACCAAACCTGAACTTTCGAAGAAGATAGAGGACAAGGTCATGAAACTCTTGAAAGTAGGGTTTATTAAAGTCACCTGATACCCTAGTTGGGTGACCAACATCGTGCTAGTCATGAAGAAAGATGGCCGAGTTCGGGTTTGCATTGATTATCGCGATCTGAAAAAGGCCAACCCTATAGACGACTTCCCATTATCACACATAGATGTTATGGTGGATAGTATTACTGGATTTGAGCTATTTTCCTTCATGGATGGTTTCTCGGGTTATAACTAGATAAAAATGAAAACGATGATACGGAACAAACAGCGTTCATCACTCCTTGAGGGACATTCCACTATAAGGTCATGCCCTTCGGCCTTAAAAATACCGAGGCAACATATTAACAGGCAATGGTGATACTTTTTCATGATATGATGCATAAGGAGATTGAGTTCTATGTTGATAACATGATCGCCAAGTCTTGACCTGGGAAGAGTCACGTCGATACCTTGAAGAAATTATTCAAGAGACTTCGTGAGTTTAAACTCCGTCTCAACCCAGCGAAGTGCATATTCGGAGCAACCTCAGGCAAATTACTCAGGTTTATAGTAAGTAGTAAGGACATTGAAGTTAACCCCTCCAAATTAAAGGCTATATGTGAGTTACAACCCCCATCGACCATGAAAGAAATGCGAAGCCTCCTAGGTAGATTGAACTACATAGCCCGTTTTATTTCCCAGCTCTCCGAAACTACTAAGCCATTTTTCAAACTTCTAAAGAAGAATGCTCAAATGGAATGGGATGATGATTGTTAAAAAAGTGTTTAACGAACTAAAGCGGTACCTAATGAAACCATCGGTGCTAGGCCCACCAATGCCAGGCCAGCCTTTGATCATTTACCTCACGATTCATAGCAACTCTCCAGGTACGATGCTAGCCCAGAAAAATCCTGAAGAAGGAAAAGAGCGAACCATTTATTACCTAAGTAAGAAGTTCACTGTCTCGGAGTTGAATTATCCTGAAACTGAGAGGACTTGTGCTACACTAGTGTAGGTGCTCCATAGGCTACGACAGTATACATTGCATTACCAGACATTTCTTGTGACTGAGAATGATCCCATTAAGTATTTACTTGATCAACCTATTTTGGTAGGAAAGTTAGCCAAGTGGCAGATTTTAATTTTAGAGTTTGATGTCCAGACAATGCCACAAAAGTCAGTTAAAGGCCGAGTAATTACTGATGTGTTAGCCGAAAATCCTGGAATCCCTGATGATGATAGATATTCTCTAGAAGATTGTATTTTGGTGATAAAGGAAGACACATGGACCATGTTTTTTGATGAAGTTGTAAACTTAGCTGGTTCCGGCACTAAGGCAGTTTTAATAACTCCAGATGGACAACATTATCCAATAGCAGCAAAGTTGGTGTTCCCTTGTACCAACAACGTAGCCGAGTACAAAGCTTGCATCCTCAGACTCTAAGCGGCAGTTGAAATGGGGATAACTAAATTGAAGGCATATGGTGATTCTGCTCTAATCATCCTCCAAACGACGGAAGAATGGAAAATGAGAGATGCTAAGCTTGTGCCATACAACGAATACCTTGAAGAAGTCATAGAGGAATTCGAGGACATCTCCTTTGAGTGCTTGTCGAGGTCCCATAATCAGTTCGCTGATGTGCTAGTTTCGTTATCATCCATGCTGTAAGTGATTGGTGGATTAGAAGTAGAACCCTTGAAGATCGAAATCCTTGCAAAATCGGCCTACTGTATGGTTGTGACCGAAGAACCTAACGAAAAGCCATGATATTACAATATCATGAGTTATATCCAGAAACATGAATTTCCTGAGGGAAGTATCCCAGCCGATAGAAAGTACATAATAAGAATGGCTTTAAAATTCTTTATCAGTGGCTAAAAGCTGTACAAAAGATCCTATAATTCGATCTTGCTGAGGTGTGTGGACGCAGCTAGAGCTACCAGAATCATGCAAGAAGTACACGAGGGGATATGTAGTCTACATATGAATGGCCACATGTTAGCTAATAAGATCATGAGACTGGGTTATTATTGGCTTAGTCTTGAAAGTGATTACATTCAACATGTTCGAAGATGTCATCGCTGTCAGGTTCACAGGGATAAAATAAATGTTCCCCCGACAAAATTACATCAGTTGTCTGAGCCATAGCCTTTTTCAATGTGGGGCATCGATGTGATTGGCCCAATTAATCCCAAGGCATCAAATAGATACCGATTTATCTTGGTCGCGATTGATTATTTCTCCAAGTGGATTGAGGCAGCATCTTATGCGAACGTCACTGCAAGGAATATTGTAAGATTCATTAGGCGAGACATAGTTGCTCGTTATGGTGTCCCCAACGCTATTGTCACCGACAATGGGACAAATTTGAATAACAAGTTCATAGATCAGTTATTCAACGAGTTCAAGATCCAGCACCTGAATTAATCTCCTTATCATCCACAGATAAATGGAACAGTTGAAACCGCTAACAAGAACATCAAGAAGATCTTGGCCAAAATGGCAGAAAACTATCGTGACTGGCATGAAAGGTTGCCCTTTGCACTAATGACGTATCGAACTTCGATCCGAACCTCTGTCGGGGCAACCCCTTTTTCCTTTTTGTATGGCGTGGAAGCAGTCCTGTCCGTCAAAGTAGAGATTCCTTCACCATGAGTCTTGTCCCAGATGGAGTTGTCCAAGGCAAAATGGATGTGACAAAGGCATGAGTAGTTGAACCTAATTGATGAGAAGCGACTGAAAGCCATTTGTCATAGTCAAACCTATTAGCAAAGAATAGCTAGGTCCTTCAACCGAAAGGTGCTTCCAAGACGCTTCGAGGTAAATGATCTAGTCCTGAGGAGAGTACTACCGGTCTTTTATGTTCCCGGGGAAAAATTCGCCCCAAACTACATCGGCCCGTATATGGTCAAAAAGGTGCTTCTCGAAGGTGCCCTAATTCTCGTAAAAATGGACGGTCGTGAGTTTTCCACGTCTGTTAATTCTGATGCTGTGAAGATGTATTATCCCTGATAGTATCTAACATTTTTGCGGCAAAAGTTTTCAAATGTATGGTTTATACTCTGAGTCACAAACATTTCACTTATGAATAAATGGTTTCAATCAATTTAAAGATGGAATATGTACATTTACTTTAAATTCTACTTGATCATTTTGTCAGTCTGCATCATCGATTTCAAAAAGGGAATCTATTTGGACAATCTGATAACTCATGTGGAATGAATTGAATGTGTTGAATGAGGTATATCGGGATGATGAAAGGCAAGCCCTATTCTATATATAGTCCCATGCACTAATTCCCAGCGAGTTGAGTGGAAAAATTCCATGTCTGTAAGGTAAAGGGTTATCTCGCAATAGGTATGGCAACTGAAATGACGAAAGGCGGTTCATTTCTCTACCCAAACACCACAAGTTATTCATTGTTTTGCCACTTTGAGCCTAAATGCTTGGAAAAATCCTTTTAAATTACCCCTATCAAGAACCACCCTACATCGGGGGCAAACTGGAGGTAAGTCAACATTATAAGGTGAAAAATGAATGGAGATTGTCTTGCTTTCACTTGCATCAATCTTCGAGTGTTGCTTTTTCAGATGAATTCACATGAAGTTCAAGTGCCTTAGGATGACGAAGAGCATTTCTTTCTCTATCCTATACACGCTTTACTCTTTGCTAAGCCCAGTTGAGCCTATAAATTCATTTCTTAAACCCAATTGGTGATCATCTCGCACATTAGGGCAAGGTAAAAGCTGTCATCGCCGAACAGCATATTCGAAATGACGATTGAAGGCAGTTACCCGTGAAAGTCTAAATGGTGAGTCATTTAGTCATAGTGTAGTTGGCCAATGTATACATTGTCAACAATGTATGTCAAAGTGTCAAAAAAAAAAGGGCAAGAAAAAGCAGCGTGCTTGGTAAAAGTAAGGCCGATGCCGAATGAAAAAATAGGTATGTTAAAATCATACCCAGTGGGATAGTCATAGTCCTACAAATTTAGAGAAGTGGTGAATTCAAACCCAATGAAGCATTTACTGAAATGACAATGCCCAAGGATGGAGAAGACTAGTGACAATGTCGAGATGATCACTAACTTATTCACTCCAATTATACACATTTTGAGCCTGATGATCCATTCATTTCTCAACCCATGAGCCTAGCCTATGTTACGTCCCTTACAAAGTCTCTTTAGATTATGGCACTAGAGCTAACATAGGATTCGGATGTTTATAAGCTTACCTCGAAGAAGTGCAAGCAAATCCATTTCTATCTTATTCTACAGGGTTCTTGACTTGTAAACATGGAGACAATTGCAGAGTATTGTTCTTTCAAAAGCCTCGACTCAAAAAGTCCCCTTGATTAAGCCATTGACCAAGCCCATGTTATGGTCCCAACAAAGACCTCTCAGATTGGTAAGGTTGTATTGCTTGCGAGAATACTCGGACCCTTATCCACATCATGAATGTGAGATTGAGTGATTCTCATAAAATAGCCTCTTTCAATGATAATGAGTGAAAGCCCTTTTGGATCGAAAGTCCCTTATTCGACATTTTCAATATACCCACTTGTGAGTTCAGATTGTCTTATCAAGATTTTCCCTAGTGAAATTTAGTAATATTAATTCGACAAAATTGTCATGCATGAAAATCAGTTAAATTTATAGTGCATGAGTATATGTATTCTTGATTGCCCATGAATGAATGTTACATGTTACCTAAAACCGTGTCTAGCGGAAGACGCCCTCAAGAGTTAGAGATACCATCATATGCCTCTGACGATATCTAGGCATCTATTGATCGAGTTTTTTCAGGTACCTCTGATGATATCTAGGTACTTTGTCAAGGAATCTCCGAGCAGTCGGGCTAGCCCTTTTGTTCGCCAAATCGTTAAAAAACCTCTGATGATATCCAGATATTTATCGATCAAGTCCTTTTAAATATCTCATATGACAACCAGATATTTTGTTAGGTACACCTTTCAAACAATTTGGAAAGTTCCTTCTTAAACACCTCTAACGATATCTAGGTGTTTAGCAGTTGACTTTTTCTGAATACCTCTGACGATATCTAGGTTTTTCATTAAAAGTAGGAATGTATTCCAATTTGTCGAATCGCTTTTCAGGTACCTCAAATGATAACTAGACACCTTGTTAAGCCCCCTTTCTAGCAATTTGGAGAAAGCCCCGCATTAGGCACCTTTGACGATATCCAGGTTCCTAATGGATAATTTTCTCGAGTACCTCTGACAATATCCAAGCATTTCAATAAAAGGTGGGAAAAATTCTATTTCACTAGATTATCACTAGACGCCTCAGACGATATCTAGGCGTTTGGCGGAAGGTCCATTTCAAGTATCTCAGACGATATCTAGATATTCGAAGTAGTTTTCCATTTTTTGATCTTTAGATACCTCAGACGATATCCAGGTGTCCACATATCACCATCTTCAATTACCTTAGACAATATCCAGGTAATTCGAACCACCCTTTGTGTGTCCTAACCAAGTTCCAGGTCACCGGAGCCCTTCAGCAGTTTATCAGGAAACATCTTTGGGACAAAGCCCAAATGATTGTCAAATAAAACAAAATCAAAGTCATACCTTGAATTACACTACCACTCCGGTCAGGTAAGTAACTCCAGGTTTGTTTTATTCCTATTAGCATGCATCATGACATATTGCACTTCAAAAAGGGACTAATACTCCCACCAAAAATAACATTCATTGTATAGTTAAAATTTAGGTATCATTTAGTCTTTGAACGCAACCTCTATGAGCTAACCTTCAAAGAGGAGCAACTGTTGATACCTAAATTTTGATTAACCACTTAGTGATTAATTGCATAGAAAATTAGGGATTAAATTTTAACCCCTAAACAAAAATATTAAAATTGCATAGCATATAGCTTAGGTTCATATAGGTTAATTGCATTTCACATCAAATCAGCGGTGGCAAGTAAGCTGAAAATTCATCATCTAAACCGAGCTTGGGTGCCGAACGAAATTCCACTCATTCAAGGGTGGGGCAATGGGTCTTGGTTGTCTTATTTTGAGCTTAAATTAGCCCATTGAGCTTAATTAGATAAAAGCTCAAATTAATCAAACTCATTTAGAATTAAAATAAAATTAGATGATAAAGCCTAAGCTGAAGCCCACTAGGATTAGAAAGTCCGGTCAATTAACCTAGGTATACGATATAAATATGTCATTATGCATCATAATCAAGGGAGACTCTCATAATTTTTGAAGAACATAATTTTGGAGAGTAGGAAAGACACACGTAGACGAGAGAGAAGACAAAAAAAGAGAGAGACTGGGCTAGATCCTCACAGTCTCATCCCCGAGCTCCCTCTCAGCCATGCTTTCCACGTTGCACCGCCATTGCTCGTCACTTGCTTCTGATGACATTCACTGTTGTTGTTGTTTGGAAGCTCTTGTCTGCGGAGTTACAAGAGTACAGAGAGAGAACGACGTCCATCGGGGAGCGCGTTAAAAAGGGGCAGTCGCAATTCAGAGTGGGTGTCGTCTGTAGAAGATATAAGCGAGAGATTGAGGAACGTGTGGAGTGAAGGGGCCCACTCTCCATCAATTTTCATCTTCATACCTCAGTGTGATTCACATAGAAGACCATCTCAAGTATTAACTTCACACACAAACGCACGTTCAACACATTGGAGTAGACTTGCGACGTCCGTTCCAGCAAACCATGAGCCCACCCCTGATGAAGTTGCAGCCACGGTTCACACCCTCACCATCCACAACAACTTTAGCGGTTACGCCCCCAGTCAACCATCAATCGTTGGCATCGCCACTCGCGATCCATCATGAGCCATCATCTGCCGTCCCCAATTAATCCCGGTGTTCCTTGTTGCTCGTGTGGCCGCGGCGTCCCTACACCAGCGCAGCTCATGTCTTTGTTTTGCAGATTAACCGGAGTGCCACCACGTTGTTGCTGCCATGCCCACCATCGGTCACCATCCCGATCAGCAAGCCTGAGTCCGCTCCAAGTTCAAATCGGAAATATCCATCAAATTAGGTATGATCAATATCCAATATTTTTTCATAATATTTTAAATATCTAGTTTAGGTGTTTTAAATATTCTGTGAATATTTGGTGGATTGCTAAATCTCAGGGATATTGTTTGCTCTATCCGCAATATTCTAAAACACTCAAAAATTAGGAATTATTCATAATTTGGCAACGTATCTGGACGACTATCTGACCTTATTCATAAGTTATGATATGCAACGATACGGAAAATCGTTATCTTATCCATAATCACTTGGATACGATAATAGATTTTATTTGCTTTCCAAATTCGAATAATGAGTTTTCCGTCAATATCTATAATTCTATAGATATGACTGTTAATTTGATTTCTTTTCATAATTCAAATATGATAAGAAGAATCTTGCGGATTGCGTGGATTGTTTGAATACGGTTGTTATCTTTGTTTCATTTTTTTAAATAAAGAAAATCCAAAAATATGTTAGTTAGGATTTAAATTAGAAGTTTTGTATGTTTAGGGAATCCTAAATGTATCTAGAAGATAGAATAATTATTTAATTTAAATTAGGCTTTGAGATAATTTATTTCCTAGTTTAAATGAGGTGTTATTCTAATCCTAATAGAATATTTAGGTTATTTTAAGATTCCGAATTTCCATGAAAATCCCAAAAAAATGAGTTACTGTAGGATAGAATGGATAGATTGCATTCTTAATTTGAGTAACCTTTAATTTCGAATTTCATCAGAAAAATACCAAAAGTAAATCATTTGTCCATCACTAGAATTAGATCACGTCGACACATGACATATAGTTCGCATGCTAGGTTGCATTAATCGCATGTCATTTTTTGCACGCCATTGCATATAGGTTAGTTTGTGTCGCGACCGAACTCCCGAGCCTTTTCCGAGTAACATGCGAAAAACAAGAGAGGCTCGCCTGGTACATGCTAAGTCTAGGTTCAGAACTTAACTCGGGCTCTCCCAAGCCCATACCATATCGCGACTTAGGGTTTAAATATTTAACATGCAAATGGTTTATACGAAGGAGTCGCCACTAATCGATTTGAGGTGGGTCAATTAGAAACCCAAATAAGGTGATGGGAGAATCACCCTATTCTTGTGAACCAAAGATTAACTGAATTCGGGGACTTGGTTATACTAGTTGGATAACTAATGCCCTTTTGGTATCATTTTACCCTGTTCATTTTTGAAAATATTTGTCAAACAGTTTGGATTGATTTTAGGACCTTTCTCCTAACATGTAAGGTGATCAAGCGAGTGCGTAATCATAAATGATCAGCAGTCTTGCAAATATGCAGTCATAGGGTTCTAACCTTAATTAAGTCAAATGACATTCAGAAACACAATAGTTTATGTAATTGTATTAAAAACATGCGTAATAATACAATGGTAATAACATGCAAAATACTACCGCGCAACATCAGGCTTATCTAATTTAAACATGGTAATTATGCAATTATAACAACATGCACAATTATAAAGGATTAAAATACTCAGATAAGTCCCATATATTAAAAAAAAAATTTGAATTTTTTTTCGAGAAAAAATTTTTTTTGAATTTTTTTCTGAAAAAAAATAATAAAAAAATTTGAACAAAAAAAATGAAAATATTTCCTTTTTGAAATTTTTATAATTTTTTAAATTTAAATTTTTTCTAAATTTAATTTTTGTATTAATTTTTTAAAATTAAAAAAATGGAAAATAAAAAGGAAAAGAAAAAAACTTTTTTAAAATTTTTTAAATTTTTTAAATAAAATAAAAACTCCCTCTTGGGCCACCATCGACGCCACAGGCCGCTTGGATAGCCATCCGGCGGACGTTCGTCGGCCGGCAATCGAATTGAAACACGGCCCCTATTGAGGCATTTCGTCGAGCACTTGGGGGGCATGGCAGAAAACAGTTGATTCCGACCTCCCCCGGCGGCTGGATCAACTCCGATGGCGCAGCCCATCCGTGAGCGGAGGCCCAGGGGTCGGCGTCGGCATGGGCAGGATCGGCACTTAACCTGACCCGGTATGAGTCCAGAAGCCACGCCGCGCGAAAAACAAAGGTAAACGAGGCGGCGAGGTTGAGGGGCAGGGGAGCTCACTGTCGATCAGCGTCGAGGGCGTTCCGACAAATCCCGAGGATGGCCAGCGTGACTAGTTGCTCCGGTGACCTCGGCTCCTTCTCTCTCTCTCTGTTCTTAGCTCTCTCTCACTCTTTGTCTTTCTCTTTTTGTTCTCTCTCTCTGTAGATTTTTGGAAAAGCAATGGCCAAGACCGGCCTCTTTTCTTCTTCGGCCTTTATAAGCGGCGATGATGCATCTCACCCGCTCCTCGGCGGCCCAAGATGGTTTGGCCCGCACCGCCTATCCGGCTCAGGACTTTCGTGGCCATTTAGGCCGTGCAGCAAGAGTGGAGGAGGAGCTGGTTCAAAGGAATGCAAGAGAGAGAGAGAGAGCACGTCAGAGAAGACGGATTGGCCTTACGGCTACCTCCCGTGGCGTGTTCCCCTACTCCTCCGCTTGATGGAGACAGCGCAGTAGTCAGCCCGCCGCCGCTCTACGCCGCCTACAGGGGCGAACAGGGGAAGAGAAAGAGACGTCGGCGGAAGAGAAGGAAGGAGGAGAAGGTGCTGGGCCGGGGCAGGCCCAACCGCGTGAGGAGGAAAAAAGGAAAAAACGGGCTGGGCCCACGCAGGAGAGAAAAGAAAGAGGAAGAAAAGGGGCGGTTGGGCCGGCCTTGGTCCGGCCCGATCAGATTTATTTATTTATTTATTTATTTATTATCATTTTTTCATTCATTTTTTTTAAAATTTTTTTTGAAATTTTAAATTCAATTTTTTAAAGCTCTAATAGACCCTATTAATGCAAAATATGCCTAATTTCTATATGCAATGCATTTAAATAGAAATATTTTTTGTTTTAGGAATTAAATGAATTTAACTCCTAAATTTTGTGTAATTAATTTTGGGCAAATTAAAAATAGGTTTCAATAGTTGTCTCTCTTTGAAGGTAATCTCGTAGAGTTTGGGCTCGCAGAGGTTACGTTCAAAGATAAAATGACACGTGAATTTAGCCCATGCATGCTCAATGAATGTTATTTTTTGCGAGACTATGAGTCTCATTTTTCATGCGATAAAATAATGCGTGCTAAAGTAAATAAAAATATACTTGGGGCTACTTACCTTGCCGAAGGGTAGAGTAATTCTAGATAATTGATATTGTGTGTCGAAGACCCGAACCTTTCTTCGGTCGCCTTGACTGACTGGATTTGTTTGTCTAGGACCTGAACCTTTCGTCGGCCGCCTTGACTGTATGGATTTTGCTTTGCCAAAGTACTTAGGGGTCCTGGCCCAAGGATTTGATGATTTGCCTGGTGGGTCCTCGCTAGCAGGTCTTGGAAAACTTAAACGATGAGCATCTGGGGGTCCTTGCCCGAGGATTTGATGGTTTGCCTGGTGGGTCCTCGCCAGTAGGTCTTGAAAAGCTCAAACGATGAGCACTTAGGGGTCCTCGCTCGAGGATTTGATAGTTTGCACGATGGGTCCTCGCTAGCGGTCTTGAAAAGCTCAAACGATGAGCACTTGGGGTCCTCGCCCGGGATTTGATGGTTTGCGTGGTGGGTCCCGCCAGGTGTCTTAAAAAGCTCAAACGATGAGCACCTGGGGGTCCTCGCCCGAGGATTTGATGGTTTGCCTGGTGAGTCCTCGCCAAGAAGTCTTGAAAAGCTCAAATGATGAGCACTGGGGTCCTCGCCCGAGGATTTGATGGTTTGCCCGGTGGGTCCTCGCCAAAGAAGTCTTAAAAGCTCAAACAATGAGCACCGGGGTCCTCGCCCGAGGATTTGACGATTTCTGGTGGGTCCTCGCCAATGTGTCTTAAAAAGGCTCAAACGATAAACACCTAGGGTTCCTCGCCCGAGGATTTGATGGTTTGCCTTGTGGGTCCTCGCCAATAGGTCTTGGAAAATTCAAACGATGAGCACCTGGGGGTCCTCGCACGAGAATTTGATGGTTTGCCTGGTAGGTCCTCGCCAGCAGGTCTTGAAAAGGCTCAAACGATGAGCACCTAGGGTTCCTCACCCGAGGATTTAATGATTTGCCTGGTGGGTCCTCGTCAGCAGGTCTTGAAAAGGCTCAAACGATGAGCATTTAGGAGTCCTCGCCCGAGGATTTGATGATTTGCCTGGTGGGTCCTCACCAGCAGGTCTTGAAAAGGCTCAAACGATGAGCATTTGGGCACATTCCTGCCTCTTAAGGGCGTGTCTTCTGTCAGACAAGTTTTTCTTTGCGCAAACCCGTATGCATTCATTGGAGAAATAAACAACTGAGGTTGTTTTTGAATGTTGTACGAAATATCTTGACCAGCTAGTCAAGATGCTTTTCTTTTTCAAAGAAACACCCGGTTTACCTTCTAGGTAGTTTGAAAAGAAATTTGATGATTTTGGGATCGGGTAAGGGCATAATATACTTACATGGGCACGTTCCCGGAGGTTTGATGTATCATCTGCTGAATAACCAACCTTTTTCGGGGCATCTCTCTTGGGATGATAATGAGGGCTTTTCCAATGCCCGAATTTTTGTATTCTATCACTGGGGATTAAAACTCTGAGCTGTCAAAAATGATTAGTACAAACATGCATGCATTCATCAAGGATAGACAAGCTGGGCTATTCCAAAATGTGCATTTGAAGGTTCATGCATGATGATTTTACCATATTTACATCACCAAAAATCTACCAAGGGTCAATCAAGATAATTTTTTTTTCGCAAGGTGGACTTTCTCAAGATGATGAACGAGGAACTTTCAAATCAAAGAGGACTTTTCACTCGCTCTCATTGAAAATGGCTGTTTGTCCCATCCATTGATGTATGAACATCGAAAACAATTAATCTAACCGCTATCACATCAACAAGGGTCTGAGCTTTCTCGCAAGCTGTACGACATTGCCAATCTAAGATGTCTTCTTTGGGGTCGTAATGTAGGCTTGGTCAATGGCTTAACAAAGGAGACTGTCCGAGTCAAGGCCATGAAAGAAAATATTTTTCAATTATCTTCAAGTTTACAAGTCAAGAACCCTGCAAAACGAGATAAAAATAATCTTGCTCGCACCTCCTCGAGTGTTGTTTATAAACATTTGAAATCCCATGTTAATTCAAGTGTTCCAGTCAAAAGAGACTTCATGAGGGATGTAGCATGGGTTTGGTTTATGGGTTGAGGAACGAAATGATCGTTGGGCTCAAAAATATGTGTAAGGGTGAGAATTGGTGATCCTCTTGGCATTGTCACCAGTCTTCTTCTCCACCATCAAGATCCTTTTGGAAGACTCCCCGGGTAATCTTGTGTTTTAGCATCTTTAACAACTTTTTCTTGAGGAACTTCTATATCAAGCATTTTCCGGATACCATTTCATCCGTCATATAGCGATCTTTGCCAAGACAGAGTTCCTAAAGTAGGAATTTGTATCAAAGGAGAACTCAAGTCTAAATCCTTTAAGGTTGTCTACTCTTCACCATTTAATAACTTTGAGATATTTGAGAGCACATTATCCAGAAAATAAGAACTCCTTTCTTCTCATCTTTTTTATCGTTTTTCTTCTTCTCCTTTTCTTTTTCTTTGTTTTTATTCATGGGCATTGGCCTTGCTTTTACCAGGCACACTGCTTTTTTATGCCCTTATTTTTCAGCATTTTTAGTTGCTCTTCTAGTATTGTCAAGACTAGCCTAAATAAGATTGAATAGAACCATGTTTTTAGGCTCTTGGAGTCTCCATCTTCATTCGGTACTTGAGACCGTGATGCTCAAATTGTGGTGACTTCTGCGCCTTGCCCCGTGTGGAGGATGATCACTAATTGGGTTTATACGAAATGAAATTGTCGGCTCAATTGGGCTAAAAAAGGATATAAATGCATAGGATAGAAAAAGAATTGCTCTTCGTCATTCTAAGGCACTTAGATTAACGAGAGAGTTCATCTGCAATAAAAACACTCAAAGATTAATGCAAGTGAGAGCAAGAAAATTTCTATTCGTCTTCTCACCTTGTGCGAGCTGTTGTAGCTGATGATTCTATAAAGTTTTAGATATTACAAACTTCTCATCCTTCTTGTCTTGCTCAGTGAAAACATCACTGTTATCAATATTGGCATTTTGGACAGGCATTAGTTTGCTGCTTTTCTCTTGACAAAGCCCTCTTAGCCTCGGCTGTTCTAGTCATCGATGGTATGCTTGTTTTGGAGGATTCTGTTGAGGGCCATCGGACCAGTAAAGATGACGAGATCGAGCCCACGGGAGCGGTGATCGAAAGGAAAGGATGTTTTTCTTGTTTCCTCTGAGTTTGAATCCATCCTGTGAGGCTAATTTACCTCAAGCTGCCCCAATGTGGGGTGGTTCTTGACAGGATAATTTAAAAGGAACCTCTGAGTGTGGGCTCAAAAATGGTCAAGCAAAGGATCAATGGTTGTGTATGGGGCAAAGAAATGAACTGCCTCTCGTCACTTTGGCTACCGTACCTTACGCGAAAAAATCCTTTACCTCGTAGAAATGAAACTCTTTCACTCATCTTGCAAGAGTTTGGTACGTGAGAATGTGTATAGACCAAGGGTTGCCTCTCATCATCCTGACACACCTCGTTCAATACACCAGAGCAGTTCGACACCATTCATCGAATTGTCAAAATTTTCACATGAAATTGGTGAATTAAACAGGTAAAATTACCATACAAGAGTCCCTTTCATGTAATGCACTTGAGGAAGAAAATAGTATCCATTTTCTTTAATTATTTCTTTTCCTTCTTGTTTCTTTCTACTCTTATGAGAAAAGTTTCTTTATAAAAGAGATACTTACCTATCTTTGGGACAATGAGGCAAACCTTCAAGGTAATAAGAAAGATCGTGTTAATGAATGGCTTTTTGAGGGATAGGAATTGAAAACGATATAACGTTATCCTTCATGATTTCATTCATTGGAGATTCAACTAACAACTCCTTAAGTTTTTCGGATGTCAATAATTCCATTCTAACAAAACCACGAGCTTATGTTAGAAGTGAGATGATTGAGGGTAAATTAAGAACGATACAGATTACCCTTCTTCCATTTTGCCTTCAAGGCTAGCGTAGTCTTTTTCTCCTCTTTACTTTGTTCAGCCTTTCTCTGTCTCAATCGCTTCTCCCTAAACTTGGTCTCAAGCTCAAATGAGATCCTTTATAATTAGGGGTGCCTTTAAGTGGAAAGTCCTATTGTCGGGCCAATGTTGTGCCAACGTGGTTCGCATGTTGAAGAGTTTCTTGTAAATGCTTTGATTCCCGACATGCACATGATATGTGCAATTGCTTGCCTGGGGATCTTCGTAGCAAAGCTAATCTCTACTTTAAAGGTCTTTGACGGACATGGGCATGACTGACGTCGAGACCTCTATGATTGGTGAGACTAGGATTGACTCTATCTTGTCATATGCAAAGTTCTTTCCAATTGCTTGCACAAGATCTCTATTCAAATTTGCCCTACATAAAAGGAAAGAATGTGTCATTTCTAAGCTAAAGTGAATGAACTTTAGGAACGAAATACATCCTTTTTTATGGACTGGGGGATTGCATGCCCCCTAGTCTATTCTTTCAATTAAGCACTTCTTTGTCATGCTTCATTTGAGAGGTCCCAACATTGGTGCTCCGTCCGGCTTGCTAGTATGTCAAGGTCTAGCATGTTCCCCATTTCATTATCTGCAAAAGGGATGGAATGTCATTTCCAAAATTTATTAAGAAATAAGACTTACCTTTTTCTTTCAAAAGGGGTAATCTTTTCTTGATCCGTCCCCAACTTTTGTACGAAATGATGTTTCACTCATCATGGTGTCAAAGAATGCTCAAGACTCCCTCCGACTTTACGGAATTGATATCTCATACTAAAAATAATGAGATTTGCCCCACATTTTATTTTGAAGATTGGCTGATCTTTGCTCGAACCGCCCCCTATCAAATGAGTTAGTCTTGTAGCATTACCAAGTGTTCTTCGGTTTGTGCCATTTCCAAATGTCCCTTTTGTAATAACAAATCAAAAAGGAGTATGTTCTGAGACACGAAGTGAGCAAGTTAGAAAAACCAATAAGGTTATGAGCATGCATGCTTTACACCACCGTTCTTTTTTGTCCTTTTGAAAAATGACAAAACGTTTGTTTTATTTTCAAAAAGCGTAGAAACAAGGAAACATGAGGAAGCCCGGACCTCAAAATACTTTCCTTTGCATGGCTGGATATCATCAACGGGCTGGTTTGGGATACTACCTCATGCCCTCAAAACATTATTTATTTACAATGCATATATTTACAATCTCAGGATAGGGAGAGTTCAAAAAGACATTTCCTCCAAAGCAGAAATGACAACAAAAACAAAATACAAGGATAGCCCCTTTTTCAGGGATTCATGCAGAAAAGATGAGAGGAGTTCTACTCAAGTGGGCTTGCACCCATTCCCTTCACCGGTCTGGAATGAGAAAGTCTCGGTGTCCAGCAGGTTTTGAATTCGGTGCTTAAGAGTATAGCACCCATAAATTGAATGCCCTATCTCGCCCATGTGATAATCACACTTTTTAGACGGATTGTAATTTGAAAAGCTTTCAGGATTAGGTCGCTTTGGTTCAATGAAAAGCAATCCCTTCTTCCGGAGTATTGCTAGCATCCGAGGGCGGAGATCCCGGGAGTGGAGTGAACTGCCTCCTATTGTTTCGCTTTTGAGAGATGGAGTTCACATTGCATGAACTTTGGGCGTAGGGTGCTTAATTCCATAGGATTATGGGACTCGTGAACATTGTCAGATATGACGTCTTTACCCTTCGGGTTGACACTGGAGGGCTCCACTTAAATCATCACCCCTGGTCTTGGATAGCAAGATAGACTCATGGTGAGTTGGTCTAAGCGGATCGACAAATGCTCGACTTGTTTGAGAGTTGTTGAAGAAATGCGAAGACTTGCTTTATTTCGGTCTCCATGTTTGCCACCACGAGTTATCATACCTTTTTCAGCCATTTTTATTTGGCGGGTTGGTATAATTAAGTAATTTCTGTGAAAAACAATGGCAACGGATGAGTATAAAATCTCATAAATGATTAGTCCATGACTCAATCTAGTATTGCATCTGTTTATTATGCATTTTTCTTTATTTGCGAAAAAAAATCAAAAAAAAAAATTTTTTTATTTATATATTCATTACAAAAGGCATCCCGTGGTTCGAACCCGGTCGCCTCGGACCGATCGCCTCATCCCCGGATACCACTTGGGCGAGAAGGTCTTGATGGTGTCTTTAAGTGGCAAAAAATTTTATTTAAGGCATAAAAAGCGGCCCGAGTTATATTAACATTAGCACAACCCAAAAATACTTTTAAGGACGAAAACCAAAACCCCTGAATATAATTACTATGAAAATATAAAAGATATGAGGTTTTAACAAAAAGGGCGCCCTTCCCGGATGCTCATTCCATAGACAATGGGGAATCTACAGTCTCTTGGGGCTGCTTATTTTCATGGACAAGCTCCACAATAAATGTATTCCTTGTATATAGAGTGTAATCATCGAGTGGCCTAACAATAACAAATCAATTGAATAAGTAGGCTGTATAATAAAATGAGAAGGGATAGAATATATACCTTTCCTTGAATCATGGCAATCACAACGACAAACACATGAGGAGTGTGGTTCGATTTCTATCTAGACTGGCTTAGCAAAGTGAAATTAAAAGGGTGCCCCGATCTTCACAGGTCTCGCGTTGGTGTCAAGTCCTTTAAACCCCGACCAAACCGAAAGAAATATCTTATAGTCACACACGAATAGCGGCTAAAGATATTTCTTTACAATTTTTAGAAATAAATTTCAGGGAAAAGAAAGGCAACCTCTACATTGTGGGCTTGCGTTCAAGGTTGTATCTTTCTTAACACTATCCTAAAAAAGTCCTATTATTGCGCCCAAGTCCGGCGGCGTGGATATGTGTGCAACAGTGTAGTGCTAAATCATTAAAACATGCACAATAATTTATAAACAATCAATTCGAATCCGCAAGACAAATAACACCAAATAAGGTGATGGGAGAATCACCCTATTCCTGCGTGCCAGAAATTAATCAATTCGAGGACTTGGTTACACTAGTTGGATAACTAATGCCCTTTCAATACCATTTTACCTTTTTCATTTTTGAAAATATTTGTCAAACAGTTTGGATTGATTTTAGGACCTTTCTCTTAACATGTGAGGTGATCAAGCGAGTGTGTAATCATAAATAATCAATCAATCATGCAGATATGCAGTCCTAGGGTTCTAACCTTAATTAAGTCGATGACATTCGAAACACAATAGTTTATGTAATTGTATTAAAAAAATGTATAATAATACAATGGTAATAACATGCAAAATACTACTTCAAGCAATGTCGGGGCTTATCTAATTTAAACATAGTAAATTATGCAATTATAACAACATGCACAATTATAAAGGATCAAAACACTCAAATAAGTCCCATATATAAAAAAAAAAATTTGAATTTTTTTTTTGAATTTTTAATTTTTTTGGGAAAAAATTTTTTTTGAATTTTTTTTGAAAAAAAAAAAAAAAAAATTCAAGAAAAAAACGAAAATATTTCCTTTTTTTTTGAAATTTTTATAATTTTTTTTAAAAATTAAATTTTTTTCTAAATTTAATTTTTTCTATTAATTTTTAAAATTAAAAAATAAAAAGAAAAGGAAAAGAAAAAACCTTTTTAAAATTTTTTTAATTTTTTAAATAAAATAAAAGAAAATAAAAATAAAATAAAAATAAAAGCCGATCGGGGTCAGGGTATGATCGGTTTGACCCGGTCAGAGGAAGAAATAGTGCATTCGACCTCCCGATGCATTTGGATCCTTTCAGAAGCCCGCGACCCGTCTTTGGCGGAGGTAGGAGACCAAGGTGCGATGCGGCGTAGGCGGGATTAGCCTGGCACGGCGGCACAAGTCAGAGACGCAGCGGGTACTTAAAAGCGAGAGTAGAGCAGGCGGTCGGGGGGAAGGCGGGGAGCTCACACATGCGTCGGCGTGTCGGAAGCGTTCCGGCCAGTGCGGGGCGGCGGCAGCGTTTGGTTCCGTGACCTGGCTCCTTCTCTCTCTCTCTCTCTCTCTCTCTCTCTCTCTCTCTCTCTATTCTTAGCTCTCTTTACTCTTTGTCTCTCTCTTTTTGTTCTCTCTCTCTGTGAATTTTTTGGAAAACGGCCGACGGGCCTCTCTCTCTCTTCTTCGGCCTTTATAGGCGGCGACGATGCATCTCACCGCTTCTCGCCACCTCATAGAAGGAGGAGAAGAAGTCTTACAGGCGAGGCGAGCCCACGCAAGGGGGAGGAAAAAAAAAAAGGCTGGGCCACGTGGGAGAGGAAAGAAAAGAAGAAGGACGGGTTGGGTCGGCCTTGGTACAAAGAAAGAGATTTATTTATTTATTTATTTATTTATTATCATTTTTTCATTCATTTTTTTTTTTTTTTTTTTCTATTTTTTTCATTTTTTTTTGAAATTTTAAATTCAATTTTTTAAAAGTTCTAATAGACCCTATTAATGCAAAATATGCCTAATTTCTATATGCAATACATTTAAATAAAATATTTTTTTGTTTTAGGAATTAAATGAATTTAACTCCTAAATTTTGTGTAATTAATTTTGGGCAAATTAAAAATAGGTTTCAATAGTTGTCTCTCTTTGAAGGTAATCTCGTAGAGTTTGGGCTCGCAGAGGTTACGTTCAAAGATAAAATGACACGTGAATTTAGCCCATGCATGCTCAATGAATGTTATTTTTTGCGAGACTATGAGTCTCATTTTTCATGCGATAAAATAATGCGTGCTAAAGTAAATAAAAATATACTTGGGGCTACTTACCTTGCCGAAGGGTAGAGTAATTCTAGATAATTGATATTGTGTGTCGAAGACCAGAACCTTTCTTCGGTCGCCTTGACTGACTGGATTTGTTTGTCTAGGACCTGAACCTTTCGTCGGCCGCCTTGAGCCCCATGGATTTTGCTTTGCCAAAGTACTTAGGGGTCCTGGCCCAAGGATTTGATGATTTGCCTGGTGGGTCCTCGCTAGCAGGTCTTGGAAAACTTAAACGATGAGCATCTGGGGGTCCTTGCCCGAGGATTTGATGGTTTGCCTGGTGGGTCCTCGCCAAGGGTCTTGAAAAGCTCAAGCGATGAGCACTTAGGGGTCCTCGCTCGAGGATTTGATAGTTTGCCTGATGGGTCCTCGCTAGCAGGTCTTGAAAAGCTCAAACGATGAGCACTTGGGGGTCCTCGCCCGAGTATTTGATGGTTTGCGTGGTGGGTCCCCGCCAGCAGGTCTTGAAAAGCTCAAACGATGAGCACCTGGGGGTCCTCGCCCGGGGATTTGATGGTTTGCTGGTGGGTCCTCGCCGAATAGGTCTTGAAAAAGTCAAACGATGAGCACACAGGGGTCCTCGCCTTAGGATTTGATGGTTTGCTGGTGGGTCCCTCGCCCAAGTCTTAAAAAGCTCAAACAATGAGCACACAGGGGGTCCTCGCCCCCGATTTTGATTTTCTGATGGGTCCTCGCCAACGGGTCTTGAAAAGGCTCAAGCGATAAGCACCTAGGGTTCCTCGCCCGGGGATTTGATGGTTTGCCTTGTGGGTCCTCGCCAACGGTCTTGGAAAATTCAAGCGATGAGCACACAGGGGTCCTCGCCACGAGAATTTGATGGTTTGCTGGTAGGTCCTACTTGTTGGGTCTTGAAAAGGCTCAAGCGATGAGCACCTAGGGTTCCTCACCCGAGGATTTAATGATTTGCCTGGTGGGTCCTCGTCGGCAAGGGTCTTGAAAAGGCTCAAGCGATGAGCATTTAGGGTCCTCGCCTTGGGGATTTGATGATTTGCTGGTGGGTCCTCACCAGCAGGTCTTGAAAAGGCTCAAACGATGAGCATTTGGGCACATTCCCCGCCTCTTAAGGCGTGTCTTCTGTCGGACAAGTTTTTCTTTTAAACCCGTATGCATTCATTAGAGAAATAAACAAGCGAGGTTGTTTTTTGAATGTTGTAGCTGAAATATCTTGACCAGCTAGTCAAGATGCTTTTCTTTTTCAAAGAAACACCCGGTTTACCTTCTGGGTAGTTTGAAAAGAAATTTGATGATTTTGGGATCGGGTAAGGGCATAATATACTTACCTGGGCACGTTCCCGGAGGTTTGATGTATCATCTGCTGAATGACCAACCTTTTTCGGGACATCTCTCTTGGGATGATAATGAAGGCTTTTCCAATGCCCGAATTTTTGTATTCTATCATTGGGGATTAAAACTCTGAGCTGTCAAAAATGATTAGCACAAATATGCATGCATTCATCAAGGATAGACAAGCTGGGCTATTCCAAAATGTGCATTTGAAGGTTCATGCATGATGATTTTACCATATTTACATCACCAAAAATCTACCAAGGGTCAATCAAGATAATTTTTTTCGCAAGGTGGACTTTCTAGAGATGATGAACGAGGGACTTTCAGTCAAAGAGGACTTTTCACTCGCTCTCATTGAAAAGGGCTATTTGTCCCATCCATGTAGGAACATCGAAAACAATTAATCTAACCGCTATCACATCAACAAGGGTCTGAGCTTTCTACTTAAGTCTATCCTTACATTGCCAATCTAAGATGTCTTCTTTGGGGTCGTAATGTAGGCTTGGTCAATGGCTTAACAAAGGAGACTGTCCGAGTCAAGGCCATGAAAGAAAATATTTTTCAATTATCTTCAAGTTTACAAGTCAAGAACCCTGCAAAACGAGATAAAAATAATCTTGCTCGCACCTCCTCGAGTGTTGTTTATAAACATTTGAAATCCCATGTTAATTCAAGTGTTCCAGTCAAAAGAGACTTCATGAGGGATGTAGCATGGGTTTGGTTTATGGGTTGAGGAACGAAATGATCGTTGGGCTCAAAAATATGTGTAAGGGTGAGAATTGGTGATCCTCTTGGCACTGTCACCAGTCTTCTTCTCAACCATCAAGATCCTTTTGGAAGACTCCCGGGGTAATCTTGTATTTAAGTATCTTTAACAACTTTTTCTTGAGGAGCTTCTATGTTAAGCATTTTCCTGGATACCATTTCATCCGTCATATAGCAGATCTTTGCCAAGACAGAGTTCCTAAAGTAGGAATTTGTATCAAAGGAGAACTCAAGTCTAAATCCTTTAAGGTTGTCTACTCTTCACCATTTGATAACTTTGAGATATTTGAGAGCACATTATCCAGAAAATAAGAACTCCTTTCTTCTCATCTTTTTGATCGTTTTTTCTTCTTCTCCTTTTCTTTTTGTTTGTTTTTTATTCATGGGCATTGGCTTTGCTTTTACCAGGCACATTGCTTTTTTATGCCCCTATTTTTCAGCACTTTTTAGTTGCTCTTCTAGTGTTGTCAAGACTAGCCTAAACAAGATTGAACAGAACCATGTTTTTAGGCTCTTGGAGTCTCCATCTTCATTCGGTACTTGAGACCGTGATGCTCAAATTGTGGTGACTTCTGCCTTGCCCCGGTGTGGAGGATGATCACTAATTGGGTTTATACGAAATGAAATTGCCGGCTCAATTGGGCTAAAAAAAGATATAAATGCATAGGATAGAAAAAGAATTGCTCTTCGTCATTCTAGGGCACTTAGATTAACGAGAGAGTTCATCTGCAATAAAAACACTCAAAGATTAATGCAAGTGAGAGCAAGAAAATTTCTATTCGTCTTCTCACCTTGTGCGAGCTGTTGTAGCTGATGATTCTATAAAGTTTTAGATATTACAAACTTCTCATCCTTCTTGTCTTGCTCAGTGAAAACATCACTGTTATCAATATTGGCATTTTGGACAGGCATTAGTTTGCTGCTTTTCTCTTGACAAAGCCCTCTTAGCCTCGGCTGTCTAGTCATCGATGGTATGCTTGTTTTGGAGGATTCTGTTGAGGGCCATCAGACCTGTAAAGATGACGAGACCGAAGCCACGGGAGCGGTGATCGAAAGGAAAGGATGTTTTTCTTGTTTCCTCTGAGTTTGAATCCATCATGTGAGGCTAATTTACCTCAAGCTGCCCCAATGTGGGGTGGCTCTTGACAGGGATAATTTAGAAGGAACCTCTGAGTGTGGGCTCAAAAATGGTCAAGCAAAAGATCAATGGTAGTGTATGGGGCAAAGAAATGAACTGCCTCTCGTCACTTTGGCTACCGTACCTTATGCGAAAAATCCCTTTACCTCGTAGAAATGAAACTCTTTCACTCATTTTGTAAGAGTTTGGTACGTGAGAATGTGTATAGACCAAGGGTTGCCTCTCATCATCCTGACACACCTCGTTCAATACACTAGAGCAGTTCGACACCATTCATCGAATTGTCAAAATTTTCACACGAAATTGGTGAATTAAATAGGTAAAATTACCATGCAAGAGTCCCTTCCATGTAATGCACTTGAGGAAGAAAATAGTATCCATTTTCTTTAATTATTTCTTCCTTCTTGTTTCTTTCTACTCTTATGAGAAAAGTTTCTTTAGAGAAAGAGATACTTACCTATGCTGGGACAATGAGGCAAATCTGCAAGGTAATAAGAAAGATCGTGTTAATGAATGGCTTTTTGAGGGATAGGAATTGGAAACGATACAACGTTATCCTTCATGATTTCATTCATTGGAGATTCAACTAACAACTCCTTAAGTTTTATCGGATGTCAGTAATTCCATTCTAACAAAACCACGAGCTTATGTTAGAAGTGAGATGATTGAGGGTAAATTAAGAACGATACAGATTACCCTTCTTCCATTTTGCCTTCAAGGCTAGCAGAGTCTTTTCTCCTCTTTACTTTGTTCAGCCTTCTCTGTCTCAGTCTGCTTCTCCTAAACTTGGTCTCAAGCTCAAATGAGATCCTTTATAATTAGGGGTGCCTTTAAGTGGAAAGTCCTATTGTCAGCGCATGTTGTGCCAACGCGGTTCGCATGTTGAAGAGTTTCTTGTAAATGCTTTGATTCCTGACATGCACATGATATGTGCAATTGCTTGCCTGGGGATCTTCGTAGCAAAGCTAATCTCTACTTTAAAGGTCTTTGACGGACATGGGCATGACTGACGTCGAGACCTCTATGATTGGTGAGACTAGGATTGACTCTATCTTGTCATATGCAAAGTTCTTTCCAATTGCTTGCACAAGATCTCTATTCAAATTTGCCCTACATAAAAGGAAAGAATGTGTCATTTCTAAGCTAAAGTGAATGAACTTTAGGAACGAAATACATCCTTTTTATGGACCTGGGGGGATTGCATGCCCCTAGTCTATTCTTTCAATTAAGCACTTCTTTGTCATGCTTCATTTGAGAGGTCCCAACATTGGTGCTCCGTCCGGCTTGCTAGTATGTCAAGGTCTAGCATGTTCCCCATTTCATTATCTGCAAAAGGGATGGAATGTCATTTCCAAAATTTATTAAGAAATAAGACTTACCTTTTTCTTTCAAAAGGGGTAATCTTTTCTTGATCCGTCCCCAACTTTTGTACGAAATGATGTTTCACTCATCATGGTGTCAAAGAATGCTCAGCACTCCCTCTGACTTTCTGGAATTGATATCTCATACTAAAAATAATGAGATTTGCCCCACATTTTATTTTGAAGATTGGCTGATCTTTGCTCGGACTGCCCCTATCAAATGAGTTAGTCTTGTAGCATTACCAGTGTTCTTCAGTTTGTGCCATTTCCAAATGTCCCTTTTGTAATAACAAATCAAAAAGGAGTATGTTCTGAGACACGAAGTGAGCAAGTTAGGAAAACCAACAAGGTTATGAGCATGCATGCTTTACACCACCGTTCTTTTTTGTCCTTTTGAAAAATGACAAAACGTTTGTTTTATTTTCAAAAGCGTAGAAATAAGGAAACATGAGGAAGCCCGGGCCTTAAAACACTTTCCTTTGCATGGCTGGATATCATCAACGGGCCGGTTTGGTATACCACCTCATGCCCTCAAAACATTATTTATTTACAATACATATATTTACAATCTTAGGATAGGGAGAGTTCAAAAAGACATTTCCTCCAGCAGAAATGACAACAAAAAACAAAATACAAGGATAGCCCCTTTTTCAAGGATTCATGCAGAAAAGATAGCTTGCACCCATTCCCTTCACCGGTCTGGAATGAGAAAGTCTCGGTATCCAACAGGTTTTGAATTCGGTGCTTAAGAGTATAGCACCCATCAGTTGAATGCCCTATCTCGCCCATGTGATAATCACACTTTTTAGACGGATTATAATTTGAAAAGCTTTTAGGATTAGGTCGCTTTGGTTCAGTGAAAAGAAATCCCTTCTTCCGGAGTATTGCTAGCATCTGAGACGGAGATCCTGGGAGGGGAGTGAACTGTCTCCTGTTATTTCGCTTTTGAGATGGAGTTCACATTGCATGAACTTTGGGCATGGGGTGCTCAATTCCTTAGGATCATGGGACTCACGGACATTGTCAGCTATGATATCTTTACCTTTTTGGTTGACATCGGAGGGCTCCATTTGAATCATCACCCCTGGTCTTGGATAGCAAGATAGAGTCATGGTGAGTTGGTCTAAGCAGACTGACAAATGCTCGACTTGTTTCGAGAGTTGTTGAAGAAATGCGAAGACTTGCTTCATTTCGGTCTCCATGTTTGCCACACGAGTTATCATACCTTTTTCAGCCATTTTTATTTGGCGGGTTGGTATAATTCGTAATTTCCTGTGAAAACAATGGCAACGGATGAGTATAAACTCTCATAAATGATTAGTCCATGACTCAATCTAGTATTGCATCTGTTTATTACGCATTTTCTTTATTTGCGAAAAAAAATCAGAAGCAAAAAATTTTTTTATTTATATATTCATTACAAAAGGCATCCCCAGGGTTCGAACCCCGGTCGCCTCGGACCGATCGCCTCATCCCCGGATACCACTGGGCCGAAGGCTGCGGTGGTGTCTTTAAGGGGCAAAAAATTTTATTTAAGGCATAAAAAAGCGGCCCGAGTTATATTAACATTAGCACAACCCAAAAATACTTTTAAGGACAAAAACCAAAACCCTTGAATATAATTACTATGAAAATATAAAAGATGTGAGGTTTTAACAAAAAGGGCGCACTTCCCGGATGCTCATTCTATAGACAATGGGGAATCTACAGTCTCTTGGGGCTGCTTATTTTCTTGGACAAGCTCCACAATAAATGTATTCCTTGTATATAGAGTGTAATCATCGAGTGGCCTAACAATAACAAATCAATTGAATAAGTAGGCTGTATAATAAAATGAGAAGGGATAGAATATATACCTTTCCTTGAATCATGGCAATCACAACGATAAACACATGAGCAGTGTGGTTCGATTTCTATCTAGACTGACTTAGCAAAGTGAAATTAAAAGGGTGCCTGATCTTCACAGTCTCGCGTTGGTGTCAAGTCCTTTAAACCCCGGTCAAATCGAAAGAAATATCTTATAGTCACACGAATAGCGGCTAAAGATATTTCTTTACAATTTTTAGAAATAAATTTCGGGGAAAAGAAAGGCAACCTCTACATCGCGGGCTTGCGTTCAAGGTTGTATCTTTCTTAACACTATCCTAAAACGTCCTATTGCGGCCCAAGTCCGGCAGCGTGGATATGTGTGCAACAGTGTAGTGCTAAATCATTAAAACATGCACAATAATTTATAAACAATCAATTCGAATCCGCAAGACAAATAACACCAAATAAGGTGATGGGAGAATCACCCTATTCCTGCGTACCAGAAATTAACTGAATTCGAGGACTTGGTTACACTAGTTGGATAACTAATGCCCTTTCAATACCATTTTACCTTTTTCATTTTTGAAAATATTTGTCAAACAGTTTGGATTGATTTTAGGACCTTTCTCTTAACATGTGAGGTGATCAAGCGAGTGTGTAATCATAAATAATCAGTAATCATGCAGATATGCAGTCCTAGGGTTCTAACCTTAATTAAGTCAGATGACATTCAGAAACACAACAGTTTATGTAATTGTATTAAAAACATGTATAATAATACAACGGTAATAACATGCAAAATACTACTGCGCAATGTCAGGCTTATCTAATTTAAACATAGTAAATTATGCAATTATAACAACATGCACAATTATAAAGGATCAAAACACTCAAATAAGTCCCATATATAAAAAAAAAATTGAATTTTTTTTGAATTTTTTGAATTTTTTTGGGAAAAATTTTTTTTTGAATTGTTTTTGGAAAAAAAATAAAATAAAAAATTCAAAAAAAAACGAAAATATTTTTCTTTTTTTTGAAAATTTTTTATAATTTTTAAAATTAAATTTTTTTTTTTTCTAAATTTAAATTTTTTCTATTAATTTTTAAAATTAAAAAAAAAAAAAAAGAAAAAGGAAAAGAAAAACCTTTTTAAAATTTTTTAAAATTTTTTAAATAAAATAAAAGAAAATAAAAATAAAAATAAAAAAGCCGATCGGGTCAGGTATGATCCGGTTTGACCCGGGTCAACGGATCCGATTCGAGCGTTGACCCGGGTCAGGTCGACTGATCCAGGTTGGTGGAAACTGACCCGAGTCAACAGATCCGACCCGAGAGTTGACCGGGTCGAATCAGTCAAATCGGGTCGGTCGGGACCGACCCGAGTCAACGGATCCAACCCAGGAATTGATCGGGTCGGATATGTTGATTCTGGCCTAATCAACCCAACCGCAGAACCGCCAGGGCGGGGGGCCACGCCCAGCAGGCCAAAATTGGTCGCCGCCGGGCCGACCTCCAAAGGCGCCACCCCCGCCCCTGGAACGCCCCTCCGGGGCCACCGGCCGCATACACCATTGCCGCTTTGATCGGGCCATCCGGCCGCCGCCTAACGGGCGATCGACCGGGGCTAACGCCCCCACCAAGGCATTTCGTTGAGCACCTGGGGGGCATGGCGGAAAATAGTCGACACCTCCCCCTCGATGGTCGATCAACTCCCACGGCCACGCCCGCCTTTTGACAGGTAGGAGACTAAGGTCAAGGCCAGATGGGCAGGATTCACGCGACACGGCGGCCGCGAGTCCGGACACGGTACCAAAAAAAGCAGTAGAGCGAGGCGGTCGGGAAGGCGGGAGCTCACTGTCGATCAGCGTGTCGGGCGTTCCGGCGGATTTGAGGATAGGCGGTGTAGCGTTTGGTTGCTCCGGCGACCTCGGCTCCTTCTCTCTCTCTCTCTCTCTCTCTCTCTCTCTCTCTCTCTCTCTATTCTTAGCTCTCTCTCACTCTTTGTCTCTCTCTTTTTGTTCTCTCTCTCTCTAGCATTTTTTTTTTTTTGGAAAAGCGGCCGGCCGGGCCTCTCTCTTTCTTGACCTTTATAAGGCGGCGGCGATCTCACTGCTCTCGCTTCTGCATGACAAAGGCCTGCACCGGCCTATTTGGCCTGTGATTTTCGTGGCCATTTAGGCCCGTTAAAACAAAGTAGGGAGGGCGGTTTAGTGTGTGTCTGGAAGGAGAGAGAAACCTGAAAACCAGGATTGGCCTTAATGGCCAGTCCCTGTGGCGTGTTCCCTCGGCCCTCCTCTGGCCTGATGGAGACGGCGCAGAGCTGCTCCGCCGCTCGTCATTCTATGTCAGCTGCAGGCGAATAGGGGAAGAGAAAGGGACGCTGGCGGAGGAGAAGGAAGGAGGAGAAGGTGCTGGGCTGGGGCAGGCCCAGCCGCGCGAGGAAAAAAAGAAAAAACGGGCTGGGCCCACGTAGGAGAGGAAAGAAAGAGGAAGAAAAGGGGCGGGCTGGGTCGGCCTTGGTACAGCCCGATCAGATTTATTTATTTATTTATTTATTTATTATCATTTTTTTCATTCATTTTTTTTCATTTTTCATTTTTCATTTTTTTTCATTTTTTTTTGAAATTTTAAATTCAATTTTTTTAAAGTTCTAATAGACCCTATTAATGCAAAATATACTTAATTTCTATATGCAATACATTTAAATAAAAATATTTTTGTTTTAGGAATTAAATGAATTTAACTCCTAAATTTTGTGTAATTAATTTTGGGCAAATTAAAAATAGGTGTCAACAGTTTGCATTTTAATAAAGCGCAAATCCTAAAGAACATCTTGAGTGACTTGCTTTGTTAATTAGAAATCATATTAGGATTGTCTGTATGATTTTCTATAAACAATACAAATGGTTGCTCTAACATACGTCATTCTCCTAATCTCGCCGTTTATTTATTGCTTTCTTAGGTGTTAAATTGATGGTTTGCGAACCCATGAACGTCTCACATGTTAATAATTAAGTAATAAAATGGATCCAAACTGCCTGCATAGACATTTTTTGAAAAGAAAATGTACCGAAATGGCATTAGACTAGATCTAGCATAATCAAGTCCTCAAGTTTAGAATCTCTGGTTCGTAGGAATAAAACATTTCTCTTTATGTTTTATTTAGGTTTCTAATCGACCTATCACAAATAGATTAGTGGCAACTTCAAGCTTGAAAAACTTTTGCATGTTAAAAAAAACTGAAACCTTGAGTTGCAAATTGGTAGGGCTTGAGAGGGCCCCAGTTAAGTTTAGACTTAATAATCTATTAGCCTGAGAAATTTAAGTCGTGACACCTAATTTTTAAGACGAATACTAATCATAATTAGTCCGAGTTCACATATGCAGCGAGGGTAGGTGCTTGTCTTGATAAATAAAAGCCAGAGTTTCTTTCTCCTGTTATTATCTCAAGCACAAGAACTCCAAAGCTGAAAACGTCGGACTTAATCGAATATAGTCCCTCCATAGCATACTCCGGGGCTATGTATCCACTGTTCCAGATAATTAGAAAAGGAAATGTGAGATCAATTGAGACATTCAACAAGCATTGTCAACTGAAGTGGCCTACAGGGCTATAACCTCGTTTCAATGGCAATTTTTTCTTCAAATCTGCATCTGCAGAGTATATATTTATATCATCAACCAGTAGACTAAGGAAATGAACAGATAAAACCCAAAACACTGGACTCAGTATGTTCCTACTATGGTTGAAGTGTTGGCACCGCCGTCATTTCCAGAAAAAATTCAAGCCATGCCAAAATCTGAGATTTTAGGGTTCATTTCAGAGTCCAATATTACATTGCTTGCCTTCAGGTCTCTTTGAATGATTCTTAGACGGGAATCTTCATGTAGGTAAAGAACCCCACGTGCTATTCCGTTTATGATGTCAATGTGTTTTCTCCAGTCAAGTTTTGCCCGTCTCTCTCAATCTGGCAGTAAAAACAAGAATTAACACTTTAGAAAGATAAGTTAGATAATTGATTGCCTAAAATTTCATGCTGTTTCATTCAACGAACCGAACAGGATGACATCCAGGCTGCCATTGGACATGTACTCGTAGACGAGAATCTTCTCTTCATTATCAGCACAAAATCCCAAAAGCTTAACGAGATTTTTGTGCTGGAGCTTCATTATGAGCAAGACTTCATTTGTAAATTCCTCTGTACACTGCTCGGTGATTGAGAGTCTCTTGATAGCTAGCTCTCTTCCATCTCCTAGAATTCCCTAAAAATATGACGCCAATGTTTCTACTCAGTATCATAATCTGAATCACAGCAAATTAGACAATAGTATTTAGTCTTTTGGCCCTGTTTTGTATATCCTTGCTACCTTGTAAACAGGGCCAAAACCACCTTGTCCCAGCTTGTTTGATGCAGAGAAATAGTTAGTAGCAGTTAGTATGGTCATGAAGTCAATAAATGGGGAATTTGGAACTCTTGTCAAATCTTTGTCGAAAAATCCAGTTCACGAAGCTAGTATTATCACCAGTATAGCCAGTATTGTGGAGCACGCTGAGCTGGATAACTGATTTATTCCCTGAAAAAATTTCGAATAAGAAAACAAATTACGAGGATGAGAAAAAGGCAGGACAATTAGGAGAACAAGCTTCAAGACTTCGATAAGCACTATTGAGGGGCAAATTACCTCCCCTCTCTCTCCTGTGGATTTCAAGATAGCAAACGCAGGATGCCAAAAAGAACTGCTAATCCGGCTGCTACGATCTTAAGAATCACAATCAACCCCATTTTTTTCTGCTACCTGCACAGTGCAGAAATTAATTGCAATTATTGCTCATGCTGATATAAATTGACACTACACTACCGAAGGATGAGTGCAGAAAGGGAGAACTACTTATAAAAACTTGCCTCCCTGAGTGGTTTGATTAGGCTCGGATGCAGTTTTGCCTTCATAGAACGCGTACTGCTCATATCTCAAAAAGCAGCTACGGCTAAGAATCCTCACACTGACCGAGGAGGAACAATTCACCAACACATCTGTTATAGCTTGTTGAAGGCAAATGTTGCAGTCGCTTCCAGATAGGTCCCTTCCACACTGCACCAACGCGTATAGCATTGACATTCTCACGTCTTTGAACTCAACTACTCCAGTCGCATACATGTCCAACAAAGGATCAAAAGCTGCAACTTTCGTGAGATTCTGCAGCATGGTGTTAACAACTAATTTGAACTGGTCAGGTTGCGAAAACGTTCATCAAGTTATCCTTCCATATGTTGCCCGTAACGTCCAAATGGCCAATGAAATTCTGACCTGAGTACCTCAACTGGCAGACTTCCTCCCAGACCATTGCCTCGGTATTATTAGGACTGAGCCTCAGTATGTCCTGTGAGGCCGAGTCTATGCAGTCTTGGCAATCTTGGTTACTAGCATGATTCAAGCACATGTGCTGACCATAGACTCTGTCTGTGCTATTGCCATAAGAAGTACTATAGAAGTTTGAGAGAAAAGCACTTGAGGACAAATTTGTGATGAAAATGTCGAGGTTGTTCTGAAACGTGCTATTAACGGCATAATACCCGGGTACTGAACAGAGCAGGTAAGGAGGATCGGCACGTGAAAGGCAGACTAAACTGGGGAGAATCATATAAGCATAAAGGGAGTGGATGATCATTGAAGCACTTGGGTAATGAGCCATTTCTTAGTCTATCTGGGTTCGTGTTCGAGCTCCAGTTTGAGCTGAGATTTATGAGCTGCACAATTCATGGTCCCATGTTAGCCTCTGATTTTGTCACTATAGGGTTATTTCCAGGAGATTGCTTTTGAGTCAATTGTACGAATTTCAGGCTTGATGAGATGTCTGAAGAGAATGACTGGTGGATTAATAATTTGCTAGGAGAAGAACCGTGTGAAGGTTTTTCAGTTTCAAAACTAAGAACATATTTCATTTAAACTACACTGCATTTTAATAGTTATGTGTGATGTAATTAAGAAACGGTCAAATTATGAATTTCCTGTCCCTGTTTGCCAAATAAATAAATTTCTAATTAGCTGCCCCAGATCACTTGGTTCTTCTCTTCCTCATCTTCTCTCCTACAAACCTGGTGCAGCGCCAACCATTGTATCAGGATAGAGCAGAATTCTATCATTCCGTGCCAAAAACCAGAAATTTTTTCTGCTACTGATAAATATCAATAGAATAATGAGAATATTAGGTAGCCTCAGTGAAATCATAGTTGATCTTGCTTTTGTAATATTAATTAGTTCAACATCTGAACTCGTAACTTCGATGCTCGGAGATCTCATTCCTTTCAAACTTGGTTTTCTGCGGCACTTTCACTCTCTTACAATTGTGAAGGCAAGAGACATTCAAACATTTTTGTGCTGTTTCATGGTAGCAGAGCCCACCATCATGACCCTGCAACATGCCAATCCTGTAAGATTGATTCCCACACTGTCATTATCTGTGGTTTCTTCTTCTAACCCCCATTTCACCCTCCTCTTTTCACTATTCCAATTTATCCATGTCGTTCATCTCTCTGAAAAAAATTCATTTTTCCTCCTTTTTTTCTTCTCACCCCATTTCACCGTCTATATTTATGGGTTGAGACTCAATGACTCATTGAAAGAACTTCATGTTTATCTCTCTGAACCACCTATTTTATGGTGCGACAACATCGGACAAATCATGTCAAAGTTAAATTATCAATTTGTTCGCGAGAAGGTTGCGCAGGGAGATCCTAATGCGTGGTTTATTTCTACCGTTGATCAGTTTGCAGACATCATGGCTAAACCTTTGTCCTCTCTGTGATTCCGTAAACTCAGATCCAAGCTCATTGTGCATCCTGGGCCATTTCACTTGCGGGGCCATTATGAAGAAATTAAGTAGCTTTAAGGGTATTTTTTTTTGGGTTAATACCATGAAAAATCCCAAACTGGTACACTTGTGATAAATTTACCCCAAACTATTTTTTGACCACAAAAAATCCTAAACCGGTACACCTATGACAATTTTACCCCAAACTATTTTTTTTCGAAATGTATACCTGTGACAATTTTACCCCCGAACTAATTTTTTGGCCATCAAAAACCCCAAACTGGTACACCTGTGACAAATTTACCCTCCGTTAGTTTCCGTTAAATTTTACTGTTAAATTGCGAAGTTTAATGACATGTGGTAATTGACATGTGTACCAATTTTGGGTTTTACCCGTCTGTTTATCACAAGTTTATCAATTTATGATTTTTTGTGATATTAATATAATTTAACGGATACTAACAAAGAGTAAATTTGTCACAAATGTACCAGTTTGAGATTTTTAGTGGCCAAAAAATTAGTTCGAGGGCAAAATTGTCACACATGTACTAGTTTGGGATTTTTAGTGGTCAAAAAATTAGTTCGAAGGTAAAATTGTCACACGTGTACTAGTGTAGGGTTTCTGGTGGTCAAATAAATAATTCGGGATAAAATTGTCACAAGCATACCGGTTTGGGGTTTATTGTGGTCAAAAAAATAGTTCGGGATAAATTTGTCACATAAAAGGGTTTTTGTAGTTAAAAAATAGTTCGGGGTAAAATTTCACAAATCTTTTTTCCAATTAACCCTTTTTGTGTAAATTCATAAAAGTATAAATGTACCTTTGATCTTTCCTGACAATATAAAATATAATTCATTTTCAGAAAATTCTAAAAAAAATTATGTGAATCTAGGTGTCAATACTTAAATATTGTGCAAATTCCAGGAGATTCGGATTTTAAAGAAATCAAAAAGTGCGTGAGCCACAAATTTAAATTAAGCAATAAAATAAAAAGTAAAAATTAATCCAAACAGGCCCTTAGTTCAAGATCTGAACTTTTAAACTTGGATACTCATATTTCAGTCCTTTGAAATTTGAGTTTCTCTTTCAGTTTCCAAATTGTTATGTAATCTACAAACTAGTATATGCGCAAGCACTTTTTTCACAATCGTGAAGGCAAGAGATATTACAACATACTTGTATCATTGTAATATCAAAAAACGATTTGCAATGACTACCATAAACATTCAGCAACCGATCAACAGATTTAGTGATGAGTTCATGCCGAGATCTCTCACTCCATTTGTAACAGCTTGGTGTGTACTTCTAAATTCAATGTCCTCATTAACATCACCATGCAGAGACAACAACATCAATATATTGAAAGAACATGAATCCAATAATTGTAAGAATTCGAGAGAGGAGAGCAACCTAATCTCATAGAAGTTATGGAGTTATGTCACAAACATTCTTCTCGGTGTATGTCGAACTAGACAAATGATCAAATTGGTCTCCACTTGATCAATGGAAAAAATTTATTCACGCACACAAACTCCCAAAATAGATCAGGAGAGAAAAGAGAAGACAATTAAAGTAAAAAAATAGAAAACCAAAGACTAAGTAGGCTCTCAACTTCAAAAACTAAAGCTGAGAGTATACAGGAGAGCCTCAAACTAGAGCAGAGCTTCAAGAAGGTTACTATAGAAGTCAGATTGATATTTGGATGTTACTTCTCTCGGTTCGAGAAATAAAATTGAGAGAGCCAGATGACAGGAGAGTTCAACGCATGCATGTGTCAGCACCCCATTTGTCGGAGGTCTCTTGTGTCCAAAAACAAAAAAAAAAATTCTTTTTTTATGTAGAAAAATTCAATATTAACATCACACAGATGTGTATGGTTGATTTGCTTAAATTTTTCTAAGTGTACGTGGTCGAAAGATTTATCTTCTCATTGTATATAATATGGTTTACTCATGGAGTTGCAGTTTGCGCATGTACGCATTTAGTATAAAGAGAAGGAAGAGATGCCTGCCAATGTATTTCGGAAAAGTAGTCATCTTGCTAGACTTCAATTAGAAGACCCAAACTTTTCTTCTTCTTTTCTACGGGATTTTGTTTGTCCTTTTTTATCACCAGTAATAATAATAATAATAACAATAATAAAATTTCAGTGGAAGTACTAAGTCCTCTCTTATAGAGGTGATCGGTTTTCGGGTGGGCCAGTTTCCCGTTTCTAAAACCGGATTGACCGGTATGGTCCAGTTACTAGATGAGTCAATGGAACCGGTGGTATGATTTTTTTTTTTTTTAAAGAATATGGTCCTAATCCATTGCAGAATCTTTATGAGAAGGATGTTAAAACCCTCATGGGAATTGGTACGGATTAACAGAAAATGCTTATGGATCCATCACGAGGGTTAAAACAACAATGAAGGCAAGGAATTGGAGTTTGACGGGGATGAGGACTTTTGGGGTTTCGAGGTAATTGCGTTGTGGCCATTCTCACTTGGTGATTGCACGAGTGACTCGTTAGTTTATTGCGTTTGTAAGTGTTTGATCACTTTTCCTTTTGCTTGTGGTCTCTTTTTATTTGATGTGCTTTTGGAAAGAACTGATTTTGAGATTGTGGGAGCTGGTTTTTGTTGTCGTGTTCCATGGTGCTCTTCAGTGAAACTTCGTCGGACACGAGGCCATTCTTGTCTTATTACTGGGTAGAGTTTTGACTGAAACTTCGTAGGGTGAGAAGTTGTGTTGTCATGTATTCAAAGAAGATAATCTGGAGGAATCAAAAGCTCTGAACCTTCCATTTCCTTTTCAGAAGAGTAGAGTTGGTGAATCAAGTACGACTAAATGAGTCACACGCGAATCAGTGGATTATCACGTTCTGGTTTCTTTGTTGCAAACTTTGTTTCTCTCAATTTAACTGAATAAACGCTTGTGAAGGATTATCACTATTTACAGGACGTTCCACACATGGAACTAGAAACCAGACCAAAAATCACCGGTTCCAAATATTTGGAACTAGGAACTGCCCAGAACTAGCCGGTTCGGTTTGGTCGGGGCAATTGCTCACTCCTACTCTCTTAGTCTCATGGTGACTTTTTTTCATTAGTAAAGCTAATCAAGCAACCACCAAAGAGAAACCACCATGTACATAGAAAATGATAGAAAATAGTTTAGGTGTCGCCATCATAGCACATATATTACACTTTAATCTTATATTTAGCACCTTTATTACTTGTAGTTTTGTTAATTACTACATCACAAAAGTAATTTTAATTGCGGTTTTGTGTAATCAAATGCAGGATTTTATAACCAAGCAAACGAATTAGGACTTGACTTAAGAGAAAATTCTAGATATTAATCGAACTGTGAAAAGGAAGAGCAACATGGAAATTGAGAAGTGTAGATCTGGTTAGCTGCATTTGTAATTTCTGATTGGGCCATCATGGTAATAGCAAATGACTAAACCAAATCCAACTCTTCCTTTGTCTCTTTCTATGCCAAGCAAATTGATGTCTGGACCCCCATCATGTTCATGTCCTTGTTCTTTTACTTTTGTGGAAGATTCATTCACGTTCCACAGAAAGTTCTCGACCCGCCTACGCATCAATTTGAGAGGACCACTCATTAAGAGGACCACTAGCATGGACCTGTATAGCGACGCAACGGAAAATTACAAAAGCTCTGATGTGAAATAACACGGAACTTAATGGATATTGCAATTCAACACGAGAGAACGAAACTTCCAAACAAAAAAAGAGAAATAATAAAGAATATGACAGATTTCCGTCGTTTGGTTTAAATGTTGATACCTATGGGAGCCAACCCCAGCCGAAAAAAAATCCACTAATCAATCGGAAAATTACAGGTTCACAATTGCTTACTCAGATGTTTCTCAATTCGAGATTACACTCATACCCACAATTTTTAGCTTCACGCACTACAAAAAAACACCAGATTAGCGACGAAATTTGCGACGGAAAATTTGGAAAAATCCGTCACAAATCGAATTTGCAACAAATTTTGCGACGGAAAAACTTCCATCGCTACTAGGTCGTCGCAAAATTTTGCGATGGAAAATTTAAAAGTTCGTCGCAAATTAGCCACGAATACAATCCGTCGCAAAATTCGTCGCAAATATTTCGTCGCAAATTTGCGATGAACTCTATCCGTCTCAAAATTCGTCATAAAATCCGTCGCAATTTCATCGTAAATTTCGTCAGAATTTTGCGACGAACTATATCCGTCGCAAATTTCGTCACAAATTTCGTCGGAAAATTCATCGCGAATTTCGTTGCAAATTAGCGACGAATTGTAATGATAGCAAAATTCGGCTTAAAATATTCGTCGCTATTTTTACATCATTTTGGCCATAAATTCTTATCCATATCAAACAAAGGAGACAATGACATATAATTGAAACAGAAAAACAAACAAATCATAGATTCTGACAAACCAGCCACAATGACATATAATTGAAACAAATAACCGAAGGAAAGTTACAGAGTCTAACATGATGTTATTTGATATCCAATCTTACAATACATTTAAAACATGAACTAAGAGACGGGATAACCATAGAAGAAGCAAAAAAAAACCATACACAAGAAGACGCGGCTTTGGTACGATGGCAGGACACCAAAAGTAGTCACTTTTCTCAAGACATGAGGAAATGTCGATATATAAATCAGTCCAGAATATAAAAGAAGTGCTTATGCATGGATGTGGAACTAGGTGTAAAATAACAAGAGGGTTAACAAAAATACGTTTTAGGACGAACATAAATGTTCTTACATATGAATATTAGTGAAATTATAAAAAAAACCAAGATTATGAAGCAAGATTACCCCCGATTTTGAGAATTTTAACTAGAAAGTCCGGAGAAAATCATCATCATCATCATCATCAGCATCAGCATTCTCAGCATCAATGTGTTGGTCATCATTGTGCCCATCACCTATTGGATTGGTTGGAGGTACAGGAGGATCGTCATAGCGATTGAGGTTAAGGTGTTGCATAACGATTCTCATTTGTTGTTCCAAGTTATTTATTTGTTCATCCTTCTTAACAAGTAAATTATTCAGACGATTCACTTTTTAGGTTAATTGCTTGTCTTGTCGTGACCTCCTTCAACCAGTCGCAGTGGATGATGAACTTCCAGGACTATTCGGCATGTACATCCTTGACAACGATCCTATCCCAAATATTTTTCCTTTTTTCACCCCACCCGTTGCCTCCATCCATAATGCCATATTATCACTTAATGGCCCGGACTCAGGACAATCATCACTACCACTAGCACTGCTCATTAAAAGGTCATCATATTTTTCCTACATAAACAATGTAGATGAAAATAAAATCACTATATATATAAATCTACCATAAATATTGAAAGCATTCACGGTTTTCATTATAATTTACATATAAGCTAAAGTATAGCCTTACATACCTTAATAGCTTTTGCTCGATCGCCAGTCCATGTCTTATCTTTCTTTTGAAATGTGGATTCAAATGTAGCTGCAAATATCAGTTCCGTCCCCAATTCTTGTGCCTACAAAATGTAAACATGAGTAATTAAATTAAATTAACTTATAACACATTTAACAGACTTACCAGTCGCTTGCGATGATCCGTAATATTGATAGAGCCCCCAGCATATGTGGCTGACCCATCACTAAAACTAGAAGATCAATTTTTCTTATTCTGCTCACAGAGTTGTCGACTCTGTTCAAATGCCCAAAATCTGTTAATTGCCGCTCAATTGTCAGTTGTAAAGAAAGACGGCTTCGCTTGCTTGTTCTTCGCTCTATTCAAGACATTTGGCATAAAATTACTTATTTTCTTATCGAAAATTCTTCTCATTTCATTGTCTTCCACTTCCTCCCACTTGAACTTCCGCTGCAATGAATAAAAACACAAATTGAAAATTATTATGATGATCACATATCCATAATCATGCACCAGACAAATATAGATAAATTTTGTAAAGTTTATGTCGAGGAAAATATCTGGTCCTTTAGGTATCGAAAACTACAGAGTTGTTGTGGTCCATTTACATCATTCTTAACCATCAATATACTACACAAAACTTAATTAGTGAGAAAATAAAATATATAAAACTTACCTTGAACTCATTCCACCACATTTGTTTCATTTCTTATGGAACACTTCTGTAAGTAATATACTCTCCCATCCAAAAGTTTTTTACTATTTTGTTCAATTCCCTCACAACAGACGGAGTATCCGTGAATCTGCATTCATACGGATATTGTGCAATATGGACAATTCAGTTGACATTAATATCTAAAGCTCTAAATATTACATATACTAAAATAAAAATGAAGTACTTACGAATCTCCAAATGGGCATATGAAGAATCGGTTATCTTCTTGACCTCTGTTTCCGTCAATATTCGATTGCTCCGTCGAATAATGGGGTGGAACGGAAGGAGAGGGAGCTAAAGGAGATTGAACTGGAGAACATGCAGTTCGCATGTGGCCAAGTCCTATAACATGTTGTTGAGTATTGGAGGAAGGGCCAACGTGTCTATATTGTGATGGATCATATTGTGGTTGAGAGTTAGATGCCGGGACAGGGAAAGAAGAAAGGGACGGGGAAGAGGCTTGTCTTCTAGGCAGGTGACCTCCACGTTTATACTGACAAGTAAGAAGGTTATGCGAATATGTAAAGAACTATTGACACGTACTACGGATACATAATGATGTACATGACGAAGCTTACCATTTTGATGGAAAGACTGAGAAAATGTTTCCTTGAAATGAGCCAATGTCGAGTATTTATGACGTGCAATTTTCTACAAACAAATATACTATGAATCCCATTCATTTTGATATGAAACATCAATATATGAGCACGATATGGGTGGCCACAAGTATCAAACATCACTATATGAATCATATTCATTTTGATTAAATTTTTTTACCACGTACAAAAATTTAAATTTCACTGAAAGCGGGTGGCCATAGGTATTTTAAGTCATTCTGTAAAGTTTTGTAGGAAAAAAATTATTATTATTGTTAAACTTTTTTTGAAACCTAAAAAAAATTCGCTAAAAGTTGGTGGCCACCTATATTCTAAAACATTCTGTAAAGTTTTGAAATTTTAAAATTTTAAGAATTTTTAAATTATTATTTTTTAATATAAAATTTTTCCGTGCCACAGGTAGTCTAAGCTATTAGGTAAAGTTTCCAAAATTTCACTGAAATTATTATAATAATTTTTAGGGCACGTTAAAAAAATTAAATATAACTAAAAGTGGATGGCCACAGTATTATAAGCTATTCTTCGTGAAGTTTTAAAAATTTTTTAAATTCTAATTTTTTTTGGCCATCTAAAGAAATTTAAATTTCAATCGCAAGTTGATGGCAACATGTTTTCTAGGCAATTACGCCAGCGGTTTTGAAATTTTATATTTTTTAATTTTTTTTCACCCAAAAATAAAAATTTCCCTCACAATGGGTGGCCACATTTATGTTAAGCCATTTTATCAGGTTATGGAAATTTTTAATTTTTTAATATTTTTTTCCTGGAACGTTAAAAAATCTAAATTTTACTGAAAATGGGTGGTTACTATTAATTTTTGCAATTTTGTGATATTATGAAATTTTAGTTTTTTAAAAATTTTAAAAAAATTTTACGGTCAAATTTCATATTTGTTGTCAACATATACCGTTTTTAATTTTCCATAATTTTTCATGATTTTTTTATAGAATTGTTCAATTTTCAAGCATTTTCTGTGAAAACGCTTAATCAATCACCCTATCGTCATTTAACGCTTAATCATCCATATAATAGACAAATTAACCAGTCGACCATCTATCAAAGCCACATGCAATCCTGAAATCGACCCGTAACTTAGCCAACGAAAAGTGATCCTAAATAATCCCTAAACAAGTCCGACTAATTACCTAATTATACTAACTAGAGTTTAGGGAATTGGCTTACTTGGCTCAAGGACAACAAAAACCGCGAATCGATAGTTGGCGGTCCCAATACGTACAAATGTCGAAAATTTGCGACAGACCTAATGTTCATTGCAAATTTGCGACGGAAAGTGGCATTCCGTCGCAGATTTGGCGACGGACATTGGAGTTCCGTCGTAAATTTACGACGGACTTCTAGGTTCGTCGTAAATTTTCCACCGACAAAAAATTTGCGACGGACATTCTAGGTCCGTCGCAAATTTTCGATAGACAAAAAATTTTCGACGGAAATAAAAATCCGTCGCAAATTTCGAACAGTAAATATTCTCTTGCAAAATTTACGATGGACCAGAATAGTCCGTCACAAATTTGCGACAGATTAAATTATCCGTCGCAAATTTTGAACGGTAAAAATTCTCTCTCAAATTTGCGATGAACCAGTTGAGTCCGTCGCAAATTTATGACGGACAAGTTTGAGTCCGTCGCAAATTTACGACGGACAGGTCTGAGTCCGTCGCAAATTTGCGACGGATTAAATTATCCGTCGCAAATTTCGAACGATAAAAATTCCATAGCAAAATTTGCGACGGATAGGTCTTAGTCCGTTACAAATTTGCGACAGATTAAATTATTTGTCGCAAATTTTAAACAGTAAAAATTTCCTAGCAAAATTTGCGACGGACCAGTATAGTTCGTCGCAAATTTGCGACGGACAGGTTTTGAGTCTGTCGCAATTTTGCACATACTGAATGATCGTTATAAATTTTTGATGTCTTTTTTACGGTCAAAAATTTAGCATATCATTTATTTGGGTCCTAAATTTGCTACGCCTTTTTTTTCAGTTCAAAATTTTGGCATCTCAAATTTTGCAATGGAAATTAGAATATCGAAAATGTTAGGGCACGTTAATAATATTTGACTTGTCGGCATTTAAAGACAAAATTTCGGACGATCAATTAAAATAAAAAGAATAATCGACAATAACAATAATAAAAAAACACAATAACAATAATAACAAGAACAATAATGATAATAACCAAAATAGCACTTATAGCATTAATAATTACACATCTGTAGTGTTTTGTGACAAAAGTTTTAATCATCATCTTCGTCTTCGTCTTCGTCTTCGTCCTCGTCCTCGTCATCTGTCTAAAAATTAGATTCCGAACATTCTTGTACAATTAATTCGCAAATTTCAGTTGGATCCACATCTATCATTGCTCTACACAGATCTCGTAAAGTTGGTATGTTATATTCCTCAATTTCAACCGTATTGCACACTTCCTCTTGTTGGTAGGCTTTATCCTTCCAGTGTTCCTTGATTTTCCTACGTACTTTGATTTTACATACAGCCCACCAATCAGTTTTGTCATGTTTTAAACTAGGATTTGATGCATAACATACTTGAATTGCTTGTTGTGCCAAGACAAATGGTTCATACTTCATATACCTTTTCTCGTGATTTATTTCAACTAAATTAAACTTCGTATGCACCTTCATTCCTTTTACGGGGTCGAACCACGTGCACTTAAATAACACAACCCGCATCATTAATAGTCCAAGGTACTCTATTTCTATGATTTCATCCAACAAGTTATAAAAATCATCTTTCGAACTATCACCATTGGATGACCGAACAGACATACCACTATTCATTGTGGATTTTCCCATTCCATATTCTTGAGTATGAAAATTATATCCATTTATGAAATATGCTAGCCAACTTCGAACTCTTAACTGTGGACCCCATGACAGATGATATAGCAATCCTTACCCTCCAATTTCATCATAATTACTGTGAATCTAAGGTTACACATGCAAAGTCAATCATATATATTTTACTAAATTATGTATATAATTTTAATAACTTGGTTTTGATTCATAGGCAACTTACATATGTCTTGAACCATGCTGCAAATTGTTCATCGGACAAACGGTCAAACTCATTTGATTGTAGTCTAAACATTGAAGTTTGGAAAATCCTAGTATTAAAAACCATATCATTATTATCAAATATTTAACACGTAAAATATATATTTACAAATTTACACTTACTTGAAGTATGGCTCGACTTCTTGGCAGTTCAGTAAAATATAAGTATGGGTTACATAAAATTCTTCGCATGATAAGTAATGAAACTGACATACGCCGCTTGGTCGACCCAAATAATTGAAAATAGAGAATACTGTGCAATTGGGATCAATGGGGCTCTCATCATTTCTGCCTGCTCTCCGCCTCTTGCACTGAACGTGCAGCTTAAAATAATATGATGCAAATGTTGTCACTTCTTCCACAATATATGCATTACAAATTGAAGCTTCAACACGTGTCTTATTCTTCACTTTTTTCTTCAAATGATATAAGAATTTAGTTGAAATAGAAAGAAGCTTATCGGAACATATTATATGATAAATTAATTTGAACTGTATTTTAATAAAAACATTACCTCTCAAATGGATACATCTATCGAAATTGGACTGGACCTGCAACTTTGGTCTCATAAGGCAAGTGAACTAAGAGATGCTCCATCGAATCAAAAAATGCTGGAGAAAATATACTTTCTAAGTTGCAAAGAATAATTGGAATATCTCTCTCTAGTTTTTCCATGTGTGATGCTTTTAACACTGTCGAGCAAATATCATGGAGGAAATTGCTTAATTCTGTAATGGCACCCCATACAAAGTTCAGTAGAACTTCCTTCAAAGCTATTGGAATTAGTTTTTCCATCATGATGTGACAATTATGACTCTTCAAACCTGTCAACTTGCATTCATTCAAATCAACACATCTCCCGAGGTTCAAAGCATATCTATCAAGAAACTGTACATATTTCAACCATTAACAAACAACTCACCTCTGCTCCTTATCCAATTTATAAATTGCTTTCGGTTTTGGTCCCTTGCTTCTTGCATTCATAGCTAGTATTAGACGATCGCAAATATTTCTCATATCTTTTCTTGCGTTCAAGTTGTCTTTTGTTTTTCCGGCGACATCCATCACAGTATTTATGACATTGTCAAAAGCATTTTTTTTCTATGTGCATAACGTCAAGATTATGATGAATAAGATGGGCCTTCCAATATGATAGATCCCAAAATATACTACGTTTTTGTCCACTTACATGTACTTCCATACGCAAAAGTCGTGTAGTGCGGGTTCTCAACAATAGTTGGAAAGTCCTGCACACGCTCCCACTAATCACCGGTCAACCTCAATGGTGGACACGCTCTTTCAATCATATTCTTGATGAACTCTTTCTTATTCCTTCTGAAAAGATGACTTAGCGGTAAAAATTATATGTGACCGTCAAAATAGCTAGGCTTCTTTCCATGTTTTAATCTAAATGACTTTGACCTCTCCAAACATATCGGACATCCTAAAATCCCAACAGTACTCCATCCAGATAACATTCCGTAAGCTGAAAAGTCATTTATCGTCCAAAGAAGGGCAACCTTCATTACAGATATTTGATCGGTAGAAATGTCATATATAGGGATACCTTCAACCCATAGCCGTTATAACTCCTCAATCAATGGTTTCATATAAACATCTATCAACTTTTTCGGATTTTGCGGCCCTGTCGCAATCAATGTCAAAAACATATAAGGTGTCTTCATGCACATACCAGGTGGAAGATTGTATGGCGTTAAGATAACTGGCCAGCATGAATAACTTTTTCCTGTTTTCCCAAATAGAGCAAATCCATCGGCACAGAGACCTAACCTGATGTTCAGAGGCTCCATTGCAAACTCAGGGTATGTTCTATCAAAATGTTGCCATGCCTCCTCATATGAAGGATGACACATTAGACCCTCTTCTGTTTCATGATTTGCATGCCAAGTCATGTATTCAGCAGTGGCTTTAGACGCATAAAGCCTTTGCAATCTGGGGATTAAGGGCAGATAAAACATTTGGTTGCATGGTCTACACTTCTAATTACGACCCGACCTCCTGTTAACCTTATACCTAGGTTGGCTATAGAATTTGCAAGATTCTATATTTTCATCATCTCTTCAATATATCATACAACCCATACTACATGCATCAATCCTTACAACCGGAAGACCTAAGTTATCCACTAGCTTTTTCATATCATAAAAATCACTTGGCAATGTTGTTATTACGAGGCAATGATTCTCACATTACTTCAACAAAAGAGTTGAAGTAATCCGTAAACACATTATGCTTTGCCTTGATATTTAATAGTCGGATTGTCACCGATAACTTAGTGTGGTCCTCACAACCTGCCCATAAAGGTTCATCTGCTACTTTCAACACATCCCAGAACTGATTAGATTGAAAAGTTTCATTATAGACATTCTCATCAAAACCTATTACTCCTATATCTTCTAATTGTGAAGCATGACTAGTACCCACTTGTTCACGTGTAGGAGTAAAACTAGTACTTGCATGATTTGATTCTGTGATAAAATTATAACTAGCTGCATCAATCACCGTCCTCTCGTATGGATTCAATTGCTCATAATAGCCACATTTTTTTTAACTGAAAATTGATCACTTCTTCCATATTTTTCATCAGATATAAATGGTTCACCATGGAAAGTCCAATTATAATAGTTCAAAGTAAACCCAAATCTAGTAAGGTGTTCTCTAACTTGATCACACACAAGAAATTTACCATTACTGCACTTTTTACACAAACACCTTAACTTATTTCCATTCATAAACTCATATTTACTATTAGCAAAATCTAAAAATAGTTCCAACCCAATACGAAACTCATCCGTCAATTCTTGACGTCTAGGTAAGTTCTTATTATATATCCAAGCCCTTTCTCTTTGTATTGTGTCTGTATTAATATAAAAAACTCTAGTAAAATATTTAAAATATCATATATATTATTCTTAATTAAAACCATAAAATTTTGGAAATTATAATTTTTGTTATTCACGCAACAATTAATATGAAATTACAAAAATAGAAAAAATTATCATGTAAAGAAGACTTACCCAAATATTTGACTGAAATATTGGTAGGAGGAAGTGATTAATTTGATGAGAATTGCAACGTTCACTTGGATTGCGAGACCTTTAATTAGGCACATACCTAAAAAAAATCACTTAAGAATCATTTTTTAATAATTTTTAATGTACGATGGAAATGGAATTTATCCCTCGCAAATTTGCGACGAATAAATGAAAATTCCGTCACAATTTGCGACGGATACTTGATTCCGTCACAAATTTGCGTCGGATCCTTAATTCCGTCGCAAATTTGCGATGGAATTTTCATTTATTCAACGTAAATTTGCGACGGAAACTATTTTCATCGCAAAATGGCGTGGCTGTTCGACCTCATCCAAAGGCCGGCGAGGTGTCACTGGTCGCCAGTTGTTAAACCGGTGATGCAGATACGAAAAAAAAATACAAACATAAACATATATAAAAAAAGAAATTACAATCCAACAACGAATAGTCACGAAGCTAGCTATGATACTTACCGGTACAAAAGCTTCACCGAGATTAATATGTGCGTGCGCGGATTGCTGATTTCAGACATATGAAAGAGGGAGAAAAGCGAGAGAGAGCGAGAGAGAGAGAGAGATAGGGTTGAAATATCACGGGCTAATAAACTACAAATTTGCGACGGACGTTCGTTTTCGTCACAAATTTGCAACAGACTTACTTTGCCATCACAAATTTGCGACGACTTTTTTTCTGTCGCAAATTTGCGACAGATTTGGCGACGGTTTTTTTTTTTGTCAGAAATTTGCGACGAACTTTTTTGTGAAGGATTTATTGTCCATTGCAAATTTGCGACGAACTTTTTTCCGTCGCAAATTTACGACAGTTTTTTTTCTCCATCGCAAATTCCATCGCAAATTTGCTACGGAAAAAAATTTGTCACTAATTTCCGTCACAAATTTCATGTTTTTTGTAGTGACGGATTACTCAAATGTTGTGTCCACAAGCTAGAAGTCATGGCAAACAAAGCCGGTTAAGAGGAATGACTAATTAATCTAAGAATTACAAAGTTACAATCACTTATTCAAGTATTTCTCAACTCTAGATTACACTTGTACCCACAGTGTCTAGCCTCACGTACTTGATTGGTCGTCTCATGCCACAAGCTAGAAGTCACGGCACACACCTCCGCATGAAAGACCCTCTAAGGAGAAAATATGGCAATGGAAGATTGTAGTTATGTGTGTTCACAAACGTGGAAGTCACCAACTCCAACTAGGAAACAAATTTATTCATGTTTCCTCGCACGACATTCCGACGTCCGCGCAAAATCCAAATTCCGTCGAACACTAAGGCGACCATTAAAGTCCAACGTTGAGTTTTCCTTTTTTGATTTACATCTCCGATTTCAGCTTGAATAGAATCGGAGTCCGAATAGGAACTTCGAGACCAAGTCGCATGCATCTGGGATTTTCATTTTCACTCAGTCCGCACGTTCCCATTCGAGTCTAGTTTCATTCAATGGGTTCAAAACTAGGGACATAATTCTAACACACTCCATAGCAAACGAACTCATAAGTTTTAAGCCAAGTCCCAAGCAAAGTTGAAGAAGATGCTGAAATTGTCACAACTCACAGCACATAACATTACATCGGTAAGGAAAGTACTTAAGTATGAGAAGAAAGAATAATTGAGAAACCATGAAACCACAAAAGTACTTAATAATGGAGGACCTTGATCGAAAACAACTAGGAATACATCATAATTTATTAAAGAAATGGATAGACATCTCTTTAGAGCTTGTAAGAAAGGAAACGTTTTGTTTGATCAAGAAAGAAATGAGAGACTGTAAATTTCATTCGGAATGAATTTCCCCAGAAAAATAACCTTGGGTTTATTATTTTATAACCTGAAGAGACCAACTGAGAAGTGGTAAATTAGATAATTACAAAGAGCTTTGGTGAAAATACTTGATGGTCATTATTAATGCCAAAAACCCCACTTATATATAACAGATATAGCATATATTTAACATCTATTTCCGTCGTTTAATTTAAACCTTTTTTAACTTATTTTGGCTTGCATTAACATAACGCATCAAATATGAGCGGTTTAACTTAATGTAA